>CANXME010001938.1:255000-695092 GCA_948144175.1 Closterium sp. NIES-65 | reverse complement strand
CATGTAACACCACTGAGTGAAGTTTCCAGACAGAGCAAAAACTCCTACCTGCAACCTGCAACCTTCCACCCTACCTATAGCAATAATTTTCTCCCTGCTCCCACCCTTCCCCTCTCCCCGTCCGTCCCTCCCGGGCAGGCAGATGAACAGCGAGGTGACATTCAAGGCAGCTCAAGTCGCGGGGCATAGCCAGTGCAGCCAGCCAGCCTGCCCCTCTGTGTGCTCTCCTGCCGGGCCTTCCATGACGCCTCGCCCTTCTCTTCTGCCCTTACCCCCTCCCGTCCCTCCCCGTCCCTCACTGCCAGGCAGATACAGCGAGGTCACATTCAAGCTGCAGCTCAAATTCCGCAACCTTCCCTGACGCCTCTCCTCTCCTTGCCCACTGCCTCACTCACTGCCAGGCAGATGAACAGCGAGATCACCTTCAAGCTGCAGCTCAAGTCGCGGGACATATCAGTGCAGCCTGCCAGCCTGCCCTGCCTTCTGTGTGCTCTCCCGGAGGGCCTTCCCTGACGCCTGCAGCAGCATCACCGTCTCCATCAACGCGTCTGTGCCTCTGAACGGAGCCAAGTGCCAACCCTGCCACCCCTGCGCTGAGGGAAAGAGGTGAGAGATGGGAGGGGGTGGTAACCAGACGGGCATACAGACAGACACTTGCAGCAGCATCACCGTCTCTATCAACGCGTCTGTGCCTCTGAACGGAGCCAAGTGCCAACCCTGCCACCCCTGTGCTGAGGGGAAAGAGGTGAGAGATGGGATGGGAGGTCAGGGTAGGTAGGTATAGCGTAGTGCTGGTAACCAGAGAGACAGTTGCCTGCAGTAGCATCACCGTCTCTATCAACGTGTCTGTGCCTCTCAACGGGGCGAAATGCCAACCCTGCCACCCCTGCGCTGAGGGAACAGAGGTGAGATGGAAGGGGGTGGTAACCAGATGGCATACAGACAGGCGCCTGCAGCAGCATCACAGTGTCAATCAACGCGTCTGTGCCTCTGAATGGAGCCAAGTGCTAGCCCTGTGCTGGTAACAGGGGTGGTAACCAGGCAGTTGCCTGCAGCAACATCACCGTCTCCATTAACGCGTCTGTGCCTCTCAACGGCGACTTTTGAGGCGCCTCAAAAGTCATCAGTGTCTCCATCAACGCGTCTGTGCCTCTCAAAGGGGCCAAGGGAAGGAGCCAGTGGCTTGCTGCCACGTGGCTTCAGCAGCAGCACCAGCAGTCAATGATTGGCTCTGCTCTCTCTTTTTCTCTCTCTCGCTCTCGCACTGCCTCACTCTCACCCTCACTCTCACCCTCACTCTCAATCCATTCCTCCCCCAATCAGGTAGAAGCCATTCTGAATGCCACGTCACCATCATCTGACAAGTGGTTGGTCCCGTCCAATCAGGAGTCGCCTTCTGTCCGGGTGGGAAGGGGAAAGGGAAGGGGCGGTCGAGCACGGATGGATCGTGGCCGTCGGATTGGGAGGAGATTTTCCGACGAACGGTGGGAGATGAGCTGGCAGCGAGGCAGAGAAGGATCAGAAGGAGAGTGGGGGAAATTGACACATGCACTCGGTTCCTGGAAAAGGTGATCATAGCGAGTGTAATAAAAAAGGTGACAACAAGTATTGTTATTGAGTGACTAAGGTAGGTTGTGTGATAGAGTGACTAAGGTTGGTAGTATGATAGAGTGAATGAGGTAGGTAGTGTGATAGAGTGACTAAGGTAGAGTGATTAAGGTAGGTGAGAAATCAGGTGAGAGGGGGGGTTGAGTTGTGCAGTCGATTCTTGGGAGAGTTGGCTGTAGAGCGATAAATGATAGAGAATCTGAGAAAGGTGATTGATTATAAAGAATGTGTGGAGGTGATTATGTGGAAGAGGTGATTATAGCGATTGTTCTTATAGAGATTGTTCATTTGGAGGCTATGGTATATCAGCTTCCATCTCGTCTTGTGTGCTCCCCGCCTTCTTGCTTGATGCTCTGCCTTACATCACACCCAATACCTCATCACCCCTCTCTACCCACCACTACCGCTCCCACACCACCATCACCCCTCTCCATCGCAGATGAGAGCGACTGTATCCAACTAGGACGCCCGCTCGTCTCTCTCCCTCTGCGTCCGCTCTGCTCTTGGTGCTGCCAACATGCTTGCGTGCTGCTCTCCCTTCCACCCACTCCCCATCACCACTCGCCAGCTCCAGTTACCTCTTTCCACCCCCCGTCACCCCTCTCCTCCCCCCATCACCGCCCTCCACACCTCACAACCCCTCTCTATCACAGATGAGAGCGACTGTATCCAACTGGGACGCCCCCTCGCCTCTCGCCCTCTGCGTCCGCTCTGCTCTCGGTGCTCCCACTGTGCTCGGCGTCCCACACGACTCCTTCCCACTCTTCTCCCCTCTGCTCTCCCCCACAAGGTCAGCTCTCCTTCCCTCCTCCTAGGTAAGAAAGCCCCCCTCTCGCCCTCTCTGTCCGCTCTGCTCTCGGTGCTCCCAGCGTGCTCAGCGCCCCACACGACTCCTTCCCACTCTTCTCCCCTCTCCTCTCCGCCAAAGGGTATGTCTTTGCTGCTTCCTCCTGCCCCATTCCCCCTCGCTCATCTCCCCATTCTCCTGTTCATTGCAGTCGAAGCTCTTCCAACTCTCTCGCCCTCTCGCTGCTCCCAGCCTACTTGCCGCCCCACAAGACTCCTTCCCCGTCTCCCCTCTGTCGTGTTTTGAGTCGAACCAAAACACGACTCACTGCTCCCAGCCAACTTGCCATCCCACAAGACTCCTTACCAGTATTTCTCCCCTCCGTTTTCCCCTGAAAGGTGTGCCTTCGCCCCACAAGACTCCTTTCCCCTGAAAGGTGTGCCTTCGCCCCACAAGACTCCTTTCCCCTGAAAGGTGTGCCTTCGCCCACAAGACTCCTTTCCCCTGAAAGGTGTTCCTTCGCCCCACAAGACTCCTTTCCCCTGAAAGGTGTGCCTTCGCTGCGTTAACCTACTCCATTCCCCATGCTCCATCTCCCCTCTCTCCTGCTGCGTCTAATTCCCCTGCTCTTTCTCTCGCTCTCGTTACTCCCAGCCTAAGTGCCGCCCCACGAGACTCCTTCCCCGTCTTTTCCCTCTGTTTTCCCCCCTTCTCCCCTCCCCATCCCATCAGCCGCATCCCTCACTTGGAATTCACGGCTCAGAAGGCGGGAGCAGCAGATGCAAAAACGGCCTGCTTTGGCCTTAGATGTTACATCTCCACTAAATTTCATCAGATGTTAGCAGCACATGTTACATCTCCACTAAATCTCATCAGATGTTGGCAGCACATGTTACATCTCCACTAAATCTCATCTCTCTTCTGTTCTCTTCCCTTCTTCTCTCGTCCCTTTTTCTTGTCTCATTTCTTATTTTTTCGCATCAGTCGCATTCTTCACGTGGGAGCACCAGATGCAACTCCGGTCTGCTCTGACCCTGGATGTTTGATTGCCACTAATCCTCATCTCCCTACTTTTCTTTTCCCTTCTTTTCTTTTCCCTTCTTCTTCCCCTCCCATTTGCATCAGTCGCATCTTTCACGTGGAATACACGGCGCTGCAATCAGGAGCAGAAATACTTGCCAGCACTTGCAAAGCGAGTGTTCTCTCCCTTTCCACACCCAACCTCCCCTCCCCATCGCATCAGTCGCATCCTTCTCTTGGAATACACGGCGCTGCAAGCAGCAGCAGCGGCAGAACCTAGTCCTCAAGAGTGTTTGGTTCTCTCAATCTGCATTTCTCCTACCCACCCAACCTCCCCTTCCCAACGCATCAGTCGCATCCCTCACTTGGAATACACGGCGCTGCAAGCAGCAACAGTAGCAGACGCAGCTCTGGCAATTTTCGCACTCTCTCTTTCTCTCTTCCCTTCCTCTCCCCTTCCCATCGCATCAGTCGCATCCGTCACCTGGAATACACGGCGCTGCCAAGCAGGATCAGCCGCACTTGCCAGAACTTGCGATTCCCTGACTCTCTCTTCCTTTCTCTCTTCCCTTCTTCTCCCCTCCCCATCGCATCAGTCGCATCCTTCACGTGGAATACACGGCGCTGCAAGCAGGAACAGTAGCAGTCCCAGCTGTTGCGATTTTCTCACTCTCTCTTTCTCCCTTCCCTTCTTCTCCTTTCCCCATTGCATCAGTCGCGTCCTTCACTTAAATACACGGCGCTGCCAGCAGGATCGGCGACAGGAAAGCCGTGAGCAGGAGGAGCAGCGGGAGCAGCGGGAGGAGCAGAGGGGGGAGCGGAGGAGGAGCAAGCACAGGAAGAGCAATCGTGGGAGAAGCAGTGGAGAAGACACGGCCAGGGGTGCGGGTGACCAGAGCATCGTTTGCTGACCTGCAACTGGCTGCTGACCTGCAAGAGATTGTTCCTGTATTGAAGGTGAGTGTGGGAGGATGGAGTGGGAGGGGAAAGCAGTGGGAGGAGCAAGCACAGGAAGGGAAATCATGGGAGGAAGCAGTGGAGAGGGCACAGCGGGGGGTGCAGGTGGCTAGAGCATCGTTTGCTGATATGCAATTGGCTGCGGACCGGAAAGAGATTGTTCCTGTGTAGAAGGTGAGAGGGCCTGAGGTCAGTGCAAGGAAAACAGTGGGACTGGAAGTGTGGGAGGGGTTATTTTTGAGACGTCTCAAAAATAAATTATCTACACGTGGCTTTTGAGACGTCTCAAAAAGAAATTATCTACACGTAGCATTTGAGAGATCTCAAAAATAAATTATCTACACGTGGCTTTTGAGACGTCTCAAAAGTAACCTATCTACATGTCGTTCCCCTTCCCCAGACCATTGTGCACAGACGAATACAGCCTGTCGAACTCCTCTGCCCACTCGCCTCCTTCTCCCTCTCTGTTAGTTGACTTTTGAGTGGACTCACAAGTCACCTCGACTCAAAAGCCACCTCGACTCAAAAGCCACCTCGACTCAAAAGCCACCTCGACTCAAAAGCCACCTCTGACTCAGAAGTCACCTCGACTCAAAAGTCGCCTCCTCCTCCCTCTCTGCTAGTTGGATTCCTCCTCCCTTCCCTTCCCGCTTGCCATGCCTCACCCCTCTCCACAGGTGACCGTGCTATGCACAGACTGACCCAGCCCATTGAGCAACTCAGTTCACACTCGCCTCCTTCTCCCTGCCTCCGCTCTGCCTCCTCCTAAGATGCGCCCTGTCCCCACCCCCCCATCTCCCCCCCCCCCCACCCCCCTTACCCCCCCACTTCCACAGGTCACAGTGCATGGACCCACACAGCCCATCGAGCTGCTCACCTCACTCCCCTCCTCCTCCCTCGCTCCGCTCTGCCTCCTCCTCCTAAGAGCCCCCCTTTGCTATTGCCTTCCCGCCCAACACCCCCCTTCCCCTCCCCCCCCCCTCCCTTCCCCAGGTCACTGTGCATGTGCCAACACAGCCCATCGAGCTGCTCAGCTCACTCCCCCTCCTCCTAAGACCCCGCCCTTGCCATGCCTGTGCGCACCCCCTTCCCCCCCCTCCTCCCCAGGTCACAGTGCACGGGCCAATACAGCCCATCGAGCTGCTCAGCACACTCGCCTCCTTCTCCCTGCCTCCGCTCTGCCTCCTCCTCCTAAGAGCCCCTCCTTGCTCCCCTGAGAGTATCCGGCGCAGGACAGGGGGCGAACCGGAAACCTTGGGAACGCCGCCCTGTGCGAAGCTGCTGATTGGCTGGGCGAGTAATGCTGGTTTGCAGGCGGAGAGATGTGAGGTGGAACCGAATTTGAGGTGTACGTTTTATTCTCCTAAGCATTGTGCGACGTTGTTGAGAAAGGATAAGCTAAGATTGTGAGATTCTAATTAAGCAAAGTCTTCTGAACCTTTCGAGTGATGAAAATGGCATCCAGAAAGAAAAATGGGTGGTTAACAAGAGTGTTCTAGGTAAGTATGTTGAGGCACTCCTTGTTTGCCTTTGTAATTTCCGTTCACTTGGTCATAGCCTCGTGTTCGTTCCGTGTTCACTATTTTCACAGCTCGTCAAAGTATTGTTCAAGCTAACTGTTTCCAAATTTTTTACATAAACATACCAAACTTGAAACAGCTGGAGGACACAAAACCGAGATCAGTGTAGAGCGAACCGAGACTCGCCGACAACCCATTCACAGGAAGCAACCTGTCGCCGTTTCGTGGGGTATCTGACAGAGTTTACGAGGGAGATTTATGACGAGCGTCACGGCGATGAAGGTTACAAGGATTCCGCTTGTCGCTAACAAGATTTGGGTTCGAGTTCGTCATCGTGGAGGCTGGCTCTATCCCTCCTCCCCATCCGCGCGTGCTATGGCTTGAAAAAAAATCCATGTTGCGGATGTCGGAAGCGAGCCAATGGGGCTTGAGATTTAGCGCAACTATAATTGGACGACGAAATGCATCTGTCTTCGCTAGGAAAACTGATGGCTGCAATGGATGGCTGACATCTGTAACCTTGCGGTGTCCCGAAGAATATCTCAGCGGACAAGCGAGTCCGCCCAGGGGAGCTCGCTGCCCGCGGGCAAAACAAATAAACCCCAGAAGGGCATGCATCCGGTCAGGGAGGCATCAACCCTAAACACCATATGCCAGCCTCCAGTCGCCAGCTTTCAATCGCCAGCTTTCATTCGCCAGCTTTTTGCACTGTTCTATAGTGGTGGTCGTGTAACAGCGAATCGTAGCTGCATCTGCGAAGGCTCGCTTGCGAGGTATGACCTGATTGGCTGACGAGAAAATGGGCACGGCGCCGGATTTACAGCAGGCGGCGTCCCCACGTTTGCCCGCTATCAAAGTTCACCCACGCGGCTTGCAATTTCGCTAAATGTTGTAAAATGTGGAGAAACGCGGTTCCTTGTCTGGACACCAGTAAGTAACCAGTTTGAGCCTTACGATCTTGTTTCGAGGTCAACTGGTAACTCAATCCAACAGCTGACGACGACATCCGCAAGGCACGGTAGGCAGCTCATTAGCGGGGCAGGTTTACAAAAATAATTTGGGGAGAAAGCGCAAAACAAATGAGTACACTGCCACTCTAAGCGCACGAAATTGGAGTCGACTCTACCTCGAGCGCCTTAACACTTCGGGTCAATACACCATAATTATCCTACCACTAACCCCTTTCAGCATGACGATACTCGCCAGCGCTCTCTGATTGGGAGCGAACTTTGTTGCCGAATTTGTGATCGTATGCAGGGTCGTCAGACATAAATACCATGGTGTCCGAAGTGGGGCAGACCCCACCACGGACACCATCCTTCCCAAATTGTGAACCTGGTGGGAAAACTTGATGGCGGGCAACGTGGGAACGCGATAGGTTCTCATAAATGACTTGAAGCCTGGTTCTCAGACGGATCATCGGGGCGGTACACAGAAACATGAGTTTGGTTTCGGCACTGATCCATCTCGAGATGGTAACCGAACCTCGAAAATCAACTACCTTGTAAAGACCGACATGAAAACCCACGACGTTTTGTTTCAAGGGCTAACTCGTAACAAGGTGGGGTCTCAGGTCCTTAAGGCTGCGTCCTCACTGGAGCAGAACCCACGTTTCCTATGAAGCACGGAAAATCCCACCCTCCTGTGTGGCAAGGAAAATCCCACGCGATACCGAATCACAAGCGTTTCACTCCCTCCCATAGCTCTTCCTCCGCATGTCCTCTCTCTCCCACCCATTCCCTCCCCTTCACGCATGTCTCCCCTGCATTACTTGCCAAGTCAGTGAGCAAGAGGCCTGACAGTCAAACACCTTGCTGCCATGATGCTGCAAGCCGTAGCTACCAAGCCTGGGGCGGCCTGTGGTGGCTGGAATGCCAACGTGACTCTAGCAATTGCGGTGTGGTGTCGATACTTCTTCAATAGATTCTTGCACATCGCCTTGTCGTAGAAAATGGAGAGAGAGGAGAGGAGTAAGTGGTGGGAATACGGTACGCAGGCAGCCAAAGGAGTACTTGTGGCGCTGAGGTCACTATTAGCGACTCACTATGTACTACAGTACTGCACCGACGGTACGTGTACGCCCTCCACCGACATCTCATCCCATCCCCCACCTTTACGCCGTTCCTCTCCTCCACCCCATTCCTAGAGGATAGATGCTACTAGGATCAGAACAAACCGGGGAACGCTAGGTGCCAGATCCAAAGGAAGTTCAGTTCCTACGCTGGTACAATCCCCAATGGTTGACTCCACGAGTCATAACACAGCACACAACACTCAATTCGCTCCATTACTACACTCTCCAGATTCTTTCACTTCAGTCGGTTACACTACCACCATCACAACTACCGCAGCTGATGTTAGTAAGAATCGAGGCTGAAACACTAGCAGCGCGACTCGGCTGACGCGACTCCATGGCCGCGAGAGTTATCCGCGCACCAGACAGTTACTTCGAGGCTCAGGAGAGGTACAGAGTCCCTTCCCCCTCGGCAAGTCACTATCAGCGTTCCATGAATTACCCTGACGGCGATTACTACCCCGCCGCGCATCCTGCCACAAATTCCGCAAATGCGCACTGTAGCTCGGCGGCTCAACCTCGTTTCATCGCGCCGCCTCTCGACGCCAGCTGCTTCCAATCTCCGTCGACGTTCGACTGGTCTCTGTCAACTTTTGACGGATCTCCGTCAGCCCTTGATGATTATTCGTTCGAAGCCGAGAATTCGGCCATCGAAGCATTCCAAAACACATCCCCGCACTCTCTGTTACCAAGTTACGCCAGCCACGACTTCGCCAAACGCGACGCCGAGATGTTCGCGAATCCGGCGCGCCATCGCTATCCCCCCGCGGCGTCGTGGAGTGGCGGAAACTTCATCGCGACTTCGCTTCCGAAGAATCCCTCCGCCAGCCGCCGCGCCCACCGCGCTTCCCGCGCCTCCTGCGTCTCCCGCATCTCCCGCGCCTCCCCCCGTGGCTCTTGCGTCGTTCCCGGCACCTCCGCCCGCGATTGGGCGACGGTAACGACACACTTCAGCGACGCTGTCGCAGGGCGACGAGACGGTTGCGTCGCCGGCCACAGCCCAGGCTCGGCGGCGTCCGCGGCGGCGTGTGAGCGCGGGATGATCGTGCAAGCGGCGGGCGCGCGGCGGCGACCCGCCATCGGCATCCGAAAGCTCCGCGAGCTGGAAGCCGCGAAGCAGAGAACCGCCAACCATGCGGCGCCCGCGGAGGCGCACTCGCCGGCGCACGCGAAGGTGGCAACGGCGGCGGAAATAAATGCGGTGGCTGTGGCGCAGGCGCAGGTGCAGGTGCAGGCGCAGGCGCAGGCGCAGGCGGAGGCGGAGGCAATTGCGGGGACGGCGGCAGAGGAGGTGCCTCAGTTGCGCGCGACGCGCACCGTTCGACGACCGTTACAAGCGGCGAGGAGCAACTCCACGCCGCCTGAAGTGACGGAGATGGCGGCGATGGCGGCAATCGGGAGGGGGATGACGTACTGTGGCGCGGAAGCGGAGCGCGCGGGCGACGCCCTGGGGGAGCCCAAAGGGGTCGGGGGAACCGCGACAATGATGACGACAACGACGTGCATGGGTCACACGGAAAGCCGTTTCCGGACGAACCGGGAGGAGCGAGCCGCGATTTTCGGGCTTCACTCCACGTCAGCGCCTCCCGAGTTGGGCGCGTACGATAATCGCCGCGATTCCCGGCTCAGCGCATCGAACTGTCGCGGAGTCCCTGCGATGTTCCCTCCTCCCGTCTCACGGCAACGTCCGTCGCTCGAGTCGCTCGAGTTGCCACACCAAGCGAGCAGCTCCCGCTCCCCGAGTCAGTCGCCGTCAGTTCGGCACGCTCCCTCACTTCAGTCACGCTCTAGTCTCCCTCCGTTACAATCACACCTGCACCGCCATCGCAATTCCCAGTCAAGGTCCCGCTCTCCGTCTCCGTCACCATCCCCGTTACAGTCTAATCGCGCGTCGCAACTTTTCGCTGACCCCCTCGCAAATTCGCCATCGCAGCGGTTTCCCGAGGACCGGTTACGTTCGGTCCCTGCACGCACCGCGAGCGACTTCAGTGAAAAGTGCAGAGCCGACGCGCAACAAACGAGGAGCCTCCACGCGACGCGGAAAGCTAGACCGCTAGGGTTTCCGAGGAGCGGGAGCGTGGATGGCGGTGTTCGGCGAAATTCGGTGATTAGCGATAACTTGATTCCAAAACCCGATGGACACAGCCCTTTCGGTTTGTACTCGTTGAAGGCAGATTCGCTTGAAGAGCAACAGCCTCGATCGCACCAATCTGCTGTGTCGTCACACCAGCACATGCGACGTGGCAGCCTCCCAACCGCAGCTACGTCTCGCATGGCGTCTACACCAGCACGACTCTACAGTAACGCTTCTGTAACGTCTACAGTACCGCATACTGAAATATCTAAAACTTTCAATTCCTCATCACCATCTCAATCTCCATCTTCTACCAAACCTCCACCGTTGCTCTCCCGCTGCCCGAGTCCCCGCCGAACCTCCCTCCACAAGTTGCCCTCTGACAATCTCGATGCGGTGGTAACCAGCACCCATTACAACCGTTACATGCAACACGGCGCTCTGAGGCAAAAATCCAGGCTCGGCCTCCGAACCACCTCAGTAGACCTGGGCGACATCGCTGCAGGCTCGGCACGCACCGGAATTGCAGCTCCACAGGGTCGGAATGACAGCCGGCCCATCCAAGGGGAGGTGGATGTGGGGAAGGTGCAACAGGAGCATCAGCAGGGTATTTTACCCCACAAGTCATTTCAGAGGAGGACGAGACCAAACAGCTTGTCTGTTTGGCCCTCTGCCTACACCCCACTCTCTCCCTATGAGGGTGCAATTGTAGCAAGGACGGCTATAGCACCAGCAGCGGCTGTAGCAGCTGCACCTGATGCTGCCCAGCACTCTCAGCAGCACTGCTACAAGCATCCCTCACCCCAGCGTAATGAGCATCACTCACAGCAGCAACAGCAGCATCGGCATCACTTACACCATCAGCACCAGCAGCAGGAGCAGCAGCAGCAGCAGCAGCAGCGTCGGAACGAACATGTGTCTTCTCCGCTCAACAGTAGCTCGACAGCTTCGTCGTCGCCCCACTCCCCTCCCCGGCAACCTATCCACTCCTCTCCTCTCCTCTCCCGCTCGAAGGCCACATCGCGACTTTCACCCCCCCACCAGTCCCATTCCCACTCTCCCTCCCGCCAGTCCCATTCCCACTCTCCTCCCCACCAGTCCCATTCCCACTCTCCTCCCCACCAGTCCCATTCCCACTCTCCCCCCCACCAGTCCCATTCCCACTCTCCCCCCCACCAGTCCCATTCCCACTCTCCTCCCCACCAGTCTCATTCCCACTCTCCTCCCCACGAGACTATCCGCTCCCGCCGCGCCCTCCCCTCCCTGGCAGTACACCTTCTCTTCACCACCCGGGCATCTTCTGCTTCCATCCTCCGTACAAGCAGCCTCGCTACCAACACAACAGCTTCTAAAGTAGAGCATTCTATCTCCCCGCCCCTCCTGTTTCCCCCACCTGGTACCACCTCCCCTGTTGCCAAAATGCCAGTTACCACATTAACAGGTACCACCTCCACTGGTACCGCCTCCCCTGCTACCACCACCTCCCCTTGCGCTGCCTCTGCTGGGGTTTCACCTGTAAGGGGTGTATCTCCCAGCCGCTTGCCCAAGTCGATCCTCACCGTCCGTCAAGAGGGCTCGATTGGACGCACCAGATCGCTTGGCCGGCTTGTCAGGTTTAACAAGGTAGCTGAAGTGCACGTCATATTGTAGTGTTCATTTACTCTTTCATATCGTTTCTGTATAGTTGGATATGTATCTTGCTATTAAAGTATACAGTAGCTGTAGGCAGTTGTACATGAAGTACTTATACTTAGTCCTGGCATGTTTTGACAAGTAGACTTCTTGAATAAATCACACAGGGCAGTGTTGCGTATATATCATATTTCTTTGCATTCTATTCAGTCCTGTGCTCTTACTAGCCACGGCCTGCATAGTGATCAAGTTCTCGAATTTCCCAAGTTACACATTCTAAGGAAATTCCCTTTTCCTTACTTCGCGTCCCTGCTCAACGCGTACATCACTGTAGCTCCTCAGTCAGCACCGTTACCACTCGCGACCATCGCGTCATTCATCATCCCGCCCTTTTCGCACATCGCATCCCGACCTCACGGCTCGGCTGGTAACCCGCGCTCCGGGCCTACGCTTCGACACTTTCCAAACCTCAGTCCCAGGCTCGTCGCGCGACCATTACCGTTACCACTATAGTTTCGCTATATAATGTTCGCTCATGCCTTCGCTCAATTGTATTCTTGCTTCGATAGTGCAATTCTTGTTCGTTCACTCAATTGCACTCGTAACACTTGGTATTCAGAGCCTACGATCTCATCTCGGACCGCATCCACACCTTCGCTTCCCACTATCTCAATTTTTGGGGGGGGTAGACGTCTCTCAGCGACACAGCACCGCCGCTCGTAGTGCTCTCTCGAAAGCACGCACGGCCACGACCGAGGCTCTCGCTGAGCTTGCCCGACACCCCCGCCATGGCCGATTTCAATCTCGCCACGTTGACGCAGGAGCAACTCGATCGTCTCGTGCGTCAATTGGAGGATTCGGCGCTCGAAATCGCGACTCTCACGGCGGAACGTGACTCCGCCCGTCAACAGTCAACGGTGAACGTACCGACGACATCACACGCACAAACCAATGCATCTGCACATCTGGAGGAGCCCATCGTCATCTCATCCGGCACACCAACGCAACACAACAGCACGGGACAGCGCTCAGGCGCAGCCAGTGACGGCGCAGCCCAACCGATGCCCGGCATGGGAGGGAATAGGAGCGTATTAAGCCCACGGGAGCCCCGAGAAGCCCGTCGGCACGTGGAGTTTGCGGCGACAAGTGGCGAGAACGCCATGATGGCCCCAATGCCACTCAAGCCGCAACGCCCGCCCTGCTTCGACCCAAGCCAACGCGGCGGCCCGACAGTTCAATCGTGGGTCTTCACGATGAATGTGTTTTTCGACGCCAACTACGTCGAGTCGGACGCCGCCAAGATCCGGTATGCGGTTTCACTACTCAGGGGCCCCGCCATGGACTGGTGGCGAGTCATTGTGACGTCGCCGTGCGCCTACGAGCCACCGTCGCACGAGGAAGGGCCCTCGGGTCCAGCTGTTACCTGGAGTTCGTTCAGCGAAACCGCCCAATACAGCACGTGGGATGCGTGGTGCGCAGGACTTCGAGCGCGATTTGAGCCGATCGCGGCCTCGATTTCGGCGCGTCAGAAACTGCGCACTTGGCGCCAACTCGGGTCAGTTCAAGACTACACCAGCGGGTTTCTCGCACTTTGCGAACAGGTCGGCTACATGCACGAGGCAGAGCGGGTGGACCGTTACGTCGGAGGGCTGAAGCCGGACATCTCGCACGAGATAATGCTACGCGGGCTCTCGAATTTCAACGAGATCCTCGCGCTCGCCGAGAAAATCGATATCCTACGCCGACCGAGACCGGGGTCCTATTACGGACATCGTCCTCGGGGACCGACCGAGCACGCCACGGTACATGCCGTCGCAGCGAATGCAGCTCCCGCGCCGTTTAGAGGGCGTTGCTTTGCTTGCAACCGGCCGGGCCATCGCAAGAGCGAATGTCCAGAGGAGCTGAGGCGTCGAGGAGCAGAGCAGGGGAGGGAGTCTCGGAGGCAGGGAAACGCCAGCAGTCAGTAGAAGTTGGGCCAACTACTGACGAGACTGCCTGCTCGCCCAACCACACCGACCCTCACCGAGTCACAATACCGATTGACGCCATCGATCGGGCTCGGATGAATAAGGAGGGTACAGCGACGGATTGCCCGGTACTGATCTACGGGAAAATACAGGGAGCAGCAGTGAAGATCTTCATTGACGGAGGAGCAAGCCACAGCTTAGTTAATACCGCAACCGCACGAAAATTACAGTTAACGCTTAACCGATGTTTACCTGAGATAGATGCACGCTTAGTCGACGGCACGCCCCTGGCCATACGGTAAAAGGTGGAGCGCGTAAAAGTCCGCTGCGGGGGGAATTTCGGGTTTACACAGGAAATGCTCGCGACGACACTGGATGGGCACGACATTTTATTGGGACGTGATTGGCTGCGACGGTACAACCCACGGATCGACTGGACGACGGGGAGCTGCACAGTGCAAAGTAGTAATTGGGTCGTTCTACCTCGCTGGCAGACACCCAAATCTTCGACGGTCCAGGTCAACGCCATCACGATGAAACGGGTGTCAGATTATCATAGCTGATGCATGTTTGTAGGCTATAGTGGGGTAGCACATATGAGGTACAGCTTTCTAGGGTTGTATTTGTACCCAAATCTGACTTAGTCATTTCATTCCTGTTCGCTTATTCTCACATGGTATAGAGCGAGTCCTTCCTAAGGACCGTTTTTTTTTTTTAGGGCCCACCGAAGCGCGCCCCAAGGCGCGCATTTTTTTTCGCGACCCTTCGGGTCGCCATTGCTCTCGCGGCCCCGCTGTCCCTCTGACGCGGCCCCGCCACCCCTGCTTGACGCGGCCCCGCCGCCTCCTCTGCAGCGGCCCTGCCGCCTCCTCTGACGCGGCCCCGCCGCCCGCTAATTGCGGCCCCGCCGCCGGCTCTGACGCGGCCCCGCCGCCGGCTCTGACGCGGCCCCGCCGCCCGCTGATCGCGGCCCGCCACCGGCCCTGACGCGTCCCCGCCATCGGCTCTGACGCGGCCCCGCCGCCGGCTCTTAACCGGCCTCGCCGCCGGCTACAACGCGGCCCTGCCGCCCGCCTCGACGAGGCCCCGCCGCCGGCTCTCACGCGGCCTCCCCCCGCCTCCTGATCGCGGCCCCGCCCCGGCTCTATCGCGGCCTCGCCGCTGGCCCTGACGCGGCCCCGCCCCGGCTCTCTTGCGACCCCGCCGCCGGCTCTCTTACGGCCCCTGCCGCCGGCCCCGACGCGGCCCCTGCCTCGGCTCTCTTGCGGCCCTGCCGCCAGCTCTGAAGCGGCCCCGCCGCCGGCCCTCGCGAGGCCTTGCCGCCGGTTCTGACGCGGCCCCGCCCCGGTTCTTTCACGCGGCCCTGCCGCCCCACCTGCAGCAGTCAGGCAGCCGTGCAGCCGAGCCGCCCGGGAGCCGAGCCGACCTGCCCCCGAGCCGCCCTGCCGCCGAGCCGCCCGGGGGCCGAGCCGCCCTGCACCCGAGCCGCCCTGCCGCCGAGCCGCCCGGGAGCCGAGCCGCTGTGCACCCGAGCCGCCCGGTCGCCGAGCCTCCTTTCTGCTTAGCTGCACGACCTGCCCTGCCTGGTGAGCACAGTCCCACTGCCGCTGCGTGCTCTTCCCCTACTGCTTGCACTGCTTCGCTGTCGTCGCCATGGCTACCCCTAGTGTCCTAGCTTTTGACGCTGAGGGTCGCGCCATTGATTTTGAGGTCTGGTTAGACGACCTGCAGCTGTTCTTACAGTGCGACAGAGCTGACAACCTTTCTCTCTTTGACCTCACCTCTGGCGCCTCTCCTGCTCCTGCTGCTGATGCTGATCCCACTGTCCGCTCTCAGTGGGCCACCCGCGATGCTGCTGCACGTCTTGCTGTGCGTCGCCACCTCCCTACCTCTGAGCGTGCGCACTTTAGTCAGTACAAGAGTGCTCAGACCTTGTACGACGCTGTTGTTGCGCGCTACTCCTCCCCTGCCACTGCTGCACTGAGCCGTCTCATGCTTCCCTACCTCTTTCCTGACCTCTCTGCCTTTCCCACTGTCGTTGACCTCATTACGCACCTCCGCACTAGTGACACTCGCTACCGCGCCGCCCTTCCTGCTGAGTTCTGCGCTAAGAACCCACCCCCCATGTACATTGCTCTCTACTACGTAGTCGCGCGCCTCCCTGACTCCCTTCGAGTTGTCAGGGACCACTTTCTCGCAGTCTGTCCCACCACCCTCACCGTTGACCTCCTCAAGAAGGCCCTCCTCGCAGCGGAGAAGAGCATAGTCGCTGTAGGTGCTTCTCGTGGTGACCCTCGCACCCCCATCTTTGAGGGGTGCTCTCCTTCCCCCTTGCTGCCCTCTGTTGCCTCTGCTGCTGCCGCCGACCTACTTGGTCTTGAGTTGGTCGGCGCGGCGTCTGCCCCTAGTGGGAGACGTCGCTCCAGCAAGGGGAAGGGGGGCAAGGGCGCGGGTGGAGCTGGAGGGGGCGGTGGCGGCGGAGGGAGTGGGGGTGGCGGCGGGACTAGTGGCGGGGGTGGTGGTGGTGGTGGCAGCAGCGGCGGAGACGGTGGTGGTGGTGCCAGCGGTGGTGGTGGAGGCAGCGGCGGAGGTGGAGGCGGCGGAGGTGGAGGCGGTGGAGGCGGCAGCGGAGGAGGCGGTGGTGGTGGAGGAGGTGGAGCTGGTCGGGGTGGTACCCAGCAGCGTAGCGGCGGTGGTGGTGGCCAGCGCTCGCAGCGGCAGCAGCAGCAGCGCTCGCGGGACATCCCTCCGCCTAAGCAGCTTCGTGAGTGGTACGCTGGGCGTCAGAGGGGTGGGGGTACTGGTCCCTCCACCTACGTTCTTCGTTCCGGCGACCGCGCGGGTGAGCAGTGTGGGGGTGCCCACGCCGCCCAGCGCTGCTTTGGCCGCCTGACGGACGCTTGGCGTCAGCAGTTCCCTGGGGCTAGTGAGATCCCTCGCTGGGATGAGCTTCTTAGGGCTGGTGTAGCGATCTTTGATCTTGATTTTGATGCTATCCTTGCTGCTATGTATGCTGTGACTTATAGTGAGGAGAATGAGGGTTACCGGTGTTTCCAGCCCGACCCGGGCATTGGTACTGCTGCGCTAGGTGCTTGTGAGGCTGCTGCTCTAGGTGCCAGTGCGTCTGCGCTCTCAGGTACTGGTGAGACTGCGCTCTCAGGTACTGCGTCGTCCTCGTCCTCCCTCACTTTCACACTTGACTCCGGGGCTTCTCGCTCCTTCTTTCGAGACCGCACTACCCTTACGCCGCTCGGCCGGCCGGTTGCAGTCTCCCTTGCTGACCCCTCTGGGGGTCCTGTCCTGTCTCACTTCTCCACTGTCCTCCCGTGTCCGGCTGCCCCTTCGGGCACCCTGTCTGGTCTGTACCTTCCCTCGTTCTCTACGAACTTGGTGAGTGGCGCGGACCTGCAGGATGGGGGTGTTCACCAGTTCACTCCTGCGCGTCAGCGGGTGACCCACTGCACGGAGGCACGCACAGGCCGACACCTAGCCACGTTCTCGCGTCGGCCGGGGTCGAGTCTCTACACCCTGACCGTTGAGTCTCCTCCTGTCTCTGAGTCTGGTCAGGTGGCTGCGTCAGGTCAGGTGCTTGCTGCTGCGTCCCGGTCAGGTCCTGAGTCTGCCCCCTTTTCTTGTCGCCTCCTGTCTCACGAGACTCTCCTGTGGCACCACCGTCTTGGCCACCCCTCCTTGCCCCGTCTTCGGAGCATGGCTTCCCATGTCCTTGTCTCTGGTCTTCCCCAGTCTCTCCCTCCTCTCCCCTCCGGGCCAGGACCTTCCTGTTTCCCCTGTGTCGAGGGTCGCCTCCGGGCTACTCCTCACTCCTCCCACTTCCCCCCGACAGAGGCTCCCCTGCAGACGCTTCACATGGATGTGTGGGGCCCAGCCCCCGTCCGTGGGCAGGGTCACGAGCGCTACTTCCTGTTGGTGGTTGACGACTACTCGCGTTACACCACAGTCCTCCCCTTGCGCAGCAAGGGTGCGGTCACTGAGGTGCTGATCGACTGGATCCGCGAGGCTCGTCTCCAGCTCAGGAAGAGCTTCGGCTCGGACTTTCTTGTTCTGCGTCTGCACTCGGACAGAGGCGGAGAGTTCTCTTCTCGCCTTCTGCGAGACTACTGTCGTGCACGGGGGATCCGCCAGACCTTCACGCTTCCGGACTCACCACAGCAAAATGGGATTGCTGAGCGCCGCATTGGCATGGTCATGGATGTCGCTCGTACGTCCATGATGCATGCGGCTGCCCCCCATTTTCTGTGGCCGTTTGCGGTGAGGTACGCGGCGCATCAGCTCAACCTTCACCCCCGGGTCTCTCGGCCTGCGATGTCCCCAGCCTTGCTGTGGACGGGGAAGGTTGGCGATGCGTCTGTGTTCCGTGTCTGGGGATCTCGAGCGTTTGTCCGCGACATGTCTGCGGACAAGCTGTCCCCTCGTGCTGCTCCCTGTGTCTTCCTTGGCTTCCCCACTGACGCCCCAGGGTGGCAGTTTTACCACCCCTCCTCTCGTCGTGTTCTGTCCTCCCAGGACGTCACGTTCGACAAGTTAGTCCCCTTCTACCGTCTCTTCCCCTACCGCACTCCTTCCCTCCCCCCTCCCCCGGACTTCCTTGTGCCGGTTCCCCCCCCCGGTAGACCCCCTCCCCCCTCAGGTTCCTGCCCCCTCAGGTGTGTCCCAGGTAGACGCCGTTGACCCGGTCGAGGTTACTGGTGACTCTGGTGCTGCTGCGGGTGCTGAGCCTGGGGGTGCTGACTCTGGGGGTGCTGTGCGCGGGGGTGCTGAGCCTGGGGGTGCTACTGCTGGGGGTGCTGAGCCTGAGGGTGCTACTGCGGAGGGTGCGGAGCCTTGGGATGCTGAGCTGGGGGGTGCTGTGCTTGGAGGTGCTGGGTCTGGGGGTGCTGGGTCGGGAGTTGCTGAGCCTGGGGATGCTGAGCTGGGAGCTGCTGAGCCTGGGGGTGCTGTGTTTGGAGCTGCTGAGCCTGGGGTTTCTCCTGCTGCTGCGTCTCGCCGGGAGCCCCTCTCTCCACAGGAGCTGCGCGAGTGGTTCGCTCGCCGCTGGAGGCGTGCTGCTGAGTCTGGAGGTGCTGCTGGAGCTGGAGCTGGAGCTTCTTCGACCGTCTAGGGTGCGGGTGCTGCCGGTCCCGGAGCTGCTGGACCTGCGGGTCCTCCTAGAGCCGGAGCTGCTGAGGGCGTTGGTGCTGAGCCTACTGCTGTTGGTCTTGCCGCTGGTGGTGTGGGTGGCGCTGGTGCTGTCGCTGAGGGTGCTGGTGCTGTCCCTGCTGAGTCTAGAGCTGCCGCGCGGCCTCGGCCGTACTTCGTTCCGCTCCTACAGCAGGTTCTTGGTCTTTCTCCTCTAGTAGAGGGTCCACCGCCTGTCCAGTCGCAGTCCCTGCTGGAGCCTTCCTCTTCACTGCCTGCTCCCTCTCCTTACACTGGTCCTACTGGAGGTCTTGCTGAGCGTCGTGAGCCTGCGTCTCGTCCCGCGTCGCCTGTTCGTGCTGCTCGCGCTGGTCGCAATTTGCGTCAGCGTCCTCCTCCTGTCCCTGGCACGCACCGGATGTCTTTGCGTCCGTCAACTGCTCCTCTGCGTGCCCCTTTGCCTTCTCCTCCTGAGTCCTCTCTTCCTGCGCTTGCCGACCCTGATTCGGACTCTCTTCGTGCTGCCAGTCCTACTGTCACGCGTCTGCTTGCTACTGTCGTCACTGACCCCTCTTTTGAGTCCACTGCTGCGTCTGCTCTAGTCGCTGAGCTCGTCGACTTTGCTGCTCGCTGTCGTCTCGACTACGCTGCTAGTCTTGTTGCTGAGTCTGCAGCTGTCTGTCCTCCGTCCGTCGGGGGTGAGTGTGCTCTTGGCACAGACGTCCTAGAGGACAGGCAGGAGGAGTTCCAGAGTCTGGCGGCTGCTTCACCTCATCTCGCGTCTGTACTGCTTGCCCCTGAGGGAGGCCGTAGAGGGTCCCTACTCGTCTCAGTGGCAGGCAGCTATGGATGCAGAGATGGCTTCCTGGAAGTCCACAGGCACCTACGTTGACGCGGTTCCCCCTCCTGGGGCGAAAATCCTCAGTGGCATGTGGATCTTCAGGGTGAAGCGGCCGCCGGGCTCTCCATCTGTCTTCAAGGCACGGTACGTTGCTCGTGGCTTCAGTCAGCGGCAGGGAGTTGACTACTTTCAGACCTTCTCTCCCACCCCGAAGATGACTACTCTTCGGGTGCTGCTGCACATAGCCGCTCAGCGCGACTACGAGCTTCACTCTCTCGACTTCAGCACTGCGTTCTTGCAAGGTAGCCTGCACGAGGAGATCTGGCTTCGCCGTCCACCTGGCTTCACTGGGACTTTCCCTCCTGGCACCCAGTGGAGCCTCCGACGGCCAGTCTACGGTCTCCGCCAGGCACCGCGTGAGTGGCACGACACACTGAGGACTACGCTTGCGGCTCTTGGGTTTGCTCCCTCTACTGCTGACCCGTCGCTGTTTCTTCGCACCGACACTTCCCTGCCGCTGTTCTACATCCTCGTGTACGTCGACGACTTGGTCTTTGCCACAGCGGACACTGCTGGACTCGCCTACGTGAAGTCCGAGCTGCTGAAGAGACACACGTGCACAGACCTGGGTGAACTGCGCAGCTACCTTGGCTTGCAGATCACCCGGGACAGAGCACGCCGCACCATTACCTTGACTCAGTCACACATGGTGCAGCAGGTCCTTCAGCGCTTCGGCTTCACGTACTCCTCGCCTCAGGCCACTCCTCTGCCTACTCGCCACTCACTCTCAGCTCTGCCTTCGGATGAGTCCGTAGAGTCGAGTGGTCCGTGTGCAGAGCTTGTTAGCTGCCTCATGTACCTGATGACCTGCACACGACCTGACCTTGCATACCCTCTGAGCATTCTTGCATGCTATGTTGCTCCTGGGAGACACAGACCAGAGCACATGGCTGCAGCGAAGAGGGTATTGCGCTACCTGTGCAGTACGTCGGGCATGGGGCTAGTGCTTGGAGGGCGGAGTCCAGTGGTCCTTACCGGCCACGCGGACGCTTCTTGGGCTGACGACCAGGCTACGCAGCGGTCGTCACAGGGTTACACCTTCACCCTTGGTTCCGGCTCTGTCTCGTGGCGGTCTACTCGCTCGTCTTTGGTTCTCGGCTCCAGTTGTGAGGCTGAGATCTACGCCGGGGCCATGGCTGCACAGGAGCTTCGCTGGCTCACCTACCTGCTCACTGACCTTGGAGAGCCGCCTCGTTCTCCTCCAGTGCTGTACGTAGACAACAAGGCCATGCTGGCCTTGTGTCGAGAGCAGCGTCTGGAGCACAGAACGAAGCACATTGCTCTCCGCTACATCCTTGCTCGTGAGCTGCAGCAGCGTGGTCAGTTGCGACTTGCGTACGTGGCCTCTGAGGCCAACACTGCTGATGTGTTCACCAAGGCACTCGCGCCTTGTGACCATTAGCGCTTTTGCACCCAGCTGGGTCTTGTGCCTGTCTTGCCTCACTTGCTCTCCTCTTGACTTCACTTGTACTGTGACATATATATATATACATGCTCTTGCTTGGCTAGTTTTATATATATGTCTGTACTCCTGCATGTGAACTGGCCTCTAGCCCTACTCTTGTGCTCGGACTGTGTGGTGACTTTGTGATCCACCCTGAGCTTGCTTTGCTTTGCTTTGCTTGACTGGTCTTGTGACCCCTTGTTCTCCCCCACTTTGCCTATGGGGGTGTGTCAGATTATCATAGCTGATGCATGTTTGTAGGCTATAGTGGGGTAGCACATATGGGGTACAGCTTTCTAGGGTTGTATTTGTACCCAACTCTGACTTAGTCATTTCATTCCTGTTCGCTTATTCTCACAACGGGCTGTCGCTGCTGGAGCTGACGTGTACGCAGTGGATATTGCACTCGTAGACAAAGATGAGCAGCCGAGTGATTTGGAGAAACTGCTGGCAACTGTACCGACCGAACTACAGGCACTACTGAAACAGTTCCCGGGGATATTTCCGGATGATTTACCACAGGGACTGCCACCTCAGCGGGCGCACGACCATAGGATCGAGTTAGAACCGGGGGCACAGCCAACTGTACAGCGGCAATTTCGACTGACACAGCCCGAGCTCGACGAGTTAAGGAAGCAGTTAGATTACCTGTTAGAGAAGCAGTTTATCCGTCCGAGTTCGTCACCGTTCGCCGCACCGATACTGTTCACACCGAAAAAAGACGGAGGGTTCCGCATGTGCATCGACTACCGAGCGCTTAACAGGGTAACAGTCAAATCGCGATACCCCATCCCCCGCGCCGACGAACCGATCGACCAACTGCGAACAGCACGAGTCTTTTCGAAAATAGATTTACGGGGAGGTTACCCTCAGATTCGGGTCGAACCATCGGACTGCGCCAAAACAGCATTTAGGACTAGGTACGGGTCATTCGAGTATACAGTAATGCCATTCGGGCTGACGAACGCGCCCGCGACATTTTAGATGACCATGAACGAGGCGTTTAGACCACTTTTAGATAAATGCGTGATAGTTTACCTGGACGATATTCTAGTTTACAGCCGGGATAAGCAGCAGCACTTAGTGGATCTTGAAGCAGTTTTTAAAATTTTGGAGGAACATCGACTACTCACCAAGGGTTCCAAGTGCGAGTTTTTTCGGGACAGGCTAGAGTTTTTGGGTCACGTCATTTCGGAGGCTGGGGTTGAGATTGACCCAAAGAAGCTGGATACGGTAAAAGCGTGGCGCCCCCCGACGAACATCACGGAACTGCAAAGTTTTTTAGGTTTTGTTAATTACGTTCGACGGTTCGTGCCCGACATGGCACGTTTAACAGCCCCACTCACTGATTTACTGCGTAAGGGGGTCGCTTTTACGTGGGGGGAGAAAGAGCATGCTGCCTTCTCTGCCCTGAAAAACGTTCTCTGTTCACCACCCGTTCTACGCATCGCTGATCCCCACCGCCCTTTCGAAGTGGTTACCGACGCAAGTGACATCGCCATCGGAGCTGTACTGTTAGAGGACTTCGGCGACGGCCTCCAACCCATCGCCTACGAATCACGCAAACTACATCCGCCTGAGCGAAATTACCCGATACACGACCGCGAAATGCTTGCGATCGTGCACGCGTTCAAAGTATGGCGCTGCTACTTGACCGGCGCAGACGTGACAGTATGGACAGACCATCGATCTCTACAGTATCTCCGCGCACAGCCCCACCTCAACCCACGACAGATTCGATGGCTCGATTTCCTCGAGTCGAATTTTCACTATACAGTCACATACAAAAAAGGAGCCTCGAATATCGCCGACGCACTGACCCGCCCCACTGCCCAGATCCACGCGATACTACTCGCCCAGACCAGCCCGCTACTGACAGGCCTATTTACCCACGGATATCAAACAGACCCGTTCTTTACAGGAGGCAACTCACAGCAATTCGCAGCGGCAAAAGGAGTCTATTACGTAAAAGCTGGAACCGACCGCATCTGGGTACCAGGATACACGCTACTGCGGGAACTACTGTTACAGGAAGCACACGACGGAGTTACCTCGGGACATTTCGGGGTAGAAAAAACACGGCAGCAGCTGCAGCGGTACTACTACTGGCCAGAAATGTTGACCGATGTGCAACGACACGTGGCATCGTGCCCCACTTGCCAGCTCATGAAGTCAAGCAGGAAGCGGCCGGCGGGACAATTACAACCCATCCCGCCCCCAGAGCGTGCTTGGCAGCAGGTGACGATGGATTTCGTCACGGGGTTACCAGCTGGGGCGAGTGGGAATGACGCGATCCTGGTCGTCGTCGATCGACTAACGAAGATGGCTCATTTCGCAGCATGCAGAAAATCAATCACAGCCGAGGAAACCGCCCGACTCTTCATCACCACCGTCGTTCGACTGCACGGGATACCCGCATTGATCATCAGCGACAGGGACACGAAATTTACAAGCAACTTCTGGCGGAACCTGTGGCAGCAGTTTGGCACGCGCTTACAGTTCAGTTCATCCTATCACCCCGAAACCGACGGACAGACGGAACGGACAAATCAGACCATGGAGCAGCTGATTCGAGCCACGTGCGACGATCCGAATACGTGGGAACAGCAGCTGCCACTCATCGAGTTCGCATACAATAACGCACCATCAGCCACGACGCAACAGTCGCCGTTTTACTTGAATTACGGATAGGACCCAACAGTACCCATGACACCGAATCTCGACAACCCCGTCCCACGAGCACAACAGTTCGCCGAGATTCTGCAAGCAGCACGGACCAGGGCAGCAGAAGCAATAAAAAAATCAAACATCATCGCTAAACGCAACGCCGATCGCCATCGTAGACCCATTATTTTTCAGCCCGACGACCTCGTTTTACTCGACACTCAGAACCTCCGCCTGCCCATCACTCCAAAACTCCGCCCTCGATACTGTGGGCCATTTCGAATCAGTCACATGGTTACGCCAGTCACCGCGCACCTCCTCCTCCCTGCTGACTGGTACGTCAGCCCCTCGTTCCACGTTAGCTTACTTCGCCCTTACGTGCCATCCACCAGCCAACTCCCACGACATCGACCCACCAGCATGACACGACCACCAACCGAACCAGTCATCACCCCCGACAAGATCCTGAGCCAAAGAGTTCGCGACCCTCGAGGAGCCCGCAAAGTAGAGTTTCTGATCCGCTGGAAAGATCGTACCCCCACCGAGGACAATTGGGTTCCCCTGGAGAAAGTTGAAAATCACCCCGTCGTCACCGACTACCTACGTAGCCGCAATTTCCGAGACATCCACGCGCTTTCATAAGGAGGACCTCCTTAGGAGGGGGGGGTAGTGTAAGGAAATTCCCTTTTCCTTACTTCGCGTCCCTGCTCAACGCGTACATCACTGTAGCTCCTCAGTCAGCACCGTTACCACTCGCGACCATCGCGTCATTCATCATCCCGCCCTTTTCGCACATCGCATCCCGACCTCACGGCTCGGCTGGTAACCCGCGCTCCGGGCCTACGCTTCGACACTTTCCAAACCTCAGTCCCAGGCTCGTCGCGCGACCATTACCGTTACCACTATAGTTTCGCTATATAATGTTCGCTCATGCCTTCGCTCAATTGTATTCTTGCTTCGATAGTGCAATTCTCGTTTGTTCACTCAATTGCACTCGTAACACACATACACAACAATGGTTTTGTAACATGTAACGTATAATACAGAGTAGTGTTCGTTCAACAACTCGATGTTAATTTTGTCAATCAAACAACTCCCATCCATGCAGGGTTTTCATGCCTGGCCTTTCCATCAGTGATGTTTATTTTTAAGTTTCCATGCCATTCCACATCTGTTGGTCTTCACGGGTCAAGTATCCACGGGTGACCTAGAGCAAGTGGATGGTAGGGGGGCAGGGCAGAGGAGGGGGCGAGGCAGAGAGTGTTGTTAGCTTTTCCAATCAGGAAGCCATAGCCTGTTATACAATGCCATTCCACACCACATCTGTTGGTCTTCACGGGTCAAGTATACAAGGGTGACCTAGAGCAATGGACTTAGGGGGGCAGAGCAGAGGAGGGGGAGTGGCAAAAGAGTGTCAACTTTGGTGATCAGGAATATGGAACAGCAAGTGCCTTCTTTTGAGGCGCCTATAAAGCTGATGAGGAAAAAACGGAACAGCAAGTGCCGTCATGCCATGCCATTCCTCCACACGCCCAGCACCCCTTCCTCCTCCTTCCCCCCCGCTCACAGAGAACCTCCTCTGTTGTGATCCGCTCATCGGGGTCAGCGGTCAGCATCCTAGACGCCAAATTCTTAGCAGCTAGTTAGCTAGCAACATCCATCCCATACCCCCATCACAACTCCCCCTCGTCCCCCCACTTCCAACCTCCCCCCCCCCCAACTCACTGAGAATCTCCTCTGCTGTGATTCGCTCATCCAGATCCACTGTCAGCATCCGAGACACCAAGTCCTTGGCAGATAGCACTTGGCAGCAGCGACCAAAAACTACCCCCCTAACTTTCCGCCTAGCCCAACCCCTCCATCCCCCAACCCCCACTCACTGAGAATCTCCTCTGCTGTTATTCTCTCATCCGGATCAACGGTCAGCATCCTCGACACCAAGTCCTTGGCAGATAGCGACACGATCGGCCACGGCGCTGCCCGGAAATCTACTCTGCCGTCCAGAATCGCTTCAAAAACGGCCTCTTTGGTGGGAGCGCGGAAGGGGAGGAATCCCGAGAGCAGCAGGTGCAGCAAGACTCCGAGACTCCAAATGTCAGTCGGAGAAGAGTAGGTTTGAGCGAGCATTTCAGGGGAGAGGAAAGAGGCCGTTCCCACTATCTCACTGCATGTTGTTCCTGAAGTTTGGGGTTCAAAGCGGTGCAAAGCGGTGCAACACGAAGGGGTGAAAAGGGGTGCAAAAGGGAGGAATTGCCTCGAAGTCGGCCTCTTTGGTGGGCGCGCAGAAGGGGAGGAATCCCGAGAGCAGCAGGTGCAGCAGCACGCCCAGGCTCCAGATATCGGTGGGGCAGGAGTAGGTCTGGGCGAGCATTTCCGGAGAGAGGAACGAGGCCGTTCCTACGATCTCAGAGCAGCTCGTGCCTGGAATAAGGAATTCAAAGGGGTGAAAAGGGGTGCAACGGGGTGGAAAGGGGGGCATCCTGAGAGCAGCAGAGCAGGAGGTGCAGCAGCACGCCCAGGCTCCAGACATCGGTGGGGCAGGAGTAGGTTTGGGCGAGCATTTCCGGAGAGAGGAAAGAGGCCGTTCCCACTATCTCAGAGCAGCTCGTGCCTGGAGGCTGGAGAGCGGTGCAAAGGGGTGCAAAGGGGTGTAAAGGGGTGTAAAGGGAGGAATCCCGAGAGCAGCAGGTGCAGCAGCACGCCCAGGGTCCAGATATCGGTGGGGCAGGAGTAGGTCTGGGCGAGCATTTCAGGGGAGAGGAAAGAGACCGTTCCCACAATCTCACTGCATGTTGTTCCTGTGTTGGGTTGATAATGGGTGCAGAGGGGTGCAAAGGAGTGCAGTGGGGCGATTTGCGGCAGGGAGAGAGAGGAAAGAAGGAAGGAGGCCGTTCCCAGAATCTCAGTGCAGCTCGTGCCTGTAGTCAGAGGTGCATAGCGGTGCAAAGGGATGCACAGGGAGGTAGCCTGAGAGCGGGAGGTGCAGCACGATCATCTCTTTTACCAGGAGGTAACAAGGTTGACTCTCTCAATAAACAACCCAACCCACCTGGTATGTTGACGTGACTTTTGAGAATTCTTAAAAGTCATGTCAACATGGGAGGTGCAACACGATCATCTCTTTTACCAGGGAGGTAACAAGGTTGACTCTCTCAATCAACAACCAAAGCCACCTGGTAGAAAGAAGGTTGAGATGCCAATTTTACAGATCTTCACGTCCCCCCACACACCCCAGGTCTACCTCCCCTTAATACACCTTCTATCTAACCAGAGGCAACACGGTTGGCTCTAAACATCCCAGCGCACCTGGCTGGAAGAAGGTGGAGATGCCAAAATCGCAGATCTTCACGTCCCCAGGCACGCCAAATTTCTACCACCCCAGGTGTACCTCCCCTGAATAGGCCTTCCTTCCTCTCCAGAACCCAACGCACCTGGCTGGAAGAAGGTGGAGATGCCAAAATCACAGATCTTCACGTCCCCAGGTAAGCCTCCCCCAGAAACGTCCAAACGCTCCCCGAGCAGGATATTATCGGGCTTCACGTCGCGGTGAATGATTCCGTTGGAGTGGCACTGCAGCAGCGCCTCTGCTGCTGCCGCCACCACCGCTGCTGCCTGCGGCTCGTTGAACGGCCCTTGCTCCCTGACTGCTTGCTGCAGTGTGCCCCCCTGACACAGCTCCATCACCAGATAGACCGTCTGAATTGTTGGGGGGAGGGGATGGGAGGACCTAATTCAGGGTTGAATTGGTGACTGAGCAGGATGTTATCGGGTTTCACGTCGTGGTGAATGGTGCCGTTGGAGTGGCACTGCAGCAGCGCCGCTGCCGCTGCTGCCCCAAAATACGAGCAAACGCGCAACTATCGGGCTACTTTTTGAGAATTCTAAAAAATACGAGCAAACGCGCAACTATCGGGCTTCTTTTTTAGAATTCTCAAAAATACGAGCAAACGCACAACTATCGGGCTTCACATGGAGCTTCACGTCGCGGTGTATGACGCCATTGGACTGGCATGGCACTGCAGCAGCGCCTCTGTTGCCGGCTCCTCCACTGTCACTATCAGCTGCACGATGCTGCAGGTAGCCCCTCTAGAACCCACCGCTCCCAGCACACAGCATTGTCATACTCGTTACAAGCAGACCCACGCACCTCTGGACCTCTGGCTCCTCCACTGTCACTATCAGCTGCACGATGTGCCGGTAGCCCCTCAGCGCTTTCACCCAGTCTACACACAGCAGTATTATACTCGTTACAAGCAACCTCACTTACCTCTGGCTCCTCCACTGTCACTATCAGCTGCACGATGTGCCGGTGCCCTCTCAATGCCTCCAGCGCCCAACCTTCCTCCCAGCACACAGTCACACACTCGTTATAAGCACACAGCATTGTCATACTCGTTACAAGCAGACTCACTAACCTCTGGCTCCTCTCCTCCGCCGTCTCTATGAGCTGGACGATGTGCCAGTGGCCCCTCAGCGCCTCCAAAGCCCAAACTTCCCAAGCACACACTAATGTACTCGTTACAAGCAACCTCACTTACCTCTGGCTCCTCCACCGTCTCTATGAGCTGCACAATGTGCCGGTGCCCTCTCAGCGCCTCCAGGGCCCAGTTTTCCACGCACACTCCTTGTCATACTCGTTATAAGCAGACCCACCCACCCACCCACCTCTGGCTCCTCCATCGTCTCTATGAGCTGAACGATGTGCCGGTGCCCTCTCAGTGCCTCCAGCGCTGCCACCTCGTTCTGCACGTCCTCTGCGTCCTCTGGAGTCTGGGCATGGGGGTGATGCAGATGGAGGAAAGGCACGCAAGGGGCCAAGTATGACTGTGCAACAAACCAAACCACCCTCTCAGTGCCTCCAGCGCTGCCACCTCGCTCTGCACGTCCTCTGCATCCTCTGGAGTCTGGTGTGTGGATGTTGATGGGGAAAGGCACGCAAGGGGCAGCGCATGCTTTTGAGACGTCTCAAAAGGCAAGGGGCAGCGCATGCTGGTACAACGAACCAGATTAGCCAATCAGAGTGCCCTCTCAGTGCCTCCAGCTGCCACCTCGTTCTGCTCTGCGCCTCCTGTGCGCCCTCGGGGGAATTTTGAGGCGCCTCAAAATACACCTCGTTCTGCTCTGCGCCTCCTGTGCGCCCTCAGGGGTCTGGCGCGGGGGTGTTAGAGGGGGAAAGAAAGGCGGGCAAGGGGCAGTGCATGATGGTACAACAAACCAGACCAGCCAGGGAAAGTGGCTCTATCAGCGCCTCCAGAGCCAGCATCTCGCTCTGCACGTCCTCTGCATCCTCAGGGGTCTGGCAGGGAGGAGTTAGAGGGGAGGAGGGGGAAGGGGAAAAGCGGGCAAGGGGCAATACATGATGATGGTACAACAAACCAGACCAGCCAGGGAAAGTGGCTCTCTCAGCGCCTCCAGCTGCCACCTCGTTCTGCACGTCCTCTGCATCAGGGGAGGGGGAGGGTGAGGAAGGGTCTGGTTGGAGAGCACACAAGGGAAACAAGGGGCAGTGCAGTGCTTTCTTATTCAACACACAGACACACAAACGGTGCAGCTGCCACCTTGTTCTGCACGTCCTCTGCATCCTCCGCACCACACCGCACCCCACCGCACCCCACCGTCCATTACATAGCTTCACATTCCTTTGCCAATCACTTTGCACACGAATTGCTCCCCGCTCTCTCTTTCCACGCACACCACCGCATCCCCCAACGCCATAGCACAGCACTGCACCACACCGCACCCCACTGCACCGCAGCCAATCCTCCAGTGCTCACCTTCACATTCGCCTTGTTGATGACTTTACACGCGAAATGCTCCCCACTGTCCCTCTCCACACACACCACCACGTCTCCGAAATACCCCTTCCCCAGCACCTCCCCTGTCAGCTCAAACCGGGCGGCAAGGCTCTCCAGCGGCCGGCCAATGATATTGCGCCACCTGGACCGCCCAGCTGGCGACGTGCCGGGCGGCGGCGTCACCACCATTGCCGCCCCTGCCGCATCCCCGCCTCTTCCCCCAGGTGACACGTGTCCTCTTGTCATTGGTAGGCTCTGGGAGTTAGATCGGGTGTGGCCAATCGGAGTGCGCCCAGTGGCAGATGAAGAGGATCTACCTGGCATAGCCCCTCCTCCTCCAGAACCGGCACAATTACCACCTGCACCACTCACAACTCCTCCTAACCCAGGAGAGCCAGCCGCAGCAGGGCCACCACTGCTGTAGGAGGCGGTTCTTGTGTGGCCTGGGGCAGAGGGATGGGTATGCTGCCTGCTATGCTGCGGATGCTGCTGTTGCTGCTGATGCTGTTGCTGATGGTGCTGATTGTGGTGCTGCGTGTGTGGGGAATAGATTTTGCCCTGTTGCTGCTGTGGCAGCATTTTCTGCTGCTGATGGTGCTGCTGCTGCTCCTGATGGTGTTGGTGGTGGTGCTGCTGCTGCTGATGGTAGTCGTTTGAAGGTGAGAGCTGGGAGGGATGTTTGGGGGAGGAGCACACACGCTGCGGGTGCTGCGAGGGGGATCTCAGATTCTGGCCTTGAGTCGAAGGTGACCAAGCCATTCCCAGCTGCTGCTGCCTCTGTTGGGAGGGCGAGGGTGTGGACTGGTGGAAGGATTGGTGAGACGACTGCTGTGGGGAGGACACTCCAGGAGAGCTCTGATGGGGATAACCTGTAGGTGGTTGTTGAGGGGAGTAGCTAGCAGACCGGTGGTGGGGAGAGGAGGAGTATTGAGAAGGATGGGCTGCGGAAGTGTGTCTTGATGGGGTGGTGTTGTGGCTACTATGGTGGTAACCACCTATATCATCATCATAATTATCCTCAGCAGCAGCATAAGCATCTTGGTGGTAACCGTCCCGCTGGTGACTGTCTTCTTGGTAACCGTCCTGCGGGTAACCATCGTGGTGGTTACCTTCTTGGTGGTAACCATCCTGAGCACCTATATAAGCATCCTCGTTACTCTGTCTACTGTGAATTGCATGATTGGCATGCCCATGCCCATCCTCACCATAAACATCCCCATCATATGCCCCATCAACACCCCCATGCTCCCCAGGATAACCACCACCACCATAAGCACCACCATCACCATAATTCTCTTCGTTATAATGCCCCTGGTGGCCGGCTGCCACGTCATCAGGATGCGCATGAGGATCTTGTGCCAGCTCAGCAGTGACGTCATTGTGGTAACCAGAATCTTCGCCACGTCCGTAACCATAACCTCCCCTCCCCGGTGGGTCAACCTCGTATGCGCCCTGCCCTTCATCCTCCTCTTCTGCTTCGTCCTCCTGCTCCTCCTCCCTCACTCCCTCCATACCCATCTCCTCTCCACCTCTCCCCATCTCCCTCACTCCATCCTCTACATACTTATGCTCCTCCTCCCCATACCCATCATCATATCCACCACCCCCATGCCTATCACGGCCCAATTCCCGCTCTTTATAATCACCCTCCACATTGCCTCTCTCAACATAGTCACTCTCCCTCTCTCCACTCCCCTCGCTATTGTACCCTTCCCCACCCCCACCAGCCCTCCCCTCTCCTCTGCCCTCCTCCCTTTCCCCTCCTCGCCCTTTCTCCCTCCACTCCTCCCTCCTCTCCCTTCCACTCCCTCCCCCCGAACCCCTAACCCCGTCCCCTCTCCCCCCAAAACCCCTTCCCTCATCCTCTCTCCCCCCATCCCCTCTTCCCCCATCCCCTCTTCCCCCATCCCCTCTTCTCACAACCCCACTTCCTCCATTTCCCCTACCTCCATCCCCTCTTCCCCCGTTCCCTCTCTCCCAATCATCTCGCAACCGCCATTCCTCCTCCCCATCCGCCTTTTCGTATCTGCCCTCCCCCCTGTCCCACTCCTTCTCCCCTTCCCTCTCCCTCTCCCTCTCCCCAACTCTTCCCCCATCTCTCTCCCTATCCCGCCCAGCCCCCCTCGGGTCGTACCCATCGTCATCATCCCCCCTCCTCCTCCTACCATCATAATCATCATCCCTCCTCCTATCGTCATACTCATCACCTCTCCTCCTTCTGCCCCCATCATCACCACCATCCTTCCCCCTCCCACCAGCATCATACTCATCATCTCTCCTCCTCCTGCCTGCATCATCATCATCACCCCTCCTCCTCCTGTCCCCATCATACTCATCATCTCTCCTCCTCCTGTCCCCATCGTAGTCCTCATAAGAAGACTCAGATCTCGAATCATCATCATACCCTCCTCTACCCCTCTCAACCTCATCATACCCATTCCTTCTCAGCCTGCTGCTTCCCCCCTTTCCACCTCCTCTCCCCCCTCCCCTCCCCCTTCTATCGGGGGATGGGCTACGGCTATGGTCATCATACCCCTGACTCCCCCGCCCGTCTTCGTCTCTATAATGCTGACGCGGCGCTGACGTGGCGGCCCCCCCGAGCGGTCGCGCGGGGGAGCGGCTAGGGCTGTTGTCCCCCGACTGCCCCAGCCCGCGGGAGGGAAGGATTCGCTGCCGCGGATCCTCCCCCCTCCGCGCGCCCACACCTCCACCAGGCGGCGCAAAGCTGCCCCTAGCGGGCATAGGCGCGGAATTAAGCGCGCGCCTATCTTCCGAAAACGCCCTGCGCAAGTGCAGGTCCCCCCGCGGGCCAGCAGCCATTCCGCCCATGCTCCCCCGCCCGCCTCCTCCCCCGCCTCCGCTGCTGCCCTCCCCCGCGTACCCATACGCGCCCGCGTGCCCGGGGCTGTAATTTCCCCCCACCCCCCCGACCGGCCCCATCCCCCCCCCACCCAGGTTAACCCGGTCGTTCTTTTTCATCGCGCTTAGTGACCGCGTCAACCGGCGGTCCGGCGGCCGGCTAAGCAGCATCTTTACCTTTTCCGCCGCTTGCTCCGTCCGCGATAGAACCTTCGCCAGGTCTTTATTCCCACCCGGTCCACCTGGCTTTCCTGGCCTCCTCCCTACAGAGTCGTAGGGAGAACCTGTTCCTAATGCCCCTCCTGCTCCCCCTGCTCCTCCTGCTCCTGACGGTCTGTACATCACTCCAGGGCCCTCCATCGAACGCGATCTAAGAACGCTTCCTGATTGACCCATTTCGCGGCACGATTGCGACCGCTTAAACGCGCTGTCCCCTCTGCCGACCCACTCCGGCACGTGCTGCGACGAAAACACCCGCGTCGCGCATTTCCGCAAATCCTGCGGCGCGGGTGGCTTCCCATGCAGAGGCGGACCGTGCGCGTCCCCCCGCCTCGGCGGAAGCCCTTTTTTCCCCATATGCGGAATTTCAAGTCCGCCGACTTCCTCGAAAGGGGAGGCGGCGGGCGGGGGAGCGTTAATTGGCGAACCTTCCGACTCCGATTTCGTAAACCACGCCATGACCTTTGTCTTGGACTTAACCATTTCCTGCTCCATCTCAGCCAACTCCTCCGCCGTTAACGTCACGTCACCGGCAGATTTCTGACTGACGGACCGGTTTAAGCGGCCGTGCGGGGGCGCGGGTTGCTGGCGCGTGGCGGGAGCGGCGGGATTGAAGGTTTTGAAGTCCATTGATTGGGAGGATACTCCGATGGATCTGGAACGGCGGAGATCGGTGCCGCTGCCGACACTCTGCCTGCGCGGGTCCATCCGCTTCGACATCGTCGTTGGTTTCGAAATGCGGACGGAATTAGCTAGTGAACGTCAAGCCGCGTAGGGGGTGAATGAAACCCTAGGTTACTAAGGAAACGAAGAGACTAATAGATAATTGGTGTGCTCGCATATCCAAAAATGCAAGTGACAGGGAAGAACGGTATAGGCGTAGGTGTCATCAGCTGCCACTAGCGAAGCTGTCTTGACTGAAACGTGTAACTCCGTAGTTCCGAAAACGCATAAAGCGGGACAGCTGCAACGCGTGTGCCGAGCTACAAACTTGCCGGGAATATCCAAACACATTCTAAACTTCGTCGAAAATCTCCATTTGCTTCCTAACATGCCGTCAAAGTGAGGGCTTACAAAAAAGTCACGCGAGACTTACACAGAAGCCATACGATACGACCTAGTACATTGTGGTAGGAGTAGATCCCATCCCATGTTGTTCCTAAACTCCACGGCTTTATCTCCAACCTAGGGACTAGGTCACATGGCGCATAGAAGGTGGGGTGGGGTGGGGAGCAGCGGAAGGCAACCCCAAGTGTCTCCAAACCAAACGCAGGGAGTCCAAAGGATGATATCAAGGGAGGTTCCGAGCCAAAATCCCTGCCACGGAGCCGGCTCGGGGAAGCAGGTGTATTCTCAGGCCGAGGGGGAAAAGCCGCCACATGAAAACATCCTCTGCTCACGTTACTCGGGCAGTGTTGCGAAAAAACATTATCTCGCGAAAGAACTCGGTTGCGTAATTCGTCAACAAGATCTGACGGAAGACGAGGAATTATGCAAAAATATGCACGTTTTCTCCTGTAATGGTGCCATCGTGCTCGGAAAGCGGTGGCTGGGGGCAGGTGTGGTATGCTGGTTTGGTCTCAGAGAACATAGGCTTGGCTTCAGGCTACCCAGGTCAGGACTCCTTGGCGAAAGGCTTCGCACGAACCGCCTTCAGATTCCTAGGGAAACGGCCAAAGGCTCCAACATGTCTCTTGTCCGATTGCCGTAGTTGATAAAGGACGGGGTATCCTCTATTTGAGCCTTATCGAGGTCTTTCTAATTACAGATTGAAAATGTTTTGACCTCATATGCTCACTATGTTCCTTCTGATGACAAGTGCCTTCTTCACCATAGCAGCCTTATCGTAAGATCCATACTGTTATTTTTCCCGGAAAACCAGAGGCATCTGTGGATCGCATTTCGGCATCTTATTTGAATCTCTGGCTGGCTGATGTATGTCCCGAGTGTAGCAACGTGTTAAGAAGGAAAAAAAGGGGTTGCATTCCTGTAAGGAACAAGTCACAGTCACAATCGAGCATTAATGTGAACGGTCGAGTATGAGCATGTTTAGGCCGGGTCCTGTTCGGCGAGTATGAGTTATGAGTTTGGTTTGTCACTGGTCGACACCAAAATTTGGGACAAGCCGTTTTTGGGACAAGCGAAAACAGACAGATGACCCAAAAACAAAATAACCCGCACCATAACCAACTACGCTTCCGTAGTTATCATTCGTTCCTTCGCCAGTCACCACCTGTGTTTCCAGAGCCGCTGTAGAGATTTGCGAAATCGCGAATCGTCAACCTGTGGTGTCTGTCTTTCGTCGACGCTGGTCGATAATTTCTTCTAACCTTGTTTAATATTTCTGCAGACTCCATGCTACAGTATCAGCGTTGCAAGACAAGCGGGAACGATAAGAGAGTCGTCGTGTCAGCCGGAGGTGCTCGGAGAATCTTGGGACGGGACACGCTGCCAACTCCTGGACGCCTGACAGTACCAGCCCCTTACCCTTAGCACCGAACTGAACCGTTCATTTCTCTGGCGCTTTTTGAGCTTCCTGCCAACAAGGCGTACTCCCAAGGTGTCTCTGCCACTCTGTCTTCATTACTAGGACAGACTAAGTCCAGCTGGAACTTCCTGACTCGTTTTCCCTGATTCTAGGTCTGTCGACTTGTGTGATCGCAGGTAAGACAGACCTAGAACAGTCTATGGAGATCGGGTCTTTCCTAGCTGGAACCCCTGACTGGGTTTCCCTTTACGGACAACACCTAGGGTCTTTTCTGGTATAGAACCAGCATTGCACAAATTCTGAACGCGTCCTGGTTGAGCAGCTTTCCCATCGCTGGCTGGCAGTCCAGAGCTACCATGGCGTCTAGGCCAGCTAACGGTACAGCAGGCCAGGCGAGCACGGAAGTCGATTGGGCGACGATTGCACGACCCGATCCTCCGTTCGTTGGGGGGATTAAGGAGCATCACGCTGCCGCGTTAACCCGCTGCGACGCCGACGAAAACGACGGAAGCCACGAGGACGACTTTAGCGACGACTTTGGCGACGACTTTAGCGACGACTTCGGCGACGGCGACGACGATGGCGAAAGCGATGCCGAAAACGACGGTGAGTCGGACGACTCGTACGATATCGAAGAGTACCACCTCAGGGAGCGGTTTGGAAGGCCGTATGACTCAACGGTAGACGTGTTTCGTGACAGAGAAACTGATCGAAACAGGGAAAGGGATCGAAACAGGGAAACGGATGCAGAGGCCGAAACGGGTCTTGTGGAGGAACCGGGTCGCGTGGTGCAACCGGGTGGTCTCGAGGTCCCTTGGTACGAACTTCAAGAAGGCGAGAAGGAACGAGAGGAATTGGCGGAGCTCGCGGCGCGGAAGATGAGTCAGTGGAGCGATGCGGAGCTGATGGAGCTCGCAGCGGCTGTCGTTTTCTGCCGGCACAGCGGGAAAGTCACGATACGGAGCGGCGGCAGGGGGGACGTGTACTGGCGGCAGGTGTGGCGCGCGATCCGGCTCACGAACCCCGAATGGCGGCGCATCCCGACAGCGATGGCGAAGCAGTGGACGCGTATGAAAGCGCGATACGACGCGGAGACGCACGACCCGCGGCGGAAGCGGCGGCGGCGGAAGCGGGGGGAGACGGGGCGGTGCCCCGCGGAGGGGATGCCGTCGGGGGAAGCGGAGCAGCCGGCAGGGGGGGGCTCAGTTGAGCAGCGGCAGGGAGGGTCTACTAACGCGGATGAGCAACCCAATAACGAGTCAGGGGGGAACACAGGGGCGAAGGCAAAGGTGAGGGGAAGGCCCAGGGGGGGATGGTGGAGTGGGAAAAAATCAGCATGGGGACCGGGGCCAGAACCAGCATGGTTTGAGTACGTTCGACTGTTCTATGAAACTGAGCTTCAGGCGCGGAAATACGTGGCAGCCAAAAAGGCTAGAAGAGCAGGAAGAGTGTCTGCTGCTGCTGCTGATGCTGCTGCTGCTGCTGCTAAGGTGTTTACAGCAAGGAAGCAACCTGCTGATATGCCGGCTTATGCGTTCCCTGAGAGCATTGGTTCAAGATGGGGAGAGACTGTAAGGCATCGGCAGGAGCAGCAGCAGCCGCCGCAGCAGCAGGGGCAGCAGCAGCAGGGGCAGCAGGGGCAGCAGGAGGGGCGGCAGCAGGGGCAGCAGCAGCAGCAGGGGCAGCAGCAGCACCAACAACAACAGCAGCAACAACAGCCGCAACAACTGCCGCAGCAACAGCCGCAGCAACAGCCGCAACAACAGCAGCAGCAACAACAGCAGCAACAGCAGCAACAGCAGCAACATCAGCAGCAACAACAGCAACAGCAGCAACAGCAGCAGCAGCAACAGCCGCAACAACAGCAGCAACAACAGCAACAACAGCAGCAACAGCCGCAACAACAGCAGCAACAGCAGCAACAACAGCAGCAGCAGCAGCAGCAGCAGCAGCAGCAGCAGCAACAGCAGGGATACAACGGGTCATTACCATTACTATCACCATCAGCGTCGCCATTCCAGCTCCCGTTCCCATTTCTACCGTTCTCGTCACCCTTCGCGCTTCTCCCTTTACCAGCAGCACCGCCACCCACTGTCTCTCCCTTTGCACCTGCTGAGAGGCAGAGGCAACCCTCTGTCTCAAGGCAACCCTCAGACTCAAGGCAACCCTCTGTCTCAAGGCAACCCTCAGACTCAAGGCAACCCTCTGTCTCAAGGCAACCCTCAGACTCAAGGCAACCCTCCGACAACTATTTGCGGAGCCTACGTAACAAAGTCGCTCCGGTTCCTGCTCCCGCCGCCACAGATCCGATTCTTGACACCATGCGAAAATATTCTGACTCGACGCAAGGACATAAGGACTCGACGCATCAGGCAAGGGGATATGGTGCATCAGGCAACAGCATGTTGCGCGTGCCTGGTAACAGGGTTACGTTTGCTGCTGGCGCTACATCCCCCCTGCCTGCTACACCTCCCCTGCCCGCTACAGCCCCCCTGCCTGCCACAACCCCACTTCCTGCTACAAATTTTCACTCGGCGAGTTATGAACCGGTATCAGCCCACAGACAAGGCACAGTAGCAGCAGCGGATGATTTGACTTCTGGGGGTGTCTCACTGCGTGAAAGGGATGGTAGAAGCGAGCAGCGAGATAGGGATGGTAGGAGGGAGCAGCGAGAGCGGAACGAGACAAGATTTCCAAGGAGGGGAGCAGAGGAACTCACAGGAGGTGGAAAGGATTCGAGCGCAGGGGTTTCGGGAGGGAGGCAGGGCGAGAGGCGGGGCAAGATGCGGGGTGAGAGGCGGGCTGAGAGGCGGGGCGAGAGGTTGGGCGAGAGGTTGACTGCAGCGATGGGTGCTGCGGTGAGAAGCGCATGCATTCAGTTTGATGAGCTCACTCGGGAGTTGCTGCATGATGCATACTCGCGGTTTGAGGAGCTTTCTCAGAAACTGGCAGAGGATGCTACAGCTCAGTTTGAGGACATTGCAAGAGGGGTGATGGAAGAGTGTGAAACAAATTGCAGCGATCACAAGAAGCGGAAGAGGAGGTAAATGCTAGAGGATGCTCGCTGAATGAGTGAGATGAAGTCTTTTGGGAGTTGCTAGAGGATGCTCACTCGCGGTTTGAGGGGCTTTCACAGCGAGTGGCGAATGATGCTAGCTTGCAGTTTGAAGAGATTGCGAGAGAGCTAGTGGAGGAGACTGTGGCGGCTTGCCGAGACGGCAAGACGCTCAAGAGGAGGTAAATAGTACTACTGATGAGTTGAATTGAATAGAAGCAAATCGGTGTTACGTAATAGAGTAACGGGAAGTGTTTTGTACTGTACAGCAGAGTCCTCGCTAGTGCCAGAACCCGCCGTTTGCATCAGATATTTGAATTTGTCCTACCGGTACCTTATAAATCAGACTTTTTTTTTTTTAAGGCTACCCTACGTTAAACAAATTCGTGGAAACCACTCTACACTAGTCAGTTCAGCTTCTAACTTATATTCTAACTACGCTACCAAGACTACGAGTCGAGGAAGCACCAACACTTAACTACTCTGTGCCAGAGTCACTGGTGAGGGTCAGGGTTGCACGGACATCTACGCCATCGTCTTCACCAGGGCCTATTTTATCAGTGTAAATCACACTGCTATACTGATGAGAAGGGTGAATTTTAGGGCCTACACTGATGTGTTTGGGTAATTTTTTTGAAACTTAGTGTTACACTGATTTGACAGTGAAAGGATTTAGGCCACACTGATGGTGTGGGGTAAATTTTTTGAAAACGAAGATTACCCTTAAGGGCGTACAGGGCACCCCCCCCCCCCCCCCTTTTCATTCCCGAAATTTTGCACAAGCGTGATTTCCGTCAATCACGCAAGTACCGAAGCGGCCTTCCCCGCAGAATATGCGTTGGCAGCAGTCATCTGTGTAATTGGTCAGTTTGTTATGTTTCGAGATGTTGCCTGCACTTAGTCAAATCCCTGACCACATTCATACTGTCGGTGGCACAGATGCAAGCCGCGTCACCCAACGAAGCGACCTACTGCTGTGCCGTGTTGGTTCAGCAAGCTCAGCAGAGTGGGTCAAGCAGTTTCGCAACACTCGGCCATTCCTCCAGCCAACTCCACAAACCACGGTTTTTTTTTTTGCCACTCTGTCTAGCATCCACACGTTCTCCACCCCGTTGCCATGGCAGCGCCGAGCGACGATGACGCTGACGATGCCGATGGCGACCCCCATTGTAGCCACGGTCCAAGAACGGGCCTTGATTTCTTACGAGGCCCAGTCTCAGAACCTGCACCTCGTCCTTTGCCCGAGCGTTCTGATGAAAGTGAGGGATGGATGTACCCTGTGCGCAAAGCGGCCCAAATATCACCACCGTACCAGCCTCAAGCTGAGGGTGAGGACGGTGGATGGCAGCGTCCGGAACGCGATGAGGCGGAACCCGTCGTGCACGACTTCATCGCCTCGACGGAAATGATATCTAAAGTCCCGGAGTCTTCTAACTCCGTGTCGCTGAAAAAACGCCGGTACACGCAGTCTACTCTTGGTTACGGCGGCGGCTCGCCTCTCGTGAAACCTGCTCCTCCGCCACCTCCTGTTGTGACGCCATCTCCGTCACCGCTGAAGCAGACTCCGGCCGAACGCGCGGAAGCAAAGTTCCTCGAAGCACAGAGGAATTACATCACCAAATGGCTGCCGCAATTTGATTGGTTGTTGCTTGACAAGGGTGATGATGGTCTGCCTTGTTTGCGGTGCAGTGTGTGCAGCGAACACGGTCCCGACAATGCACGATACGGGCAGAATGGCAGCGGCGGACGGGACCTGCAGCCAGCGTCGATGCGGGCACACCAATCGAGCTCCCGCCATCACGACTGCATTGATCGCCAGAAGGGTCTTCTGGACAAGATGGCGGCGCAGAAGAAAATCAACGACTACGAGAGGGCTGACCCCGAGGGTGCGCGAGTGACGAGACTTATGCGCAGCATCCAGTTTGTGTGCGACGAGGACGCTCCGATCGCAATGTTCCCGAGGCTCGTCGACTTCCTCGCGAATGAAGGTGTTTCAGACATTCCTCAGCAGACCTACGGTGTATATATCACGCAGTGAGTGGAATTTAATAATTTGTTGCCGTATTGGTGTATAGCTTCCGGAAGGATTAACACCATCCCTTTTGCGCACCATGCAGATACGGCTTCACGGAGATGGTGAAGGCTATGTGCACGTATCAGCAACAGCAACAGCTTATGTACATCCATGCATCACCGTGGATCGGCATCAGCTGCGACGAGAGCACAGACCGGTCGCGCGGCAAACACCTCGTGGTGTTTGCAACCTTCATGAAGGAGCGAGCAGTGGTGACGGAATTTCTCGCTCTACTCACCATACACAAATGCGACGCGGGTTCCCTCTTCGCGGTTTTGCTGAGCCACCTCGACAACATCGGGATTGATCTGCAGCGGATTGTCGCAGTTAGCACCGACGGCGCGGGGGTGATGATTGGCAGCCAATCCGGGCTTGTTGTTCGTCTCCGTCAGCGCGTCCCACATCTGGTCGGAACTCATTGCATAGCGCACAGGTAGGTTTGTTGTTTCCGTACAATCGCCTCGTATAAATGAGTAACTTCCACGGCCTTAAATTTTTCTAATGTTGTATGCAGAGAAGTGCTCGCGGTTAAAGAAGCCGCGAGCAAGTTTCCGGACCTTGACATCGTCGATGACGCCATCCGTGGGCTTGGCGAAGTCGTCATGCGGTCTTCGGTGTGGCTTGAGCGCTTCAAGGAGCTCCAGCTCGAAATACATCAAACAAATTTGGAGCACCAGGGGCTATTCGACGTGCGTTGGCTATCGCGCGGGGATGCAGTGGCCCGTCTGTGCAGAATTCTAGGGGCGGCGATCGTGGTGTTCATCGAGTACAACCACAGCATGGCGGTAACTGTGCGGACCCTCAAGTTTCACTTCTGCGTCTACTTCTTGGCGGATCTGCTGGCAGAGATAAACGCACTCAACAAATTTTTCCAGCGCAAAAAAGTAAGTGTTGATTCACTGTGCATGTTTTTCTTCTAGTCGTGTCATTTAATTATACACTAACATTTTTACATGTTGTTCATGTGCCCGTCTCTGGTTCAGGTTGACATCACGCTCGTGCACCAAGAGGTGGATCGCACGATTGGAGTCATCAGACTTCGATACGTGGAATACGTGGACATTTTCGGAGGGGGGGTCAGCAAGCTGCTGTCGCCATTCATCGCACGCCTTGGCAGCGGTAGGCGAACTATCCGCGTGGACGGCACGGATGCGGATGGTGAGCCATCTTCACATCAGATCGTGCTGAGCGAGGCACCAATAGCAGGACACCAATACGGCGGCTCGATGGCCGACTGCATCAAGTTGTGCAAAGCGTTCGCATTGGAGGTGGCGACAAACATGCACACTCGAATGTGGAGCTTGAAGCAAATGGATGGCAGCAAGCTTTACAAAGTTGAAACGTGGCCAGAAGCGACAGACAAGCGGGATCGTCGGGTGCTGAGTTGGCTGGATGCCAACGCGCGGCTCTTCAACAACTGGCTGCCAGGTTATTATCCACACGTTTTTTGTTTTGTTTTGTTTTGTTTCGACCTTTCACCTCACAAAATAATGTCCCTCCAACACACGTGGCGTGGCAGGCTTGAACCACCGAGCGGCAGAGCTCGAGCTGGCCAGCTTCTGCCACGTCATGTCTCGCCACTACCAGGACGATGACTTCTACCAGGGACTTAACAAAATGCTGAGGACCAAGGATTGGCCGCGCAGTTTTCCCAACCTGACGTCCATGTGGCAGGCGCTGGCAGTAATTCCGCTAAGTACCGTGGAGTGCGAGCGCGGATTCAGCCGCCAAAACGTGATCAAAAGTTGGTTGCGAACGTCGCTTGGTGACGCCCGGCTATCCGAACTGATGACCCTGAACATGTTGAGCTATGAGTACAAATGGCCCGAGGTGGTGGATATCTGGCGGAAGCAAAAAAAAAGAAGACCCGCAAAAACACCTGCCCCTCACAAGTCGTGCTATGGAAAAGGAAAGGAAAGAGAGGAGTCGTCTGATGGTAGCGAGGATGAGCGTTCATTCATGTGATTGTCTGCTGTATAAGTAGAATATTGTTTCCTGATTTTTATAACGATTAGTAATCTAAATTTGCGATAAGTGTACACAAAAATTCTACACTGATGCTCTGGGGTAATTTTTTTGAAAATCAATGTTACACTTATGTATCAGTGTAACGAAAAATTACACACTGATCATAAGGGTTTTCAAAAATGCTACACTGCTAATCGTGAGTAGCCAAAAACCAAACATAGGCCCTGGTCTTCACTATCACTTTCTGGTACCTTGTCCCTCTTGCGTCGCTTCCTAATGGCAGGGTATGCCTTCTCAGCTGCCTCTGTCTCTGGTGCCACGTCATCTGCTTCTGTTGCCAGCCCCTTGCGCTTGTTGCCCTTAGCCACACCAGTGACTTCCTTTACAGGGCGCCGCTGCCTTGCACCACGCCACAGCTTAACTACATCGTCCCAGTCTGGCTCGTACTACAGGAGAGAGATGCAGATGAGATTAGCAAGCTTGGCGTCGCAGAGGTTGCCACGAAGCCAGGGCTTGATGACGTTCTGGCGACTGAAACCACGCTCGCACTCCACTGTGCTGAGCGGTAACACGGCGACGGCCATCCACAAGCGGACGAGGTTCGGGTACGACGTCTCCCAGTCACCGCTACGCAGCATGCTCTTGAGGCCTCCGTGGAAACTCTGATCCTTGTACTGCGCGTACATCATCCGTGTGAAGCGCGGCAGTTCCCGTTCTGCCTTCTTCCAGCTGACACCTAGCATGCACAATGAAACCAAAGAAGCAGTAAGTGCTCGTGAAATGGTCAACGATGTACACATACACAAGTACAAATCAACAAATCCCGACTTCGGCTGCAATGCATATGCGTACCAAGCAAAGCACAGTAATCGCCGTTGAAGAGCGTGCAAAGGGAGCGGAACCACTCCCCAGTGATGCGATCACGCTTTGCAGCACCGTCTGGATAGGCGTCGGGCAGAAAGAGCTTGGAACCAACCATGGTCGCCAAGCTCTTAAACCAGAACTTGAGGCGGCTAACCACTTCATTCGCAAGCTTGGTGGCAAGCCGCACACACGATTCCAGATCCGGTGGTGACTCCACGCCCGGGATTTCCAGCTCGTGCAACTCGAAGGTGTGAGTGACGGCGTTGCCTTCGCTGTCCATCCCCTCCAGTGTGACTTCTCGGCGAGAAGGATGCGTGCGTTCTTCCAGGAAAGCAGCGAGACGGTCGCTGTCGTCTGCGAAGTTAACACCGTACTCCACGTAGCGTGTCGTCTACTTCAGGCAGGTGTTCTCCACCATTCCCGCCACTCGAGTGACGTCCACCTGAAATAATCACTAGGAGTAGATGTAGCACAACCGATTATACGGGTCCAAGAAAGATCGTTGGGCAAGTTGGAAATAAACAGAACTCACTGCGCGCCTCTGAAACTTCCTGTTCATGTCGTTCAACTCCTTGAGGACGTCTGCAATGAAGAACAAGAAGAAGTGACACTTCAAACTTGTCACCATGTGATACGTGTCCAGGTCCAGCTCATGCAGCAACACGATCGCCGCAGGAAGGACGGCCACAAAGCGATCGATGGCGTCACCACGCGATAGCCAGCGCACGTCCTTGATACCCTTCATCTCCAGCTGCGTCGCGTGCAGAACCTTTTGGAGCTCGAGAAGGCGACTGTGGTGGACTGAGCTGTTCCCGATGAGGCTCGCCACGGAACGTACGGCCTTGTCGATGATGTTGAATCCCTTCACGCTAGTTGCCGCGTCTTTAGCTACCAGCGCATCTCTTCACAACAACAAAAAGTACAGTGAGGGGTCTACGTGGATTTCCAATGTGGAATGGGACAAGCTTTTCTAAACCCAATAATACTTTCCGGTGAGCGACGCAAGGTATGTGAAGAAATGAGGAATGAAAAAAATAGCAAAGAGGTGGGTACAAGTAGGAAAACCAAAAAGTGTTGTACCCCATATTGTCTATCCCACTACAGCCCACATAGACTATAGAATATGAGTTTGACACACCCCCATAGGCAAAGTGGGGGAGAACAAGAGGTCACACGACCAGTCAAGCAAAGCAACGCAAAGCTCAGGGTGGATCACAAAGTCACCACACATTCCGAGCACAAGTTCAAGGCCACAAGGCCAGTTCACATGCAAGATCATATATAAAGGCTAACAAGCAAGTGCAGGTATAGAAAGATCACAGTACAAGCAAGGTCAAGACGTGATTAAGTGAGGCCAAGTAGGCACAAGACCTAGCATCGTACAGCACCGCTGATGATCACAAGGCTCAAGTGCCTTGGTAAAGATATCAGCAATGTTGGCCTCAGAGGCCACGTAAGCAAGGCGCAGTTGACCACGCTGCTGCAGCTTACGAGCAAGGAAGTAGCGAAGAGCAATGTGCTTCGTTCTGTGCTCCAGTCTATGCTCCCGACACAAGGCCAGCATGGCCTTGTTCCCTACGTACAGAACTGGAGGAGAACGAGGCGGCTCTCCGAGGTCATTCAGCAGGTAGGTGAGCCAGCGTAGCTCCTGTGCAGCCATGGCCCCCGCGTAGATCTCAGCCTCATAGCTGGAGCCGAGAAAAGAAGACGAGCGGGTAGACCGCCACAAAACAGAGCCGGAACCAAGGTTGAAGGTGCAACCCTGTGACGGCCGCTGCGTAGCCTGGTCGTTAGCCCAAGAAGCGTCTGCGTGACCTATGAGGACCACTGAACGTCCCCCTCCAAGCACTAGCCCCATGCACGACGTACTGCACAAGTAGCGCAACACCCTCTTCGCTGCAGCCATGTGCTCTAATCGGTGTCTCTCAGGAACAACATAGCGTGCCAAGATGCTAAGAGGGTATGCAAGGTCAGGTCGAGTGCAGGTGATCAAGTACATGAGGTAGCCAACAAGCTCTGGGTACGGGCCACTCGGCTCTACGGACTCATCCGAAGGCAGAGCTGAGAGCGAGTGGCGGGTAGACAGAGGAGTGGCCTGAGGCGAGGAGTACGTGAAGTAGAAGCGCTGAAGGACCTGCTGCACCATGTGTGACTGAGTCAAGGTAATGGTGCGGTGTGCTCTGTCCCGGGTGATCTGCAAGCCAAGGTAGCTGCGCAGTTCACCCAGGTCTGTGCACGTGTGTCTGTTCTGCAGCTCCGACTTCACGTGGGCGAGTCCACCAGTGTAAGTAGTGGCAAAGACCAAGTCGTCGACGTACACGACGATGTAGAACAGCGGCAAAGAGGTGTCGGTGCGTAGAAACAACGACGGGTTGGTAGTAGAAGGAGCAAACCCAAGAGCCGCAAGTGTAGTCCTCAGTGTTTCGTGCCACTTACGGGCCGCCTGGCGGAGACCGTAGACTGGCCGCCGGAGGCTCCACTGGGTACCAGGAGGAAACGAGCCAGTGAAGCCAGATGGGCGGTGCACTCAGATCTCCTCGTGCAGGCTGCCCTGTAGAAAATTTGTGCTGAAGTCAAGGGAGTGAAGCTCGTTGTAGCGCTGAGCGGCTATGTGCAGCAGCACCCAAAGAGTGGTCATCTTAGGGGTGGGAGAGAAGGTATGAAAATAGTCAACTCCCTGCCGCTGGCTGAAGCCTCGAGCCACGTAACGCGCCTTGAAGACAGGCGGAGAACCCGACGGCCGCTTCACCCTAAAAATCCACATGCCACTGACGATATTCACCCCAGGTGGGGGAACCTCGTCGACGTAGGTGCCTGTGGAGTTTCAGGATGCCATCTCTGCGTCCATGGCTGAGTGTCACTGTGAGGAGTAGGGACCCTCAATCGCCTCAGCATAAGATCGAGGAGTCGGGATGTCTGGTGCATCCTGGTCTCCCTCAGGGGCTATCAGCGTGGACACAATATGAGGCAAAGCAGCAGTAAGACTCTGGAACTCCTCCTGCTTGTCCTCAAGGACGTCCGTGCTAAAAGCACACTCACCCTCGACGGACGGAGGACAGACAGACTCAGACTCAGCAACAAGACTAGCGACGAAGTCTAGACGACGGCGAGCAGCAAAGTCGACAAGTTAAGCAACCAAGGCCGATGCAGCTGTGGACTCAAAGAAAGGGTCAGTGACAACAGTAGTCAGGACACGCGTGACGGTAGGACTGGCAGCACGAAGAGAGTCAGACTCCGGGTCAGCAAGGTCATGAAGAGAAGACTCTGGAGGAGATGGCAACGGGACACGCAGAGGAGCTGTGGAAGGACGTAGTGCCATCTGGTGAATGCCTGGGACCGCAGGAGTACGCGGATGCGGAGCACGACGACTAGTGCGAGCAGCACGAACAGGCGACGCAAGACGAGACGCAGGCTCACGACGCTCAGCAAGACGTCCAGTAGGACCAGTGTAGGGAGAAGGAGCAGGTAGGGGGGAGGCAGGCTGTAACTGTGACCGTCACAAGACAGGCTGTGGACACTCTAAGGGAGGAGCAGGACTAGTATAGGACGGGAGACCAAGAACCTGCTCAAGGTGCGGAACGAAGTACGGGAGTGGCCGCGCAGCGCCTTTAGATCCAGCAAGGACAGCACCAGTACCCCCAGCGGCAGCACCAGCGCCAGCAGCACCTCCAGCTCCAACAGCGCCAACTCCAGCACCTTTAGAAGCACCAGCGCCAGCAGCTCTAACTCAGCAGCACCAACTCCAGCAGGACCGTCAGCTCCAGCTGCCCCAGCAGCACCCCCAGGCCCAGCAGCTCCTGTAGCACGAGTACGAGCACCTCCACGATCATTGGCTCTTGTAACTCCAGTGCCGACCCCAGGGTGAGAAGTAACAGCAGCACTTCCAACTCCAGCAGCACGGCTCCAGCGCCGGGCAAATCACTCGCGCAGCTCCTCTGGAGAGGGTAGTTCCCGCCTCGACGAAGCAACCGAAGGGGCCCCAAACCAAGCATGGCCAGAGGCCACACGAGCAGACCCAGCACCCTCAGGCTCCGCACCCCCGGGCTCAGCACCCCCAGGCTCCGTACCCCCAGGCCCAGCACCCCCAGGCTCCGCACCCCCTGGCTCTGCACCCCCAGGCTCAACACCCGTAGCAGCACCATAGTCAACAGCTATCTCGACAGGCTCGACTGCGTCTACCTAGGACACACCTGACGGGGCAGGACCCTGAGGGGGGAGGGGGTCTACCGAGGGAGGACGTGGCGCAATGAAGAGCGGCGGTGGGGGGAGGGGCGCAGTGCGGTAGGGGAAGAGTCGGTAGTAAGGCACCGACTCGTCAAAGGTGACATCTTGGGAGGACAGAACACGGCGCGAGGTGGGGTGGTAAGACCGCCAACCAGGCGCGTCAGGGGGGAAGCCAAGGAAGATGCAGGGAATAGCACGGGGGGACAGCTTGTCCGCAGACAAGTCGCGGACAAACGCCCGAGATCCCCAGACCCGAAACGCAGACGCATCGCCAACCTTCCCGGCGACCGCAAGGTGGGGGAGGTCTTTACTAAGGAGACTCGGGGCTGAAGGTTGATCTGATGTGCTGCAAACTGAACTGCAAACGGCCACAGAAAATGGGGAGCGGCCCCATGGATCATGGACGTACAAGCGACGTCCATGACCATGCCAATGCGGCGCTCAGCAATCCCATTTTTCTGTGGAGAGGCCTGAAGCGTGAAGGTCTGGCGGATGCCCTGTGTACGACAGAAGGCTCCTAGAAGGGCAGAGGAAAACTCCTCGCCTCTGTCAGAGTGCAAACGCAGAACAAGAAAGTCCGAGCCGAAACTCTCTCTCAGCTGGAGACGAGCTGTGCGGATCCAGTCGATCAGCACCTCAGCGACATCACCCTTGCAGTGCAAGGGGAACAGCGTGGTGTAACGCGAGTAATCGTCAACCACCAATAGGAAGTAACGCTCGTCACCCCGGCCAAGGACGCGGGCGGGGCCCCACACATCCATGTGAAGAGTCTGCAGCGGAGCCTCTGTCGGAGGAAACTCGGAGGAGTGAGGGGCGGCGCGCTGCGGCCCCTCGATGCAGGCAATGCAGGTAGGGGCAGGCCCTGGAGGGAGGTACCGGGGGAGACCAGAGACAAGGACATGGGAGGCCATGCCTCGAAGACGAGGCAGGGAGGGGTGACCAAGGCGGTGGTGCCAAAGGAGAGTCTGGTGGGACAAGAGATGACACGAGCAAGGAGCAGACTCAGGACCAGACCTGGACGTTGCAGCAAACACCTGACCCGCCACAGCTACCTGACCAGACTCAGCAACCGGAGGAGACTTAGTAGTCAGTGTGTACAGGCTCGACCCCGGCTGACGTGTAAACGTGGCCAAGTGTCGGCCCGTCCGAGCACACGTACAGTGGGTCACCCGCTGACTCGGAGGAGTGAACTGGTCAAACCCCCCATCCTGTAGATTAGCTCCACTCACCAAGTTTGTAGAGAACGAGGGGAGGTAGAGACCTGACAAGGTGCCAGAGGGGGCTGCCGAACATGGTAAGACAGTGAAGAAGTGGGCAAGGATAGGACCGGGTCCGTTAGGGAGACCGCAACGGGCCGACTTAGCGGCGTAAGCGTGATGCGGTCTCGAAAGAAGGAGCGGGAAGCACCCCAGTCAAGGGTGAAGGTGTGTAAGGCCTGAGCCGACGTGGTACCTAAAAGAGCAGACTCACCAGCACCTGGGGCAGCAGACGCACTAGCACTGAGAGCAGCAACCTCACCAGCACCTAGAGCAGCAGCCACAATGCGCGGGTCAGGCGGAACACACAGGTAACAGTCACCCGAGTCACTAGTAGACACAACATACATGGCAGCAAGAATGGCATCATAATCGAGATCAAAGACAGCAACCCCTGACCTAAGCAGCTCACCTTAACGGGGAATCTTAGTGGCGTCAGGGAACTGGAGACGCCAAGCGTCCGTTAGACGGCCGGTGCAGCGCTGGGTGGGGTGCGGGCCACCGCACGATTCACCAGTGCGGTCGTCGGTACGCAGGACGTAGGCACAAGGACCAGCACCCCCACCCCGCTGACGCGCAGCGTACCACTGAGGAAGCTGCTAGGGGGGCGGGGTCTCATGAGTGCGCTGCTGCTGCTGGCAGTGACCACCACTGAAGCCGCCCCGCTGCGCAAAGCCACCCCGACCAGCTCCACCTCCACCGCCGCCACCTCCGCCACCGCCGCCACCGCCTCCTCCTCCGCTCCCACCGCCACCGTCGCTGCCGCCTCTTCCTCCACCACTGCCACCGAAGCCCCCACCCTTGCCACCACTCCTACTGCCACCCCCACCCCCTCGGCCTCCTCCACCGCCACCTCCATCGCCCCCGCCAGCCCCTCCAGCGCCCTTGTCCCCCTTGCCCTTGCCGGTGCGACGTCGCCCGCTAGGGGCAGACGCGGCGCCGACCGGCTCGGTGCCAACGTAGTTGACCGCAGTAGTAGAGGCAACAGAGGGCAAAAGGAGGTTGGGGGAGCATTTCTCAAAGACAGGAGCACGAGGGTCACCACGAGAGGCTCCTACAGCGACTATACTCTTCTCAGCTGCCAGGAGGCGCTTCTCGAGGAGGTCAACGGTGAGTCTGGTGGGGCAAACAGAGAGGAAGTGGTCCCCTGACCGAGCGAAGGGAGTCAGGGAGTCGGGTGACTATGTAGTAGAGGGTGATGTACATGGGGGGGGGGGTTCTTGGCGCAGAACTCAGCAGGAAGCACAGTGCGGTAGCGGGTGTCACTAGTGCGAAAGTGCGTAATGAGGTCAGCGACTGTGGGAAAGGTGGCGAGGTCAGGAAACAGGTACGGCAGCATGAGGCGGCTAAGGGCAGCAGTGGCAGGGGAAGAGTAGCATGCAACTATAGCATCGTACAAGGTCTTAGCACTCTTGTACTGACTAAAGTGCGCGCGCTCAGTGGATGGCAAGTGACTACGCACAGCAAGATGGACAGCAGCATCGCGTGTGGCCCATTGTGAGCGAACAGTGCTGTCAGCAGGGGCACCAGAGGCGCCAGACGTGAGATCGAACAGTGAGAGACCGTCCTTCCTATCGCATTGTAGGAAAAGCTGTAGATCATCGACCCAGACCTCAAAGTCGACAGCATGACCCTCAGCATCAAAGACTAGAACACTAGGGGTAGCCATGATAGCAGTGGCAGCAGGCTAGGGGCAGGAGTAGGAGGCGTGGCTCGGCAGTGCTCTTACCAAGGCTGGTAGGTAGGGGCCGGCAAGCGGTGGGGCAGAGCCGAGGCGCGTCGGCAGGGACAGAGCCGCGACAGCGGCGGCAGCTCCTGCTGTCAGTGGCGGCGGCAGTCGCTGTTGTCGGTGGCGACGGGTGCTGCTGGTGGCGGCCGACGCTATTGTCAGCGGCGTCTGCTGCTGTCGGCTGCTGCTGGTGGTGGCGGCCGCTGCTGCTGGCGGCGGCTGCTGTTGGTGGCGGAGGAGCCGAGGAGGGGCCGGGAAGGGTGGCGATGGGGCCACGAAGGGCGACGACGGGGCCGAGAAGGGGCCGCGAGGGGCCGCCAAGGGCGGCGACGGGGACGCTAGGGGCGGCGACGGGGCCGCAAAGGGCGGCGACAGAGCCTATAGGGGCGGCAACGGGGCCGCGAAGGGCGGCGACGGGGCCGCTAGAGGCGGCGACGGGGCCGATAGGGGCGGCGACGGGGCCAAGAAGGTCGGCGACGAGGCCGCGAAGGGCGGCGTCGGGGCCGCGAAGGGGCGGGGACGGGGCCGCGAAGGGGCGGGGACGGGGCCGCGAAGGGGCCGCGAGGGGCCTCAAAGGGTGGCGACTGGGCCGCTAGGGACGGCGAAGGGGCCGCGAAGGGCGGTGACGGGGCCGCTAGGGGTGGCGCGAGGGGCCGTGGGAGGGGTAATGCAAAGTATTAGTAATGCAGTAATGGATGCAATCGATCCGAACCCACAATCATGCACTTATTCTTACTGGTAAGTGCCGAGTGCCTTGTCCGGGATATTAGGCACCTTGAGCATTTGAAGCAACGACACAAGGCCAACAAACAAAGCGATGGGAACATCCGACTTGCAAATGAATAACACTACTAACAGAAGTTGTTTCAGTCTCGCCACATCACCGGCCTCATCCTCATACTCGTCAATGCCACGCTGAGCAACCTTCCCACCTTCCGCGCGCTCCTTCTAGTTGAGGGCGTCCTGGTGCTTATGGGACAAACCATGCTTACGTATGGTTTGCTTCTGGATGTTGATTCCCCCTTGCCCGTTCTTCCCGTACTGCCAGTTTGGAGGCCCGTAACTTGTGCAGATCGTGCATCTCATGTACGGCTGACCGTTATTGTGCTGCGAAATCACCAGCCACGGGAACCGTCGCTGCCATATGTCGCGGCACTTTGCCCGCAACTTCGACAATACAGCGTCCGGGTTGTTGGGAACAAATAATCTTAAGCGCCTCTATCGTGCCGAAACACCAAGACACAAGCGAAGAAGAGCATATCGAGGCACGAGCGAGTCAACCCTCGGAGGTTGATGTAGCCGCTGGAGGTTACGCGAAAGTCAAAGGTCAGCGACCTTTGACCTGACAAATGCAGCGCGACAGCAAGGACACACAACTGACTCGACATTGAGCAGTTGCCCGAGTCGCACTGTATCGAACCGCAACAAGCAACATTAAAGTAGTTATAATTATGTCTCTTCACATTCTCTGTATTCGTATATATATTCCTGTATCTTTTTGCTTTAAACAACTTACTTTGCCCTCACATACTAGCGCAAGGTGGTTCAAGGACTTTACTTAAAACGCTTCCGCTACTACATCACTCTACTCATACTTTAACTCTACCAAAGATCCTAAGGGGCACTCAGACAATAGGCGCTCCCGCACTGGCTACATCTATCGCCTCGAACCTATCGGACCCATCTCCTGGCAATCGAGATAGTAGGAACTAATCGCTCTCTCGTCAGCTGAAGCAGAATATATTGCACTCTGCTCAGCCACCAAGGAAGGACTCTATCTTCGCGAGCTGGGCGTCCTGGTGCTTATGGGACAAACCATGCTTACGTACGGTTTGCTTCTGGATCTCAATTCCCCCTTGCCCGTTCTTCCTGTACTGCCAGTTTGGAGGCCCGTAACTTGTGCAGATTGTGCATTTCATGCACGGCTGACCGTTCTTGTGCTGCGAAATCACCAGCCACGGGAACCGTCGCTGCCATATGTCGCGGCATTTCGCCCGCAACTTCGACAATACAGTGTCCGGGTCAGGCACAAGCACAGTAGGCGTTGACAGACCCGGGTCACGTCGCGGAACACTTCCTCCAGCAGCAGCAGGTGGCGTGGCCGCCGTTGCCCCCGCACGCGACCACGATTGCGTGATGCGGACGTGAGGCACACGTGTACGTGCGAATCGAAGCGTGCTTTGCGTGAAGCGCCCCGCCATTGGGAAACGAGCACGGCTCGCTGACCTTGCAGCATTGATTGAAGACGTTGCGACCCGTCCGCCATTATTACTCGGCGATGCATCGACGGGTCGGTCGCTTAGCGGACGGCGCAAATTAGCCACGGGCCATGGCTCGGTACTAGCTGTGGGAGGATTGTCGGGGGGCAACACGGGGGTGGGCGGCTCGGCGGTAGGTAATACGGGCGTGGCTGTCGGGGCAGGCCGTCTAAGAAAGTTTAGGCCTGTCTTCTGTTGTGGGGCCATTGAACTGGGAGGAGCACAAAGTCGTGTATCACCAAGATCATCCATGGCGTGAACGCCCTGAGAGTGGATGATGCCTGGGCTTGGCGAGAAACGAGAGAGTTTGGAGGAGAGGGCTGTGCTAAGGCACGGCAAAGTGGGGGGGTAAAAGTGGACCACGCACCGCGGTGCCCCAACGAACACCTGGACCAGCGCGACATAGGTGCATCGTCGGTGCGTGTCGCTGCTACCCACTTTCATGTGCGCTGTCCTGAACTGCCCAATGAGAGCCAGAGCTGCTGCATAATCATCTAGAAACAGGCACGTTGGGATGTACTGTATAGGACAAACCCTGGCTGAGCCTGGACAGCCACCGGTGCGCGAATGATGCGCCGTCACCTCAAACATGACATGGGATGCTCCCTTACTGCCGTGATTGACGGGAGTACCATTAATCACGGCGAACTGGATAAACCTCGGTTTCAGACAAGCCTGGTACTGGTCCCTGGTAAATCAGATGAATTTGGAAAAACACTTCTAAATCGATCAAACATTTCATAAAACTTATTTCTTACTCATCAGATATTCCAGTAACATTGTTACGAGTGCAATTGAGTGAACGAACGAGAATTGCACTATCGAAGCAGGAGTACAAATGAGCGAAGGCATGAGCGAAGGATTATATAGCGAAGCAATAGTGGTAACGGTAATGGACTGTGGTTGTCGCGCGACGAGCCTGGGACTGAGGTTGGGAAAGTGTCGAAGCGTAGGCCCGGAGCGCGGGTTACCAGCCGAGCCGTGAGGTCGGGATGCGATGTGCGAAAAGGGCGGGATGATGAATGATGCGATGGTCGCGAGTGGTAACGGTGCTGACTGAGGTGCTACAGTGATGTACGCGTTGAGCAGGGACGCGAAGTAAGGAAAAGGGAATTTCCTTACACTACCCCCCTCCCCAAGGAGGCCCCTCTTACGAGAGCGCAGGGACGTCGCGGAAATTTCGGCTTCGCAGATACTTGGTGAAGACAGGGTGGTTCTCAATTTTATCCAGGGGGACCCAGTTGTCTTCTGTGGGCGTTCGATCCTTCCAGCGAATTAGGAATTCGATCCGTCGTGCTCCCCGAGGGTTGCGGACTCGGTGGCTGAGGATTTTTTCAGGGGTGATTAGTGGTTCGGTTGGGGGACGTGTCATGCTGGCTGGGCGATTTCGTGGCAGTTGGCTCGTGGATGGTATGTAAGGGCGAAGTAGGCTGACGTGGAATGACGGGCTGACGTACCAGTCAGCAGGGAGGAGGAGGTGGGCGGTGACGGGTGTGATCATGTGGCTGATGCGAAATGGCCCACAATATCGGGGGCGAAGTTTTGGAGTGATGGGCAGGCGGAGGTTCTGGGTATCGAGTAGTACCAGGTCGTCTGGCTGGTAAGTGACAGGTCGACGGTGGCGATCGGCGTTTCGTTTAGCGATGATGTTGGCTTTTTTAATTACGTCTGCTGCCCTGGTCCGTGCTGCTTGCAAAATCTCGGCGAACTGTTGTGCTCGTGGGACTGGATTGTCGGGGTGTGGGGTCATGGGTACTGTTGGGTCCTGTCCGTAGTTCAGGTAAAACGGTGACTGTTGCGTCGTGGCTGATGGTGCGTTGTTGTACGCGAACTCGATGAGCGGCAGCTGCTGTTCCCACGTGTTCGGATCGTCGCACGTGGCTCGAATCAGCTGCTCCATGGTTTGGTTTGTCCGTTCCGTCTGTCCGTCGGTTTCGGGGTGATAGGATGAACTGAATTGAAGTCGTGTGCCGAACTGCTGCCACAGGTTCCGCCAGAAGTTGCTGGTGAATTTCGTGTCGCGGTCGCTGATGATTGCCGATGGTATCCCGTGGAGGCGAACGACGGTGGTGATGAAGAGGCGGGCTGTTTCTTCGGCTGTGATTGATTTCTTGCATGCTGCGAAATGTGCCATCTTCGTCAGTCGATCGACGACGACCAAGATCGCGTCGTTCCCACTCGCCCCGGCCGGTAACCCCGTGACGAAGTCCATCGTCACCTGCTGCCAAGCACGCTCTGGGGGTGGGATCGGCTGCAACTGTCCTGCCGGCCGCTTCCGTGATGATTTCATGACCTGGCAGGTGGGACACGATGCTACGTGTCGTTGGATGTCGGTCAACATTTCTGGCCAGTAATAATACCGCTGCAGCTGCTGCCGTGTTTTTTCTACCCCGAAATGTCCTGAGGTAACTCCGTCGTGTGCCTCTTGTAACAGTAATTCCCGTAGTAGTGTATACCCGGGTACCCAAATGCGGTCGGTCCCGACCTTTACGTAATAGATCCCTCGTGCTGCTGCGAACTGCTGCGAGTTGCCTCCTGTAAAGAACGGGTCGGTTTGGTATCCGTGGGTAAATAGGCCTGTCAGCAGTGGGCTGGTCTGGGCGAGTAGTATCGCGTGAATCTGGGCAGTAGGGCGAGTCAGTGCATCGGCGATATTTGATGCTCCTTTTTTGTAGGTGACCGTGTAGTGAAAATTCGACTCGAGGAAATCGAGCCATCGAATCTGTCGTGGGTTGAGGTGAGGCTGTGCGCGGAGGTACTGTAGAGATTTGTGGTCTGTCCGTACTGTCACGTCTGCGCCGGTCAAGTAACAGCGCCACACTTTGAACGCATGCACGATCGTGTATCGGGTAATTCTTCTCAGGTGGGTGCAGTTTTCGTGATTCATATGCGATGGGCTGTAGGCCGTTCCCGAAATCCTGTAACAGTACGGCTCCGATGGCGATGTCGCTTGCGTCAGTAATGACTTCGAATGGGCGGTGTGGGTCGGCAATGCGCAGGACAGGTGGTGAACAGAGAACAGTTTTCAGGGTAGAGAAGGCAGCATGCTCTTTCTCCCCCCACGTAAAAGCGACCCCTTTCCGCAGCAGATCCGTCAGTGGGGCAGTTAAGCGGGCCATGTCAGGGACGAATCGACGGACATAATTAACGAAACCCAAAAAACTCTGCAGCTCCGTGATGTTTGTCGGGGGGTGCCAAGCTTTGACCGTATCCAGCTTCTTCGGGTCAATCTCAACCCCAGCCTCTGAAATAACGTGCCCCAAAAATTCTAACCTATCCCGAAAAAACTCGCACTTAGACCCCTTAGTCAATAAACGATGCTCCTCGAGAATTTTAAACACTGCTTCCAGGTCCGCTAAATGCTGCTGCTTATCGCGGCTGTAGACGAGAATGTCGTCGAGGTAGACTATCACGCACTTATCTAAAAGTGGTCTAAACGCCTCGTTCATGGTCATCTGGAATGTTGCGGGTGCGTTGGTTAGCCCGAAAGGCATCACGGTGTACTCGAACGACCCGTACCTAGTTCTAAAAGCTGTCTTGGCGCAGTCCGATGGTTCGACTCTAATTTGGTGGTAACCTCCCCGTAGATCTATTTTCGAGAACACCCGTGCTGTTCGCAGTTGGTCGATCAGTTCGTCGGCGCGGGGAATGGGGTATCGTGACTTTATTGTAACCCTGTTGAGCGCTCGGTAATCGATGCACATGCGAAAACCTCCGTCTTTTTTTGGTGTGAATAGTATCGGTGCGGCGAACGGCGACGAGCTCGGTCGGATAAACTGCTTTGCTAACAGGTAATCTAACTGCTTCCTCAGTTCGTCGAGCTCCGGCTGTGTCAGTCTGAACTGGCGCTGTACAGTTGGCTGTGCCCCCGGCTCTAACTCTATCCTATGGTCGTGCGCCCGCTGAGGTGGCAGTCCTTCCGGTAAGTCGTCGGGGAAAATTCCCGGGTACCGTTTCAATAGCTCTTGTAGCTCCGGCGGTACCGCTGTCAGCAATTTCTGGAAATCACTCGGCTGCTCATCTTTTTCTACCACTGCGATGTCTACTGCATACACGTCAGCTCCAGCGGCGACTGCTCGTTTCATTGTGATGGCGTTGACGTGGACCGTCGATGACTCAGGCGACTGCCAGCGTGGTAGTTCGACCCAGTTACCACTACTTCGCACAGTGCAGCTGCCCGTCGTCCAGTCGATTCTCGGATTGTAACGTCGCAACCAATCACGTCCCAATAAAATGTCGTGCCCATCCAGTGTCGTCGCGAGCATTTCCTGTGTAAACCCGAAGTTCCCCCCGCAGCGAACTTTTACTCTCTCCACCTTCTCCCGTATGGCCAGCGGCGTGCCGTCGACTAAGCGCGCATCAATCTCAGGTAAACATCGGCTAAGTGTCAGTTGAAGTTTTCGTGCGGTTGCGGTATTAACTAAACTGTGGCTAGCTCCTCCGTCGATGAAAATCTTGACTGCTGCTCCCTGTATTTTCCCGTGGATCAGTACTGGGCAATCCGTCGCTGTACCCTCCTTATTCATCCGAGCCCGATCGATGGCGTGAATCGGTACTGTGACTCGGTGAGGGTCGGTGTGGTTGGGCGAGCAGGCAGTCTCGTCAGTAGTTGGCCCAATTTCTACTGACTGCTGGCGTTTCCCTGCCTCTGAGACTCCCTCCCCTGCTCTGCTCCTCGACGCCTCAGCTCTTCTGGACATTCGCTCTTGCGATGGCCCGGCCGGTTGCAAGCAAAGCAGCGCCCTCTAAATGGCGTGGCAGCTGCATTCGTTGCGACGGCATGTACGGTGGCGTGCTCGATCAGTCCCGGAGGACGATGTCCGAAATAGGACCCCGGTCTCGGTCGGCGTAGGATATCGATTTTCTCGGCGAGCGCGAGGATTTCGTTGAAATTCGATAGCCCGCGTAGCATTGTCTCGTGCGATATGTCCGGCTTCAGTCCGCCGACGTAACGGTCCACCCGCTCCGCCTCGTGCATGTAGCCGACCTGTTCGCAGAGTGCGAGAAAACCGCTGGTGTAGTCTTGGACCGACCCGAGCTGGCGCCAAGTGCGCAGTTTCTGACGCGCCGAAATAGAAGCCGCGATCGGCTCAAAACGCGCCCGAAGCCCTGCGCACCACGCATCCCACGTGCTGTATTGGGCTGTTTCGCAGAACGAACTCCAGGTGACAGCTGGACCCGAGGGCCCTTCCTCGTGCGGCGGTGGCTCGTAGGCGCGTGGCAATGTCACGATGACTCGCCACCAGTCCATGGCGGGGCCCCTGAGTAGTGAAACTGCATACCGAATCTTGGCGGCGTCCGACTCGACGTAGTTGGCGTCGAAAAACACGTTCATCGTGAAGACCCACGATTGAACTGTCGGGCCACCGCGTTGGCTTGGGTCGAAGCAGGGCGGGCGTTGCGGCTTGAGTGGCATTGGGGCCATCGTGGCGTTCCCTCCACTTGTCATCGCAAACTCCACGTGCCGACGGGCTTCTCGGGGCTCCCGTGGGCTTGATGCATTCCTGTTCCCTCCCATGCCGGGCATCGGTTGGGCTGCGCCGTCACTGGCTGCGCCTGAGCGCTGTCCCGTGCTGTTGTTTTGCGTTGGTGTGCCGGATGAGATAACAATCGGCTCCTCCGAATGGACAGAAACATTGGTTGGCGCTTGGGAAGTTGTCGGAGCGTTCACCGTTGACTGTTGACGGGCGGAGTCACGTTCCGCCGTGAGCGTCGCGATTTCGAGCGCTGATTCCTCCAGCTGTCGCACGAGACGATCGAGTTGCTCCTGCGTCAGCGTGGCGATAGTGAAATCAGCCATGGCAGGGGTGTCGGGCAAGCTCAGCGAGAGCCTCAGTCGTGGCCGTGCGTGCTTCCGAGAGAGCACTACGAGCGGCGGTGCTGTATCGCTGAGAGACGTCTACCCCCCCCAAAAATTGAGATAGTGGGAAGCGAAGGTGTGGATGCGGTCCGAGATGAGATCGTAGGCTCTGATACCAAGTGTTACGAGTGCAATTGAGTGAACGAACGAGAATTGCACTATCGAAGCAGGAGTACAAATGAGCGAAGGCATGAGCGAAGGATTATATAGCGAAGCAATAGTGGTAACGGTAATGGACTGTGGTTGTCGCGCGACGAGCCTGGGACTGAGGTTGGGAAAGTGTCGAAGCGTAGGCCCGGAGCGCGGGTTACCAGCCGAGCCGTGAGGTCGGGATGCGATGTGCGAAAAGGGCGGGATGATGAATGATGCGATGGTCGCGAGTGGTAACGGTGCTGACTGAGGTGCTACAGTGATGTACGCGTTGAGCAGGGACGCGAAGTAAGGAAAAGGGAATTTCCTTACAAACATTCAACTTAAGACGCGAATGCTTCAAAACATCATGCAGACTCTTTGGATTTGCTGAATTCAAGGTATCGAGTCGAGACAAGAGGGCTTCATAGCAACGCCTCCCACGATTTGCATTTTCCAAGACAAACGCCCCACTATGGAAGCACGTCGATCGCGTGTTTGGAGTTGACTTTTGAGTCGACTAAGATGGCGTTCACAGCAAGTTCTCCCAAAGCGAACCGCGCTCAACAACAGTGCAGAGATATTTGTGAAGCACGTGTTTGGTGTTGCTTCTTGAACTCACGCCCAGGCCCGTCATGATAGTCGCATTGGCTCCGATCGTGCCATCTAAGGCTTGGGAATGATCGTAGCCTTGCTCTAGCAACGGAAGCATCACTTGAACAGCAGGGGGCCGGATCTCGACCTCAGGCTCGGAATCAGGTCCGGGATCGAGAATGCCATTAGGTTTCAGATCAAACCGTTTGACAGAGATGGGATTAGGGAGCTTTCCCCAGATTTGGCTGGATTGGAGGAGGAGATTAGGGATTTCCCGGTACGGGAATACGACACGGCGCTCAAAAGTCGTAGTATCTGGCGCTTCGGGATCGGACGGCGCCGGAAAAGTGGGTCTCGGGTCGCCTGAACGGGAGAGGGGAGAGGCGAATACGAAAAAATCGCGGCCATGGGTTTTTGGCTATCATACGGGACCGCTTCTGGTGCTGCTCGTTCTCGTGCTTTGCTTGCTTGCCAAGAAACAGGTGAGAGCATCTGCGTGCATGAAGATTTATTTTGAGACGTCTCAAAATAAATCCTCTGGTGCTGCTCGTTCTCGTGCTTTGCTTGCTTGCCAAAAAACAGGTGAGAAGCATCCGCTGCGCGCTCGATGAAGCAGCAACCCTGGAGGCATCGTGACCGTAGATCTAGTAGGCGTCATTCACGATTTTCTCTGTTTTTAGTAGCAAAGGTCTTTCGCCACTAACTACTAAACATGGGAGTGCATCGCGCTCCGAGTCGACTCATCCTGAACGCGTCGCGCTCTGAGTCGACTCATCCTGACCGCTTCGCGCTCTGAGTAAAAAAAAATATCCAAATAATCAAAACTCTTTGCTCGTGAATCTAGTGAAGGGATCTGCGCCCCTAAGTGCGTCGTGTATTGAGTTGACGCATCCTGAACGCTTACGCTTGGAGACAATTCAGGAACTCGTATTTATTTCACGCGAACCTAGTCAAGAGATGGGTCCTGACGGCGTCGCGCTTGTTTTAAGGTATTGATAAGATGCCATGTGTGTTACTTCAAGGTAAGTTGCGTTCTGTTGTGTAACGTTACAATGCTTCAGCATATGTATATGCGTGTCCTGGCTTTGCGTCGTACGCTGTGCTCGCACCAATGCTTTCATTTCTGTTGTGCTTTTACGTTCTGCTTTGCTTTATGCTGGTTTTGCTTTTTGTTGCACTTCATTTTTTGCTTCGATTTCTTTTATTTGCTTTCTTTTCTCCAATTCTGGGACAGCCACTAAAAGCATATGTACATCCACTGCTGCAACCTCTCCTCACGTCCTGGACCACTCTTCGTCTCCGAGCCTCAGGCTTGGTTGGACAACTTCAAGGTCCGGAGTCTCCCCAAATTGAAAAAGCTGCCTACAGTGGTTTGGGAGGAGGGTTCCCCGCGACCCGGCTGCATTCTCACTCTCGACTCGCGCTACAACCCCGAGGGTGTGCTGGCTGTGCAGGCGGCTGTAGCGCGGCTGCTGAGAGACCTGAAGGCGGAGGGGGAGGCGGAGGGGGTGGGGGGAGGGCGGATAGGGGGGGGAAGGATAAGGGGGGAAAGGGATACGGGGAGAGGGGGCTGGAGGAGAAGGGATAGTGGGAAAGGAAGGTGTAAGGGCAAGGGCGGGGAATGGAGATCAGGACGGCGGGAAAGGGAAGGTGGGGGGATGGGATGAGAGGGAGGTGGAGGAAGGGAAGGTGGGGAGGAGGGAGAAGGATGGGGAGGGTAGGTGGTACAAACGACAGAGGGGGAGGCGGCTGAAGGGAGGAGAGGGGGCGGGGGATGGGGAGGGGGGAAGGAGAAGGGAAGCGGGAGGGGAAGGAGGAGGGGGAAAGGAAGGGGGAGGGTAAGAGGAAGGGGGAAGGAAAGGGGAAGGGGAAAGGGGAGGAGGAGGGGGAGGGTGAGAAGGTGGCGGAAGAAGGAGCGGGAAGGGGCGTTCAGGACATGCCTAAGAGATGGCGGAGGTTTTATGATGGGCTACTGAAGATGATGGATGGAGATGGGAAGGAGTATGTGGGAAAGATGCCTCTATGGGTCGCTTTGGCCGTCAACATGTGAGTATGTGTTGCAGTGTTTTACACTGGCCCTTATGTGTACGTGTTATAGAGTGTGTCCCCATATGTGTGTACGTGTTACAGAGTGTGTCCCCATATGTGTGTACATGTTACAGAGTGTGTCCCCATATGTGTGTACATGTTACAGAGTGTGTCCCCATATGTGTCTACATGTTACAGAGTGTCCCTATATGTGTCTACATGTTACAGAGTGTCCCTATATGTGTGCACATGTCATTATGAGCATGTGGGTTCATTTGTATCACCATGCCCACGGGAGTGCATTTTTCTTGCCATATCCACATGGGTACATTGATGTTACCATGTTAACAGAAAAAGTCAATGGGTCAAAGCGTTGATGCTGCCGTACGTGTATGTGGCCTTGAATTGGTCAAAGCAGTCAACGAAAGTCAATGCTCTATTAGTCATCACATCTCTCCCTCGTGACCGGTTCGACACACTGAATAGGTCAGGCATGCGCTCTGGCTAGTAAGTTCCTGGGACAAGTCAATGCAGTCAACGAAAGTCAATCATTCCTACCCTTATTCTCTCTCCCTCGTGACAAGTTTGACACACTGAATAGGTCAGCCATGCGCTCTGGCTAGCTAGTTAATGCACGCTGCGTGGGATGGGAGAGCAAGTCAATGTAGTCAACAGATTCTAAGCCCAGCCTCCCATTCCATCCCATCCGTCTCCCTCTGTCAAAATATACACGCGTCATGGCGGCATGGGGTATTGGTTGGTGGGGGAGAATGGGTCAACTCAGTCAACGCAAGTCAATGCTAATCTCCCACATCCATGCTATCCCTCTGCCTCTGCCAGGTTGTATGCGAGACGGCATGGGTATCGGCTGGTTGTGGAGAATGGGACAAAATACACCCAGGATAGACACCCCTTCTAGTTCAAGGTGAGAGTCTATGAGGTGAGGCCAGCACCCAATCACACACCCAGGATAGGCACCCCTCAGGACAGGCACCCCTCAGGATAGGCACCCCTCAAGATAGGCGCACCCCATGATAGGCACCCCTCAGGATAGGCACACCCCATGATAGGCACCCCTCAAGATAGGCACACCCCATGATAGGCACACCCCATGATAGGCACACCCCATGATAGACACCCGTCGTGGTTCACAGTGAGAGTCTATGAGGTGAGGGCACCGGGCAGCACCCACTTACACACACACCCAGGATATGCACCCCTCTGGTTAGGCACCCCTCGGGGCAGGCACCCTTCAGGATAGGCACCCCTCAGGATAGGCACCCCTCAGGATAGGCACCCCTCAGGATAGGCACCCCTCAGGATAGGCACCCCTTAGGTTAGGCACCCGTCGTGGTTCAAGGTGAGAGTCAATAAGGTGAGGCCAGCACCCAACATAGGCACCCCTCAGGTTAGACACTCTTCAGGTTAGGCAACCCTCAGGTTAGGCACCCCTCAGGTTAGGCGTCCCTCAGGTTAGTCACTCCTCAGGATTGGCACCTCTCAGGTTAGGCACACCTCAGGTTAGGCACCCCTCAGGACTGGCACCTCTCAGGTTTGGCACACCTCAGGTTAGGCACCCCTCAGGTTTGGCACCTCTCAGGTTAGGCACCTCGCCCTTTTATGCAGGCATATTAGAGTCACTCCCGAGAATTCTCAACTGCATAGCCCCCATCGACCGCATTGACTGCATTGACTGCGTTGACTCTTCCCTGCTCTCCTTTGTAGCTGCCGTTTCTGCAGGAGCAATTGGCATGCTGCTGCCAGTGGGACTTCTATTTCGATTCAGTTGCAAACATGCAAATGAACCACCACCGCGTCTTTTGAGTCGACTAAAACACCACCTTCTCATTACTGCTCTTTCGCCGCAGGTACCGTTTCTGCAGGAGCAATTGGCATGCTGCTGCCACTGGCGCTTCTTTCTTGATTCAGACGCCTGCATTGCTTGTGTATCCGTGCTATCTCCTGCCTCTCCCCTGCAGGTACCGTTTCTGCAGGAGCAGTTGGCATGCTACTGCCAGTGGGCTCTTTTTCCCCCATTGACTGCATTGACCACGTTGACCAAATTGACTGACTTGACTCTTCCCTGCTCTCCCATGCAGGTACCGAATCTGCAGGAGCAATTGGCGTGATGCTGCCAGTGGGCATTCTTTGTCGGTTTTTGAGTCGACTCAAAAGTCAAAGTCAACTCTTTTGAGTCGACTCAAAAGTCAACTCTTTGTCGACTCAGACGCCTGCATTGCTTGTGTATCTCTGCTATCTCTTGCTCTCCCCTGCAGGTACCGTTTCTGCAGGAGCAATTGGCGTGCTGCTGCAAGTGGGCCTTCTTTCTCGACTCAGATGCCTACATGCGCATGAACCACCACCGCCTCTCCATTGAAGACTGGATTCAAACCATGAAGCAACCTGTGAGTGCATGCGCATTCCCTATTCAAGCCTGCACTAACCCTTCTTCCTCGATTCAGATGCCTACATGCGCATGAACCACCACCGCCTCTCCATTGAAGACTGGATTCAAACCATGAAGCAACCTGTGAGTGCATGCGCATTCCCTATTCAAGCCTGCACTAACCCTTCTTCCTCGATTCAGATGCCTACATGCGCATGAACCACCACCGCCTCTCCATTGAAGACTGGATTCAAACCATTAAGCAACCTGTGAGTGCATGCGCATTCCCTATTCAAGCCTGCACTAACCCTTCTTCCTCGACTCAGATGCCTACATGCGCATGAACCACCACCGCCTCTCCATTGAAGACTGGATTCAAACCATGAAGCAACCTGTGAGTGCATGCGCATTCCCTATTCAAGCCCGCACTAACCCTTCTTCCTCGATTCAGATGCCTACATGCGCATGAACCACCACCGCCTCTCCATTGAAGACTGGATTCAAACCATGAAGCAACCTGTGAGTGCATGCGCATTCCCTATTCAAGCCTGCACTAACCCTTCTTCCTCGACTCAGATGCCTACATGCGCATGCACCACCACTGCCTCTCCATCGAAGCCTGGATACAAACCCTCAAGCAACCTGTGAGTGCATTCTTGTCCCATCATGCTGCTGCATACATGCCATGCCTTCTTTGTTGGCTTTGATGCCTTATTGCGCACAAGTATATTTCTCGTTCCATCTTTGAATATGAAACTTAGTGGATTCCTCGTTCCATCTTTGCATGTCAAACTTCGTGGACTCTGATTTCCGGGCTGCCTATTCATCTCCAAGTGTGTTCCAAGCAAACTGTGTATTTGCGTTTATATACTAGCTTTTGAACGCAGTACACTCTCCCTGCTAAGGGTGTTTTCCAGCTTAGACTCTCACGTGGCTTTAACAAACAGATTCTTGTGCCTCTCATATCCCTGTATGCCCCTTCCATCAGAAGTATTTCGATTGGTTGTTGAGAGCAAACCGTACGGAATCACTGGAGGGACAGGTGTGGGTCCCACAGGACCCCGTGCTGCTGCTACAGCCGACCAAAGCGCTACAGCCGGAGGGGCCAGTGGTTTTGTTACCACGGAATGGGGACCTGGGAGCGGGGTTTGAGGGGGGCGTAGGGACGCTGTTCAAGGAGCAGACGAATTTCATTAATGCGAGTGTGATGCTCTGGCGAAGGTCGCGAGACAACTTCAAGGTTAGTCTGGATTCTCTTTGTTACATTTGAATTGACTCAAAATGCAAATTTCATCAATGCGGGTGTGATGCTCTGGCAGATACCTCGAAATAGCCTCAAGGTTGGTCTATCATTTCTTGATTTGATTCTCTTCATTGGCTTGCTCTTCTTCCCACGAGGAAAATACTTGTTCCTCTGTTCCATGCAGTCTTTTGCCAGTGGTACAATGTACGTGAAGGTGAATACGAGTTGTACCATCGCGTGTGGAAGCAGGCAAACTTGAACGTTGAGTCGGCTTAGGAGTCACCTCATCCTGTTGTTTCCATCCCCTCCCATTGTTCCATGCAGTTCTTTCGCTAGTGGTACAATGTACGAGAGGGCGAGAGCAAGTTGCACCATATCGTGTGGAAGCAGGCAAACCTGAACGTTGAGTCAGACGAGGAGTCACCTCATCCTGTTGTTCCCATCCCCTCCCAATGTCGCCCGCACTTCCATCAGCAATGGTACATTACATTGTGAATGAAGGCGAGTACCATCACGTGTGGGAGCAGGCAGTCCTGACTCTTGAGGCGCCTCACAAGCCGTTTCCCCCTCCTCTCCCTTTGCCTCCTGCAGTTCTATCAGCAATGGTACAATGTGCGTGACGACGAATACGAGTTGTACCATCACGTGTTGGAGCAGGCAACGTGTGGGAATAGGCAGACTTGACTTTTGAGGCGCCTCACAAGTCGTTCCCCCCTCCCATCCCTTTGCTCCTTGCAGTTCTATCAGCAATGGTACAATGTACGTGACGACGAGTACAAACTGTACCATCACGTGTGGGAGCAGGCAAACCTAAACAACGTTGCTCGGGAACCAGAGTGGAGGGGGAAGGTACTCGTCGTGCCGTATGCCGAGCTTACAGGGCCGCAAGGAGCGTTTGTTCAGCATGTGTGGGGTGGGTTGCCAGATGAAGAGCACGGTCGGGTGGTGGTTGAGGCATTGGAGGAAGCACTAGGGTTTCTGCAGAGTGAAGGGGGAAGTTGATAGTCGTGCCGTATGCCGAGCTTACAGGCCTGCAGGGAGCGTTTGTTCGGCATGTGTGGGGTGGGTTGCCAGACGGAGAGAACGGCCGGGTGGTGGTTGAGGCGTTGGAGGAGGCACTGGGGTCTCTGAAGAGTGGAGGGGGGAGGCGATAATCATCCCATACGCGGAGTTAGGGGTCTCTGCAGAGTGGAGGCGGAAGGTGATAGTCGGATAGTGGTGCGATATGCCGAGCTTACAGGCCCGCAGGGAGCGTTTGTTCGGCTTGCGTGGGGTGGGTTGGCCGAGGGAGAGCACGGTCGGGTGGTGGTTGAGGCGTTGGAGGAGGCACTGGGGTTTCTGCAGGGTGGAGGGGGTAGGTGATAGTCATGCCATTTGCTGAGCTAGGGGTTTTTGAGGCGCCTAAAAAATTATCCCATACGCGGAGCTAGGGGTTTCTGCAGAGTGGAGCGGGAAGGTGATAGTCTGATAGTCGTGCCATATGCCGGGCTTACAGGACCGCAGGGAGCATTTGCTCGGCATGTGTGGGCTGGGTTGCCTGAGGGAGAGCATGGCCGGGTGGTGGTTGAGGCATTGGAGGAGGCACTGGGGTTTTTGCAGAGTGGAGGGGGAAGGTGATAGTCATGCCGCATGCCGAAAGAAGAGATTGTAGGGGTGGTTTACCCGAGGGAGAGCACGGCCGGGGTGGTGGTTGAGGCATTGGAGGAGGCACTGGGGTTTCTGCAGAGTGGAGGGGGAAGGTGATAGTCATGCCGAAGGAGAGATTGCAGGGGTGGTTTGCAAACGGGGGACATGACCGGGTGGTGGTCGAGGCGTTGGAGGAGGCACTGGGGTCTCTACAGTAAGGTTGTGGGTATATATGTCTAGGTTCAGTTGGTATATATGTTTAGATTTTGTGGGTATGGTATGTCTAGGTTTTGTTGGTATATACTAGATATGTTTAGATTTCGTAGGTACAGTATGTCTAGGTTTTGTGGGAGTATATGTCTTGCCTTCGTGAGTGTATATGACGAGGTTTCATGAATAGATATGTCGGGCTTTCGTGAGTGTACGGCACGGTATATGTTTAGATTTTGTGCTGTGTGCTTGTACATGTCAGGTGGTGTTTGAAGCATTAGGGGAAGCACTAGGGTTTCTGTTGTACATTGGTTTCCTGCTCCACCTTCACGGTATAAGACAGACACTCAGGCACTACCGGGTGTCTGAAGCGTTGGAGGAGGCACTAGAGTTTGGCGATTAAGGCCGCATATATAAATGTCTGTGGCTCATACGAGTGAAGGTTTAAAAGGAGAGTGCGTGACGCATTGATGTGTCAAACTGCATGTTTGTGTTCTCTCTAGACTATAGTGGGTTAGTCTACAAGGGGTACAACACTTTAGGGTTAGTACTTGTACCCAACTCATTCATAGTTCATTCATTCTTGCACAGTTATTCTGACATGGTATTCAAAGCAGCCGGTACTGGAGGAGCTAGAGCTGCTGGTACTGCCCCGCGCTGACCATTTTTCTACCCGCATCCGCAGTCGTCCTTGCCACCGCCTAACTCGGTCCTTCGCCAAGTTCTTAGTCTCCCATCTTCCACTGGCCTCACTCCACCTCCCATGTGTCCACCAGCAGACCAGTCTCAGCAACAGCTACTGCCTAACTCCCCGCTGCCTGCTCCTGCTCCTCACACTGAGTTCCTGCCTGAGCGTCGTGAGCCTGAGACTCGTGCTTCCACACCTGTTCGTGCTCGTTGTGTCACCCGTCCTCGTCCTCCTGCTCTCTCAGGCACTCACGTTATGGCACTTCGTCCTTCCTATGTTCCATAGCGCGTTGTCCTGCCTGAGCCTCACGCGTCCTCTTTACCGCATGTTCCTGACGCTGAATCCAACCTTACTCGTTCTGCTAGTCCTACTGTCACTCGTCTCCTCGCTACTGTCAACACCGACCCTGACTTTGAGTCTACTGCTGCTTTTGCCCTAGTTACTGAGCTAGTCGAGTTTACAGCTAGGAGTCGTCTCAAATACTTCGCGAGTCTTCTCACCGAGTCTGAGTCTATCTGTCCTCTGTCCGTCGGGGGTGAGCGTGCCCATAGCAGTGACGTCCTTGAGGACAGACAATTTAAGCTTGAGTGTCTTGCAGCCGCTTCACCTTGTTTCGCATCCATGCTGCTTTGCCCTGAGTGAGACCCGGATGCACTTGACATCCCTACCCAGCGCTCCTACGCCGAAGCAATCGCGAGTTGTCAAGATAGCAAGCAGGAATGATAACATTAAATGAAATGTGGAGAACGAGGCCGCTATCCCAAGTCGGTCAGCAGGTAGGTGAGCCAATGTAGCTCCTGTGCAGCCATGACTGTGGCGTAGATCTCAGCCTCACAACTGGAGCTGAGAACAGAAGACGAGCGGGTAGACCGCCAAGAAACAAAACCCCAGCCAAGGCAGAAAGTGTAACCCTGTGACGTCTGCTGCGTAGCCATGTCGTCAACCCAAGAAGCGTCTGAGTGTCCAGTGACGAAAACTGAGCTCTACCCTCCAAGCACGAGCCCCATCCCCGACGTACTGCACAAGTAGCGCAGTACCCTCTTTGCAGCATCCATGTGCACCTTTCTGTGCCGACCAGGAGCCACGTAGCGTGCCAGAAGGCCAAGAGGGTATGCAAGGTTAGGACGAGTGCAGGTCATCAGGTACATGAGGCAGCCCACTAGCTCTGGGTACGGGCCACTCAGCTCTACGGACTCGTTCGAAGGTGGAGCTGAGAGCGAGTGACCTCTAGCCAGAGGAGTGGACTGTGGCGAGGACCAAGTGAAGCCAAAGCGCAGAAGGACCTGCCGCACCATGTGTGACTGAGTCAGGGTGATGGTGTGGCGTGCTCTGTCTCGGGTGATCTGCAAGCCAAGGTATCTTCGCAGCTCACCCAGGTCTGTGCACGTTTGTCTCTTCTGTAGCTCCGCACAAGGGTGAGAACCTCAGTGTCAACAGTGGAAAAGACCAAGTTGTCGATGTACAAGATGATGTAGAACGGCGGCAGTGAAATGTCGGCGCGTAGAAACAGCGACGGGTCAGCAGTGGAAGGGGCAAACCTAAGAGTCGCAAGTGTCATCCTCAGTGTGTAGTGCCATTCCCGAGGCGCCTGGCGGAGACCGTAGACTAGCCGCTGGAGGCTCCACTAGGTACCATGAGGGAACGACCCAATGAAGTTAGGTGGGCGGCGCAGCCAGATCTCCTCGTGCAGACTACCCTGTAAGAACGCTGCTCTGAAGTCCAGAGAGTGAAGCTCGTAGTCACGCTGAGCGGCAACGTGCAGCAGCACCCAAAAAGTGGTCATCTTTGGGGTGGGGGAGAAGGTCTAGAAGAAGTCAACTCCGTGTCGCTGACTGAAGCCTCGAGCAACGTAACGAGCCTTGAAGACAGGCAGAGAACCCGGCGGCCGCATCACCCTGAAAATCCACATGCCATCGACGATGTTCGCCCCAGGAGGGGGAGCCTCATCGACGTAAGTGCCAGTGGACTTCCAGGATGCCATCTTTTCGTCCATGGCTGTCTGCCACTAACAGGAGTAGGGACCCGCGATCGCCTCAGCGTAAGAACGTGGAGTCAGGATGTCTGGTGCATCCGGGTCTCCCTCAGAGGCAAGCAGCATGGCCACGAGATGAGGCACAACGGCTGCAAGACACGCTAAGTCCTCCTACATGTCCTCAAGGACGTCCGTGCCAAGAGCACAGTCACCCCTGACAGATGGAGGAAAGACAGAGTGAGACTCAGCAACAAGAATAGCAACGTAATATAGACGACAGGCAGTTGCAAAGTCAACAAGCTCAGAGACTAAGGCAGACGCAGTAGTAGACTCAAACGACTGGTCAGTGAAAACAGTGGCGAGCAGACGCGTGACAGTAGGGTGAGCAACACGAACCAGGTCAGATTCACGGTCCTGAACGTGAGGCAGAGAAGACGTAGGAGGAGATGGTAGAGGAACATGCTGTGGAACAGAGGAAGGACGAAGTGCCATAGCGTGCGTGCCAGGGACAGGAGGCGGATGCTCACGAGGAACACGACGACCAGTGCGACCAGCGCGAACAGGCGAGGCAAGATGAGACGCAGGCTCACGATGCTCTGTAAGCGAGTCTGTCTGCTTGGTGTAAGGAGAAGGAGCAGGTAGTGGTGCGCCGGGCTGTAACGGGAGGCCAGTGGAAGACGGGAGGCTAAGAGCCTGGCAAAGCACGGAGTCAGGCGGTGGCGGAGACGACGGTGACGGCGGAGCGAAAAATAGTCGCGACGGTGTAGTGCCACCAGTACTAGTAGCTCCAACGCCTCCAATTGCTCCAAAACCTCCAGCTTCAGCGCCTCCAGCAGCAGCACCTCCAGCTCCAGTGACTCTAGCAGCAGCACCTCCAACTCTAGCGCCTCCAGCACCTCTAGCGCCTCCAGATGCCCCAGAACCTCCAGCTCCAGCGACTCCGGCAGCACCACCTCCAGCTCCAGCGCCTCTAGCAGCACTACCTCCAGCTCCAGGGACTCCAGCAGCAGTACCTCCAGCCCCACCGTCTCCAGCAGCTCCAGAACCTCCAGCTCCAGCGCCACCAGTAGCAGCACCCGTAGATTCGGCACCTCCAGCCTCAAGGTCCCGAACTCCAGGGTCGACAGGACCAGCGCCAGGGCCTCCAGTACTAGCACCCCCAGAACCGGCACCTCCAGCTCTAGGGTCTCCAATGCCCGGGTCGACAGCACCAGCTCCAGGGCCTCCAGTCCTAGTATCTCTAGCAGCAGCACCCCCAGAACCGGCACCTCCAGCTCCAGGGTCTCCAACGCCAGGGTCGACAACACCAGCTCCAAGGCCTCCAGCCCCAGTACCTCCAGCAGCAGCACCCCTAGAGCCGACACCTCCAGCTCCAGGAGCAGTACCAGTCCCAGCAGCTCCAGTACCTCCACTACGAGCACCTCCAGGACCAGAGACACCAGCACTCTCATCGCCTCCACGAAAAGCAGCTCCAGCAATACGACTCCTCAGGCGGGTACGTGACGCAAGCCACTCTCGGGCCTAGTGTGGTGAGATAGGCCCGCGTCGTGAAACGAGACCCAGAGGAATGCCAGCAGACTCGGCACCCCCAGGCTCCACACCCCCCGGCACCTCACGGACGGGCTCAGCATCCCCAGACTCCGCAGCCGCAGGCTCAGCTCCCCCAGGCTCCGCACTCCCCAGCACCTCATACGCAGGCTCAGAACCCCCAAAAGCAGCACCCCCAGCAGCACCTCCCACAGCAGCACATGAGTCGCTAGTGACCTCTACATGCTCAGCCAAGGGGGGCGGGTCTACCTGAGACACACCTGAAGGAGCAGGACCCTGAGGGGGGAGGGGGTCTACCGGAGGGGGATCTGGAGCGAGGAAAACGGCAGGGGAGGGAGAGGGGCAGTGCGGTAGGGGAAGAGAGGGTAGAAAGGAACCGACTCATCAAAGGTGACGTCCTGAGAGGGGAAGACACGGCGCAAGGTGGGGTGGTAAAACTGCCAGCCAAGCATGTCAAGGACAAAGCCAAGGAAGACGCAGGGAATGGTGCGGCAGGAGAGCTTGTCCGCAGACGTATCGCGGACAAGGGCATGAGCACCCCAGACTCGGAAACTCGACGCATCGCCAACCTCCCCCGTCCAACGCATTGTGGGCGAGGTCTCCGGCAAGGAGACACGGGGCCAGAGGTTGAGCTTCTGCGCGGCGTATTGGACTGCAAACGACCACAGAAAATGGGGAGCCGCCGCATGAATCAAGGAGGTACGAGCGACCTCCATGACTAAGCCAATGCGGCGCTCAGCAACCTCATTTTGCTGTTGTGAGCCCGGAAGCGTGAAGGACTGCTCGATGCCCTCCCCCTGACAGAAGGCCCACAAGAGGTCGGAGGTGAACTCACCACCTCTGTCAGAGTGCAGACGCAGGGCAGGAAGTTCCAGGCGGAACCTGCGGCGGGGCCAGAGACGAACTGCTCGGATCCAAGGGATAAGGACAGCAGGGACCTCACCCTTGGTGCGCAAGGGGAAGACCGTGGTGTACCGCGATTAGTCGTCGACAACCAGCAGAAAGTACCACTCACCGCCCTGTCCACGAACGCAGGCTAAGCCCCACACGTCCAAGTGGAGGGTCTGCAGAGGAGCCTCTGTCGGGGGAAACAAGGAGTGAGGAGCGGCGCGCTGCCGCCCCTCGATGTAAGGAAGGCAGGGCGGCGCAGGCGAGGCATGGAGGGGAGGGAGAGACCTGGGAAGACCAGACATAAGGAGGTGATGGTGCATGCCACGGAGACGTGGCAAGGAGGGGTGACCCAGGCGGTGGTGCCAGAGAAAAGTCTGGTGTGACAGGGAGCGATACTCACAAGGGGAGGCTACCTGACCTGACGCAGAAACCTGACCAATAGCAGCTACCTGAGGAGGCACAGTCGTCATTGTGTAAAGACTCGACCCTGGCCAACGGGTAAACGTGGCCAGGTGGCGGCCAGTTCGGGAGCACGTACAGATCCCCATACGCTATCCTCCAGGGGTAAAGGTGTCAACCCACTGGTCCTGGAGAACTGCGTTGCTCGCCAAGTTCGTAGAGAACGAGGGGAGGTGGAAACCTGTCAGTGAGCCAGACGGAACCGCCGAGCACGGAAGCACAGTGGTGGACCGTGCAACACTGCAACAGATGCAGGGAGTGGTGTGAGTGCATTACTGTCACGGAAGAAGCCGCGGGAAGCACCTAAGTCAAGCGTGAAGGTGTGCAAGGACTCAGCAGGCGGAGTACCTAAGGAAGCAGACCCGCTAGCACCTAAGGCAGCGGCCTCACTAGCACCTAGAGCAGCAACCTCTATACCCGGGTCGTACTGCACACACAGGTGACAGTCACTCTCAGCACCTCCAGGCAAAGGAGACATGGCAGTAAGGATGGCGTCATAGTCTAAAGCAAATACAGCAATGCCCGACCTAAGCAGCTCAAGCCTGGGGCGGATCTCAGCCTCGTCGCCAAACTCTGTGCGCCAGGCGTCAGTCAAATAGGCGAAGCAGCGGGACTGTGCGTGACCAGGTGTCTCACAGGTCTCACCCGCTTGACGACCATTGCGAATGACGTACGGGCATCGACCCGGACTCGGAGACGGCCCTTGCTGAAAAAGCCACTCACGAAGCTGCCGGGGCGTAAGGGTCGGACGCCGCCGTAGCTGCATCTGGCCACCGCCAGATACTCCGCACCAAACAGCGTCACAGTGACAACTACTACGGCCGCCACCACTCGCACTGCTGCCACCACTGCCATCACCACTCCCACCGGTACAACAAAGTGAAGTCATGGCGGGCAAGCTAGGAGGAGCGCGACCTCTAGGGCGGTACGGAGTGAAGGCAGTAGCACGAGTAGCAGCAGCAACAGTAAGAGCAGCAGGGCGGTGCACAGCCAGGGCAGGGCGGCCTGCAGCCCAAGTAGGGCGGCGTGCGGCCAGAGCATGGCAGTAGCTGGCAGCAGCAGGCAGTATCTCCTAGGGTAAAAGCACCTAGGGCCCCTTTTTGGTTTTTCTTTAATTATTATTATTATTTCAATTTTATTTAGTGTTTAGCAGGGCGCTGGCGCAGGGCAGGGCGCGGGCGCATAGCACGGCGCTGGCGCACGGCAGGGCGCTGGCGCACGGCAGGGCGCCAGCGCGCGCACGGCAGGGCGCTGGTGCAGGGCAGGGCGCCAGCGCAGGCTGCAGCAGCGAGTGACGCAAGGGGCAGCAGAGCGCGACGCGACAGGCTGGCTTAGGGCACGACGCGCGGGCGGCAGCAGAGCGCGACGCGCGGGGCAGCAGCGCGCGACTTGTGGGCTGCCATGGGGCGCGAAGCGCGGGGCAGCAGCGCGCGACGTGCGGGCTGCCGTTGGGCGCGACGCGCAAGGCAGCAGCTCGTGCGTAGGGCAGGGCACAGGCGCAGGGCAGGGCGCTGGCGCGGGAAAGGGGGCTGGCGCACGGCAGGGCGCTGGCGCAGGGCTGGGCGCTGGCACAGGGCAGGGCACCGGCGCACGGCAGGGCACTGGCGCAGGGCAGGACGCCGGCGTAGAGCAGGGCGCTGGCGCAGGGCAGGGCGCTAGCGCAGGGGAGGGCACTGGCGTAGGGCAATGTGCCGGCGCAGGGCAGGGCGCTGGCACAGGGCAGGGCGCCGGCGCAGGGCAGGGCACTGGCGCAACGCAGGGCGTTGGCGCAGGGCAGGGCGCTGGCGCAGGGCAGGACGCCGGCGCAGGGTAGGGCGCTGGCGCAGAGCAGGGCGATGGCGCAGGGCAGGGCGCTGGCGCAGGGCAGGGCACTGGTGTAGGGCAGGGCGCCGGCGCAGGGCACGGCGCTGGCACAGGGCAGGGCGCCGGCGCAGGGCAGGGCACTGGCGCAAGGCAGGGCGCTAGCGCAGGGCACGGCGCTGGCGCAGGGCAGAACGCCAGCGCAGGGCAGGGCGCTGGCGCAGGGCAGGGCGCTAGCGCAGGGCAGGGCACTGGCGTAGGGCAGGGCACCGGCGCAGGGCAGGGCGCCGGCGCAGGGCAGGGCGCTTGCGCAAGGCAGGGCGCTGGCGGAGGGCAGGGCATTGGCGCAGGGTTGGGCGTCGCCGCAGGGCAGGGCGCTGGCGTAGGGCAGGGCGCTGGCGCAGGGCAAGGAGCTAGCGCAGGGCAGGGCGCTGGCGCAGGGAAGGGCGCTGGCGCAGGGCAGAGCGCCGGCGCAGGGCAGGGCGCCGGCGCAGGGCAGGGCGCTGGCGCAGGGCAGGGCGCTGGCGCAAGGCAGGGCGTGCGCGAGACAACGCGCCGCAAGGTAGTGGGGTAACGCAGTAACTGCAATCGGAAGCTAAGTATGGTGGGCCCATAAAAAAAAAAAAAAAAAAATGTCGTACGGACCTACTGCTCTAAAACCATGTCAAGATAGCAAGCAGGAATGATTGCATTGAATGAAATGTGGGTACAAGTACTAACCCTAACTTCGGGTTGTGCCCCATATGAGCTACCCCACTATAGCCTACACAAAACTAACACATATATATTTTGACACGGATGAGTATTCTTATGAGTGGGAGACAGCCATGGACGCAGAGATGGCTTTCTCGAAGTCCACATGCACCTACGTCGACATAGTTCCTCCTCCTAGGGCGAACATAGATGATGGCATGTGGATTTTCAGGGTGAAGCGGCCGCCGGGTTCTCCGCCTGTCTTCAAGGCGTGTTTCGTTGCTCGAGGCTTCAATCACCGACAGGGGGTCGACTTCTTCCAGAACTTCTACCCCACCCTGAAGATGACTATTCTTCGGGTGTTGCTGCACGTTGCAGCACAACGTGACTACGAGCTGCACTCCCTCGACTTCTCCACAGCTTTCGTGCAGGGCAGCCTTCATGAGGAGATCTAGCTGCGCCGCCCACCTGGCTTTTCTGGGTCGTTTCCTAAGGGTACCGAGTGGAGCCTCCGGCGGCCAGTCTACGGTCTCCGCCAGGCGCCTCGGGAATGGCACGACACACTGAGGACGACACTTGCGACTCTTGGGTTTGCTCCTTCCTCTGCTAACCCATCGCTGTTTCTACGCACCGACACTACTCTGCCGCCGTTCTACGTTCTCATGTACGTCGACGCCTTTGTATTTGCTTCTGCTGACACGTAGGCGCTAGCCCTAGTTAAGGCGGAGCTGAAGGAGAGACACACCTGCACTTACCTGGGTGAGCTGCGGAGCTATCTTGGCTTGCAGATCACTCGGGACAGAGCACGGCACATCATCACTTTGACTCAGTCACACATGGTGCACCATGTCCTTCAGCACTTCGACTTCCAGTTCTTCTCGCCACAGCCCACTTCTCTGTCTAACGGCCACTCGCTCTTAGCTCCACCTTCGAACGAGTCCGTAGAGCCAAGTGGTTTGTACCCAGAGCTTGTGGGTTGCCTCATGTACCTGATGACGTGCACATGACCTGACCTCGCGTACCCTCTCAGCCTCCTGGCTCGCTACGTGGCTCCCGGTAGACACCAAAAAGTGCACTGGGATGTTGCGAAGATGGTACTGCGTTACTTGTGGAGTACATCGGGCATGGGGCTCGTGCTTGGAGGATGGGGTTCAGTGGTACTCACAAGACACTCAGACGCTTCTTGGGCCGACGACCAGGCGACTCAGCATTCGTCACAAGGTTAAACCTTCACTGTCTCGTGAAGGTCCACTCGTTCTTCTTCTGTGCTTGGTTCGAGCTGTAAGGCCGAGATCTATGCTGGGGCCATGGCTGCACTGGAACTACGTTGGCTGACCTACCTGCTGATCGACTTGGGGGAGCGGCCTCGTTCTCCTCCGGTTCTGTATGTCGACAACAAGGCAATGCTTGCCTTGTGTCGCGAGCAGATACTGGAGCACAGAACGAAGCATAATGCTCTTCGCTACTTCCTTGCACTTGAGCTGCAGCAGCGTCGCCAGCTCCGCCTTTCCTACGTGGCCTCACGAGCCAACACTGCCGATGTGTTCACCAAGGCCCTTGGGTCTGGTGATCATCAACGTTTCTGCACTGGCTTGTGTCCACTCTGCCTCACCTGCTGGTTGTTTGACGTGCTCTTGTTGTACACTGATATATATCTTTATACCTGCTTGTTTACTCTTGCTATGTTGTGATAAATATATTGCCTTGCTATTATAACTTTGCATGCGAAATGGCATTGTGGCTGCTTGCTTCTGCTCTTATTGTGTGGTGTCCTTGAGATCCATCCTGAGCTTTGCTTTGATTGTTCTCTTGCTTTACTGATCTTGTGTCCGTATGTTGTGTTTGCTCTCTCCTACTTAGCCTATAGGGTTGTCTCAAAGTGTATGCTTGTGTTCTCTCTAGGCTCTAGTGTAAAGGGTACAACACTTGTACCCAACTCATTCATAGTTCATTCATTCATGCACAGTTATTCTGACATGATGCTATAATTTGTAAATGTGTAACACTTTTTTCAAATTTCGTATTGTGAAAGCAAGGACGTGGACAACAAAGCAAAAGTAGCGGCTCGACACTACTCACACATCTTTTGCCTACAAAAGAGGAACGTGATCCCAGTAGCTCCACCCACGTTATTCATTTCCAAATTTCTAGTTTACTTTCCCACCACCCACCTTATTGTGTATCATTGATGAACGAGAACGTTGTACTTGCCCGTTTGGAATGAAGCACGTTGCCTGTGCAAGATGGACTAAGCAAGCTTTCACAATGCTATATATGCCATATTGGCTATGTCAGAGGTCCAGTGGTGATTCCCGATTGATCCTAGGGAAGGGTTACAGGCACGTTGGCCTGGGGGGTTATGGGCGCAGTGACCCGCTACTTAACAAGCCCTTTTATCCCAATGGTCTAGTGGTTGGGATTCTGACATGGTATCAGAGTGAAGGTCTCGGGTTTCGAATTCCGGTGTATGCACTTCGGGCATCCTAGCGCAGGGGGGTGTGAGAGGTCTACTGGTGATCCCCGATTGATCATAGGGAAGGGTTATATGCACGTTGGCCTGGGGGGTTATGGGCGCACTGACCCGCTACTTAACAAGCCCTTTTATCCCAATGGTCTAGTGGTTGGGATTTTGACAGGTTATGCTTGTGCTATAACGATACGTTCCTTTAATATATTTATAATAGCGATATATTTATTATTGAAATGTGCATGAAGGTAATGTCCGAGGCTCAGGCAGTTCCAACACGAGCAGCACGATATAGTGACAACTTGTGCATGGGTTGTATACAAATGGAGAGCATCACATAGATACTGCTGTAAGCCGATCGAAAAAATAACGGGAAATTGTGATGCTATTATAGGTATACGTCTAATATATAACAATCTCATATGGTTATAATGCATGTCTGCATGCAACGGTCTAGCCATATTCAGTGCCATATTGTGTTAGGTTAGGTGGTAGTTGCTTGCATGGACCAATGGATAATGTGAAGGAGTCTTAAGATACATATCATGGCTGTATGCTGTGGACTTTAAATTCTAGCGACGTTTTTTCATAACGGGTACCATACGGTCATTGTTGCCACCTACCACATTTCTGAACACGGTGTTCTCCATACGTACATGAGTGTGATGGGCTGCGCAGTGGACTGGGCACCCATCGATGCATCTGCTCCAGTGCTCATCCCATCGTCCATGCGTAGACAGTGTTTCCGGTTTTTGGAACCAGTTTGTATCGCACTCGGCTCGGTGGGATTCTTGTTGCAGAGCACTTGAAAAGTCCATCTGGCATTTTCTGCTGTACGGAAACGTTTGGCTGCGAGAAACATGTATAGCAAATAAGCCCTCATAAAACTGTGCTCGAGATGATCTTATCCAAGTTCAGGAATCAGGAATCAAGACCAGCAGCAACACACAGAAATCGAGATTATCCTGTGGAGGTGATCGAAGCTAGCAATTCCAGGCAAGACAAGCAGTAGGAATAGCAGCAAGAATTCCCTGCTTGGGTGGCTTCCAGCCTTCGTAACAAGAATTGGTTCCCTCGCTAGGGTTGGCTGGTTTGCGGCTCATTCGGTCAGCAGCTGGCCTTCACGCACCAATGTTGGTTCGTAGATGTTCAGAATACTGTAATAACCGACGAAAAGCCTAGTCATTGTCGACGTGGATGCCACGCGTCATTTCCGCTTTTGAGAAACTTAGAAAGCAACTTCCACGGAATTCTTATTGAAGTGGAAAAGTCGAGGTTGGCGTTTGGATGCGAGAGCCTGACAAGGGTTTCGCTTCCTTTCGCCACTGCTCTTCGCCTTCCTTCGCCATCCTTATCTGCATGCTCCGTAGCTCCTTATTGACATCACAATCGCCATCAGGCTAATGCCGGCTGCGCGCTTCGATGGCGTTAAGAACCCACGGCGCTTCGATGCCAGCAACTCTCATCCATCCACCTAGACTGCATTATAGTCACTATTGAATGTAGTTAGCATTTTAGACTACATTCCAGGGTGCCTTCTAGGATTCCGGTATTCCATTTTAGTGGCTTACCAACATCCTAGTTGATAGGGTTTCATCCATTTCTTATCCATTTTTATTTCGCTCAAAACACATTCCGTCATGGCGAGCAAAAACGACAAATCCCACCGACGCTCCGCCTCGTCTTCGATTGGCGGAGCCGCCCACGTGTCCCCGCAGCAGCTCTCCAAAGCTGCAACGCTCATGGAAAAGCTCCAACAACCCGAAAACGCCGCGAACACGCGTCAGGTGGCCAAAGCGCGCCAAGTCATGACGCTTCTGCAGCAGCAGCAGCAACAGTCGCCGACGGGTCAACATCCGGCCCGGCCGTCTACAAGCGGCGGCCGTCCGACGGCGGTCAGCCGGCCGACAAGTTCCGGCGGCCGACCGGCAGCGCAGCAGCAGCTGCTTGAGAGGCCGAGCACGCCTAGTAAGGGCGACGGCGGCGGTCGCATTTCCGCGAGCGGCGGAAGCGGAAGCGGAAGAGGTGGATCGGGATCCGCGTTTTCCACAGCCGGCAGATCTATGTCGTGTAGCGGCCGCGGCTCGCCACTTACGCCGCCCGGAATGCACGGCGCAGCGTCGCCGGGATTCGATGATCGGGCGGGGATCAGCAGCGGTAGTAAGGGCGGTGGTGTCGGGGGGAGGTCGTTTCGGCGGCAAAACAGCACAGAGGCGGAGAGACCGCCACGTGGCACTCCACCGCCTGGCGGAAGCGCGGGGCGGGCAGGGAGGGAGAGGGAGGGGCGGCGGCGAGGTGAGGGGAGGAGAGGAGAGGAGGAGGGGGATTGGGAGCGGGAGAGAGAGTATGGGAGGGAGAGAGAGTACGAGAGGGAGAGGGGTAGGCATGGGGAAGGAAGGAGGCGCGGTGGGGAGATTGACAGAGATCACGAAAGGGACCTGGATGACCGTGACTTTAACGAATTGGACTACAAGGGGCGTGACTACAGGGATCGTGAATCGGACGAAAGTGAGAATTCAGAGTCTGGAGGTTATGACGAGTATGGTGGGAGTGGGGGCAGGGGGCAGGGGAGAAAGGATGAGAAACGAAGGGCAGGGAAGTTTAGAAGGGGGGAAGATGGCGAGGAAGAAGAGGGGGAGGGAAGGGGAGAGGGGAGGGGGGACAACGGCAGAGAGGACTATGAGGACGGGGAGGAGGAATGGCATGGGAAGGGGAGAGGGGGAGCGAGGAGGGGGGAGGAGAGGGTGGGAGAGGCGGAGGAGGGTAATGAATCTCCCCTCGAAAGTGAGAGCTACGGTGGGGAGGAGGAGAGGCACAGAGAACGCTACCGGCGGGACGACAGCCTAGGCTCGGGTGAAGGCTTGGGTGATGGTTCGGAAGCAGGCTCGGATGAAGAGGGAGGCGCAGAGAGAATGAGGGCGGAGGGGTATGAGAAGCGGGGGATTGGTGCAGATGGGTATGCGGAAGGGATGGGGAAGGGGGAAAGGGGATGGAAAGGGACGGAAGGAGAGGAGGAAGAGGAGTGGGATGAGGAAGAGGAGGGAGAGGAGGGAGAGGGGGCTTGGAACAGGAGGCTGAAGGAAGGAAAGGGGAGCATGCAAGGCGATGATAGCCGCGGCATCTACAGCATCCGCAGTGCTGACAGCGGTGCGAACCTGCGGGACAGAGGGCTGCCCCCTAAAGCTGGTGAGCATGGGGTGTTTTTTAGCGTCTAAATATTGGTACACAGTGCACACTAAATATAGGGCACCCGCAGTGCTGACAGCGGTGCAAACCTGCGGGACAGAGGGCTGCCCCCCAAAGCTGGTGAGTCGGTGTTTGAGTGGTCTCAACAAGCAAGTGCTGATATCCGTGACATCTAGCACGCTTGAAACAGACCTCGTGTTTTGAGTCGACTCAAAACGTGTACCATGCTCGAGACAGACTTCAATGCTGCTGCTGCCCATGACTCCCCTCCCCTCCCCTCTCCCCCTTCCCAGCAGCGCCAGCTGGTCGTGTGCTGCGCAAGTCACTCTCAGAGCGAAGCATTTCAACCACCAGCGACTCTGCTTTTGAAACAGACCTCGATGCTGCTGCTGCCACCGCCGCCAGTGTTCCTGGGATGGAAACACTGAGACAGGAAAGCCTACCCCTGGACCCCAGGCGTGGAAGGGGTTTGACAGAGCCAGGAATAGGAGGGGGGAAGGGTGACGGGCGGGCGGATTGGGATGAGGACGGGGGGAGGAGAAGAGGGGGAATAGGGGCGTCTGGGGGGGGGCTTCCGCCTGTTGGGGGGGGAGCTTCCCCTGGTCTTCCCCCTGGCCTTCCCCCCCTTGCTGGGGGCGCTTCTCCTGGTCTTCCGCCCGTTTTTCCTGGTAGGAGCTCTTCTGTGGCTAGCGAGGAGTCTTATGACGGGGATGAGAGAGTGAGGGGGAACAGGAGGCGGTCGTTTACAGAGGAGGAGAGGGAGAGGGGTGGAGGTGGAAGGGGAGGGGAGAGAGGAGAGAGGGCGGAGAGGGGGGGAAGGCTGCCTAGGCAAGCGAGTGAGGGAGGTGCTATGCTGAGAAGGTATGAAGAGGAGGAGGCGGAAGAGAGGAGACATAGGATGAGCCGGCAAAGCAGTTTTGAGAAACGGGAGAGGGAGGAGGGGAGGGGTGAGAGGAAGGTTCGGGGAGAGAGGGATGATGGAAGAGTGGAGCGTAGGGGGGAAAGGGACGAAGTGAAAGGGGCTAGAATCCCGCGTGTGCCCCGTCAATCGAGTGTAGATGGCAGTGGGGGCGCGGAGAGGGAGAGGGATGAAAGGCGGGGGGATAGAATCCCGCGTGTCCCTCGACAAGGGAGTGTAGATGGTGGGCGGCCGGACAGGGATAGGGAGGAGAGGCGGGGAGGGGATAGGATTCCGCGGGTTCCCAGGCAGGGTAGTGTGGATGGTGGGGGATGGGAGAGAGAGAGGGAGGAGAGGAGAGGTGAGAGGGTAGGTGAACGGGACGAGAGGAAGGGGAGGATTGCGCGTCAAGCGAGTGTTGACAGTGGGAGGGATAGAGATTGGGAGGAGAGGAGGGAGAGGGAGAGAGAGAGGCAGTGGGAAGAGAGGAGGGAAAGAATTCCTCGTCAATCCAGTGTTGATGAATGCAGGGACAGGGATAGGGACAGGGACAGGGACAGGGACAGGGACAGGGACAGGGACAGAGAGAGGGAGAGGGAGAGGGAGAGAGAGAGGGAAAGGGCAAGGGCTGATGAGGCAAGGCGAGGAGCCCCGCGTATCGCCAGGCAAGCTAGTGTGGACGCTGGGTGGGGGAGAGAGAAGGACAGGGAGCGAGAGAGGGAGAGGGAGAGAGAGAGGGAGATGGAGAGAATGCGAGGTGGGAGGCCAGGGGTTGGGGTTCCCAGACAGGCCAGTGCTGACAGTGGGAGAGAGAGAGAGGGGGAACGAGGGGGAGAACGAGGGGGAGACGGAGGAAGGGGAGAACCCAAGGGGCGGATTGCTAGAGGGACTAGCATGGACGTGGGTGCGCTCCTGGGAGGGGGGGCTGTGGAGAGGAAATACGTGGGGCAGGGGCAGGGGCAGTCACACCCTTCTCACTCCCCTCTGGCGCGATCGCAATCGCAGTCGCTGCAGCAGTATCACCTGCAGCAGCAGCCGCACCGGGCGCCCTTACCGAGACGTGCTTCTGTTGAGAGTGACCCTCATTCCCCTCACCGCTCCTCTGGGAGTGTCGGGAGTCCGCATAGCCCTGGCGCATCTGCTTCTGCTGGTGGTGGTGGTGGTGCTGGTGGTGGTGGTGGGGGTGCTGCTGGTGCGGGCAGCGCAGGTGCAGACAAGAAAATTTCCCGCCTCTCCTCGCTTTCCGCAGAGGACCTGAACGCGTTGGGGGCAGTGGAGGGGGACGCAGCATGCACAGTGGAGGAAATCCAGTCCTCCTTTTTCAAGTCCAGCAAGAAGGGCGGGCTGCTAGGGTTTGCTAAAAGGGGCCTGGCTCAGATGAAAAGAGGGTTCTTTGGGAGTGGGGGCGGGAGCGTGCTTGGGCGGGAGTTTGGGCGGCTGGACAAGAAGTATATGATGAGTGAGAAGGAGCTTGGGGCGGGGCAGTTTGGAGTGACGCGCGTAGTGCAGTGCAAGCAGACCGGGCGGCAGCTGGCCTGCAAGTCGATCAATAAGGGCGACCTGAAGGTGAGAGTGGGAAGGGCAGGGGGGGGGTTGCAAGGAAAGTAATAGGAGTGAATCAAAGGCAGGTGGTGCAGTGGTGCAGTGCAAGCAGACCAGGCGGCAGCTGGCTTGCAAGTTGATCAATAAGGGCGACCTGAAGGTGAGAGTGGGAAGGGTGCAAGGAGCAGGGAGGTGGGAGGTGCAAGGATTAAGGGGATCTCGAAAGGGCGAGTTGAAGGGGTGGAGAACTGATGTGGAGGCAGTGAAGAGGGAGGTGATGGTGCATGAGATGGTGGGCGGGCGTGAGCATGTGGTTATAGCCCCTTCGCCCCTCTCCCTCTCCATGGCCCCTGCCCTTTCTCCCTCAAATCCCTTTCCTTTCCCCTCTTGTTGTGTAGAGCAAGGCGGATGTGGAGACAGTGAAGAGGGAGGTGGTGGTGCATGAGGTGGTGGGCGGGCATGACTATGTGCTTCTGGACCCCCTCTCTCCCTTCTCCCTCCCCACGTGCCCAGTCCTTTCTCCTTCTTTCCCCTTCGTTCTACAGAGCAAGGCGGATGTGGGGGCAGTGAAGCGGGAGGTGATGGAGCATGGGATGGTGGGCGAGTTTTGAGGCGCCTCAAAACTCGTCGCAGTGAAGCGGGAGGTGATGGTGCATGGGATGGTGGGCGAGTTTTGAGGCGCCTCAAAACTCTTCGCAGTGAAGCGGGAGGTGATGGTGCATGGGATGGTGGGCGAGTTTTGAGGCGCCTCAAAACTCTTCGCAGTGAAGCGGGAGGTGATGGTGCATGGGATGGTGGGCGAGTTTTGAGGCGCCTCAAAACTCGTCGCAGTGAAGCAGGAGGTGATGGTGCATGGGATGGTGGGCGGGCATGCAGGACTATGTGCTTATACGCTCCCTCTGTCCCTTCTCCTTCTATCCCCTCTTGCTCCACGTAGCAAGGCGGATGTTGATGCAGTGAAGCAGGAGGTGATGGTGCATGGGATGGTGGGCGGGCATGCAGGACTATGTGCTTATACGCTCCCTCTGTCCCTTCTCCCTCTATCCCCTCTTGCTCCACGTATCAAGGCGGATGTTGATGCAATGAAGCAGGAGGTGATGGTGCATTGGATGGTGGGCGGGCATGGTGCATGAGATGGTGGGCGGGCATGGTGCTTGAGGCACCTAGAACGATAATCGCCCCGTCTCCCTCCCACACTCTTTTCCTCCTACACCCTTTCCTCCCACACACTACAGAGCAAGGCGGATGTGGATTCAGTTAAGAGGCATGAGGGATTCAGTTAAGAGGCATGATGGTTCATGAGGTGGTGGGCGGGCATGGTGCTTGAGGCAGTTAGTGAGCTATGCACCCATCCGTACTGCTCCGTCTCCCTCCCATACGCCCTGCCCTTTCTTGCTCACGCTCTCCTTCCACTGTACAGAGCAAGGTGGACGTGGAAGCAGTGAAGAGGGAGGTGATGGTGCATGAGGTGGTGGGCGGGCGGGCAGGAGTATGTGCTTCTAGACTCCATCCGCTCCCTCTCCCTCCCCACGGGCCCTCTCCTTTCTCCTTCTTCCTCCTGCCCTCTACAGAGCAAGGCGGAAGTGGAGGCAGTGAAGAGGGAGTTGATGGCGCATGGGATGGTGGGCGGGCAGGCACGGTGCTTGAGGCACCTAGAGTGATAATATTTTCCATATTGCCCCGTCTTCCTTCCACACTCCCTCGCTCCTACTCCCCTTCCTCCCAAACACTACAGAGCAAGGCGGACGTTGATGCAGTGAAGAGGGAGGTGATGGTGCATGAGGTGCTGGGCGGGCATGTGCATGTGCTTTTAGACTCCTTCTGTTCCCTCTCCCTCCCCACGCGCCCTGTCCTTTCTCCGTGTCCCCCCTGCGTTTTGCAGAGCAAGGCGGACGTTGATGCAGTGAAGAGGGAGGTGATGGTGCATGAGATGGTGGGCTGGCATGGCTGTTGAGGCTCTTAGAGAGGATGATCCCTTCCATACTGCGCTGTCCCCCTCCCCCACTCTTTCCCTCCTACATCTCCTTCCTCCCACACACTACAGAGCAAGGCGGATGTGGATGCAGTGAAGAGGGAGGTGATGGTGCATGAGGTGCTGGGCGGGCATGCCAACGTGGCAAAGCTGGAAGATGTGTTCGAGGACGAGGAGGTGTGTGGTGGTATGCGGTGGTATGTGGTGTGTGGTCTGGATGAGCAGTCTGGATGAGGCTTGGTGGTGCATGAGATGCTGGGCGGGCATGCCAACGTGGCAAAGCTGGAAGACGTGTTTGAGGACGAGGAGGTAAGTGGTGGGCGAGGGGTTATGGGGTGGTATGCGGTGGTATGTGGTGGGTGAGCAGTCTAGATGAGGCTTGGTGGTGCATGAGATGGTGGGCAGGCATGGGAACGTGGCAAAGCTCGAAGATGTGTTTAAGGACGAGGAGGTATGCGGTGGTGGTATGCGGTGGTGTGTGGTGGTGTGTGGTGGTATGTGGTGGTATGTGGTGGTATGTGGTGGTATGTGGATGAGGGTGTGAGTGTTGGGTGAGGGGGTGTGTGGTGGAGCTGAGAGTCTGGATTGAGGCTGCAAAAAACGTTTATGAATGTGGCTGGTTGAGTTGAGGTTTACCACAGGAAAACCTGCTGATGGGACGAGGAGGTGTGTGATCGAGCGGAAAGTTTTTTTTTTTTTTTTTTTTTTTTTTTTTTTTTTTTTTTTTTTGTAAGGGTTTCACAAAAGATTTGTGGCGGGCAGGCAGCTGATGTGTGTGTGTGTGTGTGTTTTTTTTTTTTTTTTTTTTTCTGCAAAAAATAATGTAATGTGTGCAGGCTTACAATACAAAAAGAATTCTTCCATAACTCCATTTTTTTTTTTTTTTTTTCCATTATTTTCTACTTGCCATGGAATGTCTGCGATGGCATGGCATTTCCATGACTATGCATGGCATGGCATGGCACGGCAGGCGGTGCATCTGGTGATGGAGCTGTGCCATGGGGGTGAGCTGTTCGATCGCATCAAGGAGAGACGGCGCCTGGACGAGAGGGACGCTCAGGGCATCATGCAGCAGGTAAGGAGCAGGATATCTCACTTGCAGAATTACACGCAGAGCATGATGCAGCAAGCAACGTAATCACGGGATATCAAGCCTGAAAACATCCTCCTCAAGTCACACCCTTGTTGCCCCCCCTTCTGCATCCCATTCCCTATCCCCTACCCCTATCCCCTATCCCTATCCCCTACCCCTATCCCCTACCCCTATCCCCTATCCCCTATTCCCTCTGTCCCCCTTTCCCCCCTATTCTATCCCACCAGGTGCTGTCCGTGCTAGCACACTGCCACCAGCACGGCTTCGGGCATCGGGACATCAAGCCTCTAATGCCCTAATCCACACCTCTCCCCCACCAACCCTGTTGTCTCACAATCTCATCAGGTGCTGTCTGTGCTAGCACACTGCCACCAGCACGGCATCGTGCATCGCGACATCAAGCCCGAAAACATTCTCCTCAAGTCACAGCAGTCCCTCTCTGACTGCCGGGTCATCGATTTCGGCATCGCTGCCATCGTGAAACCAGGTGGGCAGTGCGTGTCCTTGCAACAGTGAGAGGTCATCCTCCTCTTGTAGCACTCCCTCTCCAGGAGCCCGAAAACATTCTCCTCAAGTCACAGCAGTCCCTCTCTGACTGCCGGGTCATCGATTTCGGCATCGCTGCCATCGTGAAACCAGGTGGGCAGTACGTGTCCTTGCAAGAGTGAGAGGTCATCCTCCTCTTGTAGCACTCCCTCTCCAGGAGCCCGAAATCTCGTCAAGTCACAGCAGTCGCTCTCCGACTGCCGGGTCATGGACTTCGGCATCGCTGCCATCGTGAAACCAGGTGAGATGCCAGGTGAATTGCCAGGTGCTCAAGGGGTCTGAGGCTCAGGCACCCGAGGTGGTGGAGGGCAGCTACTCCTTCATTGTGCAACTCCTTTTCTCATACCACTCCCCACCGTTCCCCACCGCTCCCCGCCACTTCTAACTGTTCCCAACCGCTCTCAACCTCCCATCTCAAGGTGCCAAGCCCCTGACTGGGTTCATGGGATCATCGTATTATGTGGCACCGGAGGTGGTGGATGGCAGCTACTCCTTCCTTGCAGACATCTGGAGTGCGGGGGTCGTGCTCTATGTCACTCGTTCTCTCTGATTCATGTCACCACTCCCCACCACTCCTCACCGCGCTCCACCGCTCTCAACTCCCCATCACCAGGCGCCAAGCCCCTGACGGAGTTCATGGGATCACCATACTACGTGGCACCAGAGGTGGTGGAGGGCAGCTACTCCTTCCCTGCTGACATCTGGAGCGCGGGGGTCGTGCTCTATGTCATGCTGGCGGGAGTGCCGCCGTTTTGGGCGCGCACCGAAGCCGGAGTGATCAAAGCTATAAAGGAAGCCAAGGCGAGCTACAGAGGGGACGCGTGGCGCGGCGTGAGCGCGGAGGCAGTGGATCTGTTAAAGAAGATGCTTGTGAGGGATACTAAAAAGAGGCTCACGGCACAAGGGGCTCTTGGTAAGCATGCTTTCTATTCTTGTGTCCAGTTTCCTCCTATTTTCTTCTTTCGCTTCATTTCCCTTGCACCCCCCCCTCCCCTGCGAGTGCATGTGTGCACACTAAACATGCCGTTATTTCTGCGTGAGAGTCTTTTCCTTCATATTCGTTGCTGCTGCGACATTCGGTCTTCAACTGTGGTTCATGCATCCTTTGAATAACGTGCCTTTATTGTCCCTGTGGGCAGCCCATCCATGGTTTACTGCGCGGTGACGTTTCCATAACACATTCCCAATTCATTGAAACAATGGCTGATTGCGAGTACACTCCTGGCACGCGGCACAAAACCTCGGGTCACAAAAGACGAGATACTGTACGGTGCAAACCATTGATCCTTAGGTGAAATTCGGTGCAGAGAAGTATGTGGTGTTTGTTGTGACGCGACTTCCCAGCAATGTGCCCTGCCCTGAGTGGGCAGCAAGCGGGATTAGAATGCGGTACACTGCAATGGTTTCCTACTGTTATGCGATCTGTGTGTGGTGGTTTTAGCACCGTTAGGAGGATTTAGTGGATCAAAATACAGGAAATACTGAATATGTTAGCTGATGTGAATGAATTTTTGTTATTCAACAACCGTACATCACAAAACATTTTAGGTTCTCTGGCGAAAGCACTGTGCTGGTTGTCATTCCATTTGTGGCCTGATTTGTTATGAACGGATGTTTCGTCATTCTAAAGCGTAATCTTAAATAGTCGCTCAGTAACGCACCATGTGTCCGTGGCATACCACCCCTCTATGAGTCACCATATCAAAATTATACTAGGACAGGGTAACATCGACGCATGCCACAATCACGTCGCGACGAAGCCAACCCATTGGCTTCGAAGTGGAGGGCGACAAAGCCAAAATTACGTTCTCGACAGAAACTATTGAAAATCAGGGTAACCAGTTCTCGCACGATCGTTGTCAAATCACGGCCCAGTACCCAACGATAGCCCCCTGCAGGGCGACGAAAAACATTACCAGCACCGCGGTTCCAGTAACGCGGAATCAGGAGCCCGGAAGTCGTTGCGCACAGCCACACACGGCAACGGGTGGCGGAGAAGCAGTAAACACGGGGGCAGAAGTCGCGGAAGGAACACTCCCGCGGAGGCCTTTAGGGTTTAGTGAGCATATCCCTTCTCCTCCTCCTCGACTTACCCCTTTTTCTCCCTCCCACCACCAACCGTAGGCAGTCTAAGGAGCCTCGGGCATCTGTCCCGCCAACCTTTTCGCTGTAGTTCCGTCCTGTCCCCTCGCTACTGTCACAATGGTGAAGTTCCTGAAGCCGAACAAGGTGGTGGTGGTGCTGCAGGGCCGCTATGCCGGCCGCAAGGCAGTGATCGTTAAGAACTTCGACGACGGCGTTTCCGGCCGGCAGTACGGCCACGCGCTCGTTGCCGGGATCTCCAAGTATCCCCGCAAGGTAAGGTGGCCGATCTTGGTATGACGTGGCGTGGGATGTGGCCTTGCGTCGGGCCAGGAACCTGCAACCATGGCGGTTGACGCGGAAATTGATGCGTAATTTGCGGCGTCGACTAGTTTTGAGTAGTACTCGTTACCACCGTAGATTCGACTGTGCTGTGCAGCAATAGTCGATTGTACAGGTGGCCGCGCCATAAGCAGCATCCTCGAAGCAGCACCGTCGATCAGAAGCGGTCAAGGAAACATTGTCGATTAGGCAATCTCGAAAATACCGTAGACGTCGATTTTGAAGCGACGCGCCGTGGACGCCCACGTGTGAGTATCAGCTTGTATAACCGGCAGACAGACATGCGGGATGGTTGGTGTGAGGGCGCGAGAGAGCGAGCGATCGAAGGACCGAGGGACCGAAAATGCGCCCCGTGAACGCTGACGTGTTGCGCGTGCAGACAGATATGCGGAATGGTCGGAAGGAGGGAAGGACCGACGGACCGTTAGTTTGGCCATCTTGAAATGCGCGCCGTAAACGTCAACGTGTTGCGCGCGCAGACGTATCGCAGGGAGAAGAGGACCGAGAGATGGTTAGTTTGGCCGTCTTGAGCTGCGCGCCGTGCACGTCAACGTGCAGAGTCGACAGACAGAAATGCGGGCCCCGTGTGAGCGAGGGAGGGAAGGAGACGGAGGAACCATCGAGGGATTATAGGGTCAAAGGGCCGTGACCTAGGTTCGACGTCCGTTGACTTGGGGATTTTTCGTATCCGCGCGTATTTTGAGTCGACTCAAAACACACCCGTGGGAGCGGGGGAGGTCGGAGACCGAGGAGACTGAGGAACCACCGAGGGATCATGGGATCAAAGGGCCGTGACCTAGGTGGGACGCCCGCTAACTTGAAGTATCTCGTTTTCCGCGCTGCGAGCAAGTGGTCAGCCGTCAGCCAGGCGTGAATTCACCGTCAGCCAGGCTTGAATTCACCGTCAGCCGTCGGACAGGCTCAGTTTGGCCGGCAGTCGTCTGATAGGCGTAGTTTCCGCGTCTAGTTTTCTTGGCGCCTCGAAAGCCGTCAACCGTCAACCACCAGTCACGCTTGAATCTGCGGAAGTAGTTCTGATACTGCTGGACGTGGATCAGGGTTTTTCCATCTGTGATTCATTTTGCGCCAGACCGCCTTCGTCGCGCTTTTTACGGCGGCCCGATCAGGATGCTGGTGGTGTGGACGTAGATTGAGATACGTGTCCATCCGACGTAGATCAACTCGGGTCTTACGGACGTGGATCGACGGCTGTGATGACGCGTTAGAGGTGTGTAGGAGTTCTTGCATTGAGGTGGAAGGGTGACAATTTTCCCACTCAAAATACCTGCGCGCCCCTCCACACGCCTCCCCACTCCTCCCCACTCCTCCAGGTCACGAGGAAGATCACCTCCAAGACCCTCGCAAGGGTGTCTTTCCCCTTCTCACCTCTCCCACTTCCCCGCACATCTTCCCACTCCTCGCCTCCCCGCTGTTTTCCACCCCTTCCCACTCCTCCAGGTCACAAAGAAGCTCACGCCCAAGACCCTCGCGAAGCGCTCGCAAGTGAAGGCGTTCATCAAGCTTGTTAACTATAACCACCTCATGCCCACTAGGTAATTAATCTGCCCACTAGGTATTATTGACTGCTAGATAGTTGATTACCTTGTTTGCAAGTGGGGGACTTTATCCAGCTCGTTAACTACAATCCCCTTATGCTATGCGCCCACTAGGTAACTAATTTGCCTATCTGATTAACTACATCGCCTATTGGGTAATTAATCTGCCACTCCAACCTCCTCCGCATCCCACTCCCCCCTCTCCCCTCACTAAATTCCCCTCCTGCGCTGTTCCCCGTATCCCGCTCTCCCAACCCCCACATCCCCCCTTCCTGTTCTCTCATATTTTCCGCCCCGATCCCCTGTACCTCTCTCTTTACTTGTCCCACATCCCTCTCCTGTTCGCCACAATCCTTCCTTTTATTCCCTTTACCCCCCTCCCCTATCCCCTGCATCTTAAATTCCTACTTCCCCGCTTCCCCTCTGACACGCTCCCACATCCCTCTCCCATTTCCCCACATCTCTCTCACTCCACCGGCACACCTTGTCATTCATAAACCACCCGCCCCTCCCAACCTCACCCTCTTCCGCTTCCTCCAAGTACCCTCCCCCTTTTTTCCCTTTTCCGCCTTTCCCTTCCTCGACTTTATCTCAGCATACGCGTTGACTTATGTTGACTGCTGTTTCAGTTCGACTTGACCACATCATTACGGCCACTTGAAATTTTTTTGACACCCATTGACCATTCATGACAATCGTGGACTCCCATTGGCTCTCATTTTACTTCCGTTTGACGTACGTTGACTGGCGTTGACCGCAGGTACCAGCTGGACGTCGACCTCAAGGGCACGGTGACGGCCGACGAGCTTGACCTGCCATCTGTGACATTGACTCTGTTTGACTTCCCGTTGACCCCTTTGTGCCCCCGTTGACCCCCGTTGACCCCCGTTGGCTGGCGTTGACCGCAGGTACCAGCTGGACGTGGACCTCAAGAGCACGGTGACGGCTGACAAGCTTGAGAGCTCGGCCAAGCGGGTGGAGACCAAGAAGGTGAGGGGGGGTGAGGGAAGGGGAGAGCAAGGAGAGCATAAGTGCTTTGTACAAAACCTTTTTTATTAGAGTAGAAAGGTGAGGAGGGGGAAAGTGAAGGCAGGAGAGAGGGGGGAGGAGAAAGCGGGGGTGTTTTGGGGCTGGACACAAGAATCGGCCAAGCGGTAGAGACCAAGAATGTGAGCGAGGGGGCGAGCGAAGGGGAGGGGAGGAACGAAGGGGGGGGAAAGAAGAGAGAGGGGAAAGAAGAGAGGGGGGAGGAGCAGAGGGTGTGAGGAGAAAGGGCTGAGGGAGAGCAATACGATTGGGGAGGGGGGTTGAGAGAGAGAACAGGGGGGAAGACAGAGTGGATTGAGAGAGGGAGGGAGAGGAAGGCAAATTTGGGTGAATGTTCGTAGGCTGCGTGCAAATCAATGTGTTTTCTGGCCTTGTGCTTTCTTCAGCTGTGCCATATCCCCTCCCCTGCTTCCCCCAACTCTGATTTCCTCCCCGTTCTGTTTTTCCATGTTCTCTTCCCTTCTCTTTGTCCCTGCTCATAAAGTGCTTGTGTTGACCCTTCCTCCTTCCTCGTCTCCCTCTGCCCATTCCTCGGCTCGTTTGCCCACCTGCCGGTTTGCCTGTTATGCCCATCTGCCTATACGGCACCACAGGAGCTGAAGAAGATCTTTGAGGAGCGATTCAAGACGGGCAAGAACAGATGGTTCTTCTCCAAGCTCCGCTTTTAAGTGCTGGGGACAAAACACATGGTTGCAGTTTCCGAAGCTGCGTTTCTTATGGGAGATAGAGAAGTTTCTCATTGGTGGTCAAGTGTAATCCTGCACTGATTGAGCTCCTGAAGCTAGCATAAGGCCGGTCCGGTAGAATCTGAGAAATATGATTGTTTTCTCATGGCTGTAGGTGCTTTGGATTAATACGAGTGTACTCTCTCCAAGGCGCTCTTCCGTGTCTGCTGAAAATCTCTGAAAGAATCTGGCATCTCTCCTATTGCGTTTACCTGTGCCATCTGACAGATGTGTGTTGATATTTTGATGGGTCTCAAGGAATCCAGAGAGAAATAGAATTCTTATTGCAAAATGTTTTGACGTATATGTTCTATCAAAATAAAGCTCTGTAGAGAGACTTGTCCCGGCTTGCACGAAATCGTCGTGGCACTGTTCAGAGTTCGTGCTGACTCAATTCACCTGGAGAGTGGGCCACGGGTTGAGGACTTATTATCAAGTCGGAGTGCTGTTGTGTACAGTGCTACATCACTACAGTAACTTTGTTCCACATATTTGCCTAACCAGCCAAACGAAACAGACGACCTTTCTCTTCTCTCGGTCACTGTCCTTGTACAGTATGATGCCCGCCTGGCTTCCTCGCGCACATCGCCTATGGTGTATGAGGCTCGAATGAGCCCTACTGTAGTCTGCGTTTTTACGATGTTTTGAAGATCAACCAAACCAGATGAAACTTCGTGGTTCATGCACCATTCTGTGCATTGGAGTCCAAAATCGTAATCCAATCTAAATTGTAAATCTGGGGATTCTGCACTCATTAGGGGCTGGTCTCACCTCAAGCCATCATTTTGCTGCCAACATGAGACTACAGTAGCAATGTCTTTGCAAGTTCATTCTTAGGAAATACTGCAGATAATTCCTCCAACAAACACGTATGTCAATTTGTGGGGGCCCCTACTAAGTGTCCAGTGTTGTGGCATCCATGCTCTTTATGGCTCCTGTTTTCTCCGCTCCACCAACCGTAACCCTATATTGTATGAGCGTTATGCTTGAGAGGGACCATCAATCGCCTGCATTTTTTGAAATTTTAAAAGTTTCAGAGATTGCGCACACTTCACAAGTATGTCTAGCGGAGAAACTCGCTTGTTTATACGCCTGACCTCATCACGTACCTTCTCTTTTCAGATTGGTACAGCAGCCATTCTTTGAAGTTGAGGATGTGGACCCAATCAAGTTTGATCGCCTCAATCAGAGGCATTCAAAAACTTCGACGAAGCCTGGAAGCTGATCTCAGGCAATCGGGGGCGATCAGCTGATCGCGATCAGCTGATCGCCCCAACTCAATCACACCCGATTTTCACCCCGATCAAAATCGATTTTGCTCAATCACCCTCGATCAGTTGATTGTATGAGATCGAGGCCATAACGATGGTTGCGAAATATTACACTGTTGAATTGAGTCTCGTGAACCCCTCGCTTATGCATGGCATATGGCGAGACATCTCCAGGGCTTGACGTAATTACAGGGAAACAAATTCCTTCGCTAGGTGACAGTCAGTCGCCAATCTCGCGTGAGTTGGATGAGGATTTCCACGTAATGTTCCTGCATTTGCCGAGCAATAGCTTTAAACCTTCGACCAGAAACATGGCTGATTGGGCGGCTCGAGCAAAGTGATCACAAGAAATCCGAACCGATCAGATCAGAGGCGATCAGACCCGATTGGGCCCACGTCCTAGATCGAGCCCTAGACTGTTTCTTTCAAATGGTTTTGTTTTGTGGATGATCACGTGCCAGATCATCTCTTAATCATTCATTTTACGGTGCGTCCAATTAGGCCGTAGCAAGAGGGCCGCGCTTGAAAATGTCCTGGACGCTAGTGGCAGCCAGCGGTAGTTGACAGGTTGGCGTTCAATAAACGACGGGCCTTCCCACTTTTATAACGACACCCTACTCGACAGGTGACGCCAAATTTCAGAGTCTTCAATTGGCTTGTGGGTGCATCTGGATTTTTGCACAGTCCTTCTGCTTTCGAAATAATGTAGGCAAAAACGCTTTTACTGTAAGAGGGTTTAACCGCCGCTATCTTAACCGCGCGAAGGTACTTCTCCTTGGTCAAACTTTTTTATACGAGTACTTCTGAACTTTTGTGAGGGTATAATCTAGCATACCCTTTGTGAGAGGAGGCAGTCAAAACCTGGTCAATGCCGATCCGCCCTCTATTTCTGAGCACTAAGTGGGAGTTTCTGTAGAAGGAAATGCTTCTGGTCGCAAAACAATAGCCTTGAAGTCTCTGGCTGCCCATCTCATTACCCGAAAACTAAAAAAGGGTGTTTGAAGCGAAACAGTTCACGTGGTTAAAATACCGCGGACTAGGCGGAAAGAATGTCGAAGGCTGTGGATATCACCAAGTGTACCCCTAATTACATGAGGTATCCGCCTAGCCTTCAGAATGTTTTTTTAGGCACATCTCGGCTGAAACTCGCTTGGTTTGACAAGACAAATTCGTAATAGGACAGGGAATGTAATGGGACAATCGTGCGCTAACGCCTTCCCGCTGTGAAAACCAGTTGAGCAAGTGAGAGCCTTAGCTGCGGATCTTATGCGGCGGAAAATCCTGACCAGATTTACAGGGCACAAATATTGTCCATCTTAGTCACGCCAAACATGGAGACGGAATCGAGCATGCGTTCGTCAGCTTCGCCAAAGGCGGAAAGGAACTGTAGTTTACCAACCATTTTAGTGCAGCAACGTTTGGTGCCTAGGTTTGTTGCACTGGTCGGAAATTAAGGGCGTGGGCCCAATCGGGTTTGAAAGCCAAATTCAGGCAATCAGGGGCGATTAGCTGATCGCGATCAACTGATCGCCCCAATTCGATCAGCCCCGATTTACACCCCGATCATAGTCGATTTTCCTCGATCACAGGCGATCACCTGATTGCATGTGATCGGGGTCCACAGCGACGCTTGCGACTAGTTACAGTGTTTAACTTACAGTGAAATGAATTTATTTCGCCAGGTGACGTATAGTCGCCAGCCTCGCTATAATGGGGACGAAAATGCGAGGTAAATGTACCGCACTTGCTAATCAGGCGCTAGAAGCCTTCTTCGAAAAACATCACTGTTCGGGCGGCTCGGGCATTGCGATCACAAGCAACCCGATCAGATCCGACTCGATCAGATCAGTCGCGATCAAACCCGAATGAGCCCCGCCCTAAGGGTACTTGTAGTTGGCTGCTCTCAACGACATTCTGACGGGAGGGCTTGTAAACGACTTTCGGTTCCCGTGCTCAAATGTTAAAGAGTCGGCGTACTAAATAACTCTATAATACTGTTGCGATAGGGTTGGACATCCATTGTAGTGTAAATCCACTTCCTCTATCATCGACTCCTCTCCTCCTTCCCTTCCCTTCCCTTCCCTCATGGTTTCCGGCTTCCCTGGTTGACTCGCTTGGCCGTGCGCTACCGCCAAGCCCACACCTAGCGGAGCCAGTACAGTGCTTGCACCGCACGCCACGCCAGCGCCGCAATGCCAGGGTCAGTGTGACTCACAAGTCCCAAAGAAAGCGGTGTCTCCACCGCTAGTGTTCGGATTCGGGCGCGCGAGAATCCTGGAGGGGAGGTTGAGATGTGCGCAAGCGGACAGCCGAGCCCACTCTCCGCGCGATCCAGTCCAGTGATCCCCCCCCCGCACGCTCAAGGCATGCCATTTCCAAGCGTCCACGCGAGGGGACACCATGGACTCTCAAGCCAGTGAGCTGTCTCGCGCCATCAAGTTCCCATTATTTCTTCCTCCTCACCCCATAATTTCTGCTCGTGCTGGAGGAGGCGTAAGTGGTTTTACTTGGCGTATCCCAGCATCCTGCGAAGTTTCGGCTCTATCCAACAGATTAACTACCTCGTACAGTCCTTTCCACGAACACACTTCAAGCTTCATTGTTGTCAGTCATCCTCACAAACTCAGATTTTTGGAATAATCACAAACACCTTCTTTCCTTTCACTGCTCAACCACGAAATCTCTTCATTTCTGTACTAACCGCGGATTGCGGGATATCCATTTTCCCTCTTGGACGAGATTTTCTTGAGCTGTTACGAGTTGAAAGCTAACTAACTCCAACCGATTGTACGGAAGAGTCGGCGAACTTCTCGTGTAACGAACCCCGTGCGAGAAATGTCTTGGCAATCTGGATCAGAAGTCGAGCCGCTGCAACCGCCGCCCGTGGCGCAACAGCAGCAGCAACAACAACAGCACCAGCGCCACCGCAGCACCCAATCGGAAGAATTCGAGTCAGCAGTCGCTGCCGTCATTTCGCGAATCAAGATCGACAAGCCCCCTTCGTCAAATTTCGAGTCGGCGCCGAAGCCGCCTCTCCCCGCGGCGGCGCGCGAAGCAGCGGATTTCTCTATGGGAGAAACGTCGTCGGCGCCGCGTTTCGCGGCGGGGCATCAGGCCCAGCTTCAACATGACGGAAGCCCTTGGGAAAACCCGAGCGCGCATTCCACGGCGGATATGATCGTGTCTCCGCCGGCGACGGCTTATCTCCGCCCGATCCGCTTCGGCACGCCGCTGGTGCGTCCTTCTAGCGCGGGGAGCTCCCGCGGGGGCAGTTCTGCCGGCGGCGGGAGTTTCCGCGCGCAGCGCGGCGACGCGTCGCCGCCTACGTTTAATATCCCGTTAACTACCACTCACACGCAGAAGCAGCGTTGGCCGGACAGCCACGGCGCCCAAACCCTAAGGGCGTGGCTCCAACGAACCAGCAGCTCAGGCTCGGGATCTGGTTCGGAAGGCAAAGCAGCACAAGACCACGGGGCGCTGCAGCGCTGCGCTTCGGCGCCGCACGAGCGCAACGGCGGCGGCGTGAATTCCGACGGCGCGCCGCGCGGCGGCGGTGGCGAAGCGCGCGAAATAGCGGCGGCGCTACAATCTGGCGGGGGCGGCGGCGGGATGCAGCAGGAAACCGAGGAGGAGCGCTCTATAAAGCGCCGGCTTCTAAACCGCGAATACGCGAAGCGGTCGCGGCAGCGGCAGCACGAGCGCTTCGTGGAGCTCGAGGCGCAGGTGAATTCTATGGCGGCGGAGAAACGCGCCGCGGACCAGCGGCTTCAGGAGATGGAACAAGCGCTGATGATCCTCCAGGAGGAAAACGCGCGGCTGCGGCAGATTGCCGCGGGGCGCTACAGCCGCGACATGGCGGAAATACTGCGCGCGATACAACAGGCGGGGGGATTTCCCGCGGAGGCGGCGGCGGGGCTTTCCGCCGCGGGAGGGTTTCCCCCGGGAGGGTTTGCGGCGCCAGTAGAGCCTCCGCAAACGGGTTTCGCGCCCGACGCTCGTGGCGCTCGCGGTTTCCTAGAGGAGGGCGCGTCCGCTCCCGCCTCCGGTTCCGCCGCCGCCGCCGCAGCAGCAGCAGCGCGAGTAGATTTGCGTTTTAATGCCGCGGGCGCGTTTCCCGGTGCGAGCAGCTATCAGGGGATCGAACTCGCGGGGACAGACACTGAGACAGCGATTGGGGGGAACTGGCCGCGCAGTGCTTCCGCCCCTGCGCCTGAACACGTGAGCGGAGGAGCCCATGCTCCGCAAGCGCCAGGTAGAGGGAGGGGGACATTCCCCCTCCCTCCGCCTGCACTAGCTTCGTCAATTCAGGGTTTTTTTGGGCAGCCCGGAGAAGCAAGGCTGGGTGGCGGAGATTGCACGGTGAGAGAACTTTCTGCAACGGAAGACAAGAATGAAATGATGATTTTCGCTGCAGCTGCTGCCTCTGCTGCTGCTGCTTCCTCCGCCCCAGCTCCCGCTGCTCCTGCTGGTAACCCCAGGAGTTTCGACAGTTTCGCAATTGGTGGCAGCCAAGTCAACTCAGGTGAATTTTCAGGTGTTTTCTCTGCTACCGCCGCTGCTACTACTGCAGTAAATTCGGGTTTTGGAGTTCCGTTCAACTCACGAAAGAGTACCAGCTTCGGTGCCGGATACCCTGCTGAGTTTGCAGCTAACACCCGTGCCACTGGCCTCGCTCCAAACCACCATAATCCCGCAACTCCCGTATCTGCTAATGCTGCGTTCAGCTCGGCGTGTTTAGGGTTTGGTGCTGCTGACGTGGATATTTCCCTGGGAGCAGATGAGGACACGGCTGCTTTGCTGGCTGTGGCTGGGCTTGTAGGGGGGAATGGGGGAAGTGGGGAGAGAGGTAGGCTGGGTGGGGCGAAGGAGGGAGCAGAACTGGGGAATGGGATGGAGGATGTGGGAGGGGTGGGAGGAGGGGGAGGAGGGGAAGGAGGGGAAAGGGTGGAGGGGTCGAGCTGCGGAGCGGTGGGGGGGGGTGCGGGGGAGTGGAATGAGCACGAAGGGACCCTGTTTGCTATGATCCATCACCTACACAAGCAGCTGTGAGGCATTTAGGTCGCGAAACAAGCTCAAGGTTCGAGAATGATTGGGTGGCAGTCCAGTCCATGGGTCTTGCTTAACCAATCAGCATCTGCAGCTGGGGTGCAGATACAAGCAACTTCGAAGCCGGAGTATCGAGGGAGCATGTAAGCATGTGAGACTTGTGAAACTTTCACATGCACAGGCAGTGGTGAAACATGTATGCTGCTGCTGACGCCTTTGGGGAGCCAAGAGAGTGGTCTGCTTGCTTCTGCTCTCCCTTCTTTCATTCGTCTGCCTACTAGCCAGCTCTCTGGTACTGGTAGGATGTGCTACTGGTATTTCTCACCAGAGAGAACCTGCTCGGCTAAGGCATTATTTAATTTGTTTATTCATTAATATGATTGTTTATTGTTTTCAGCACCTCCCTGATTTGTTTATTCGTGTGAACACTCTTCCCAGCAATGATAGTTTTTAGTGGAAAAAAAATGTCTGGAGGTGCATAAAGTGTTTACAGGGTTGTTTGGATCTCATCCACACCCAGAATACTAGCAGGTCCTGTACTATAGTCTAGCAGTCACACATGAACACACACACCTACAATACACAATGTCACTGATCACTGTCCAATCAGACACTGCAGCATCCAAAACCCTCTCATCTGCCCTGCTCCATTTCGTAAGGCAACAAGCAGGAACAAAAGTGCCAAGATTGAACTACCAAAAGAGGGTTTTGTGCGGCATACTAGGTAGGTGGAGGAAGAGGTGTGGGCATAGCAGAGCTAGGGTCTTTAGGGTCCATCAGACTAGGATTTAGGAAGAGGCCACACAGAGCGAACTTCCTACGTGAAGGGGAATCCGATGCGCACGATAAATTCACACGCGTTGTAGTTGCGATCGTACTGCACGTCGCCTGCCATGGCTAGCAGGATCTTGCGGCACACCGAGAGGGAAGGTGGTTGAGGAGATGAGGAAGAGGACTGGAGAGCGAGGTTCTAAGCGAAGGGGAACCCAATCCGCACGACAAACTCGCACGCGTTGTAGTTGCGGTCGTACTGCACATCGCCCGCCATGGCGAGGAGAATCTTGCGGCACACCGAGAGGGAAGGTGGTTGAGGAGATGAGGAAGAGGACTGGAGAGCGAGGTTCTAAGCGAAGGGGAACCCAATCCGCACGACAAACTCGCACGCGTTGTAGTTGCGGTCGTACTGCACATCGCCCGCCATGGCGAGGAGAATCTTGCGGCACACCGAGAGGCCAAGCCCCTCCTGCGTGCGCGTGGTGGGGTCCGCCTCGTCGTACAGCTGCTGCACCAGCTCCTGGGGGAGCGCTCCTGAGTGTTGCACCCTGCAAGGGGAGAGGGGGAGGGGGGGAGGAGTGGGGGGGAGAGAGGGGAGATTGATGGATGAGCAAGGGAGGGTGTGTGGTGAGGAAGCAAGGGTGGGGAAGCAAGGGCGCTCATGGATCTTGCGGCACACGGAGAGGCCGAGCCCCTCCTGGGTGCGCGTGGTGGAGTGGGTCTGCCTCGTCGTACAGCTGCTGCACCAGCTCCTGTGGGAGCGCTCCCGAGTGTTGCACTCTGAAAGGGGGGGTGGAGCAAAGGCAACCGCACTGGTCAGGTACTCTGCCAGGGCCTGCTGCAGGCGGGCTGAGAGAATTGACGCCCCCCCCCCCCCCCAGCCTGCTGCTGCAGGTGGGCAGGGTCCCCTTCGATGCGAGCCCATCCCATGCCAATCCCACACCCCTTCCCGTCCCCTGCTCGTTCCCTGCTACTTCCACTCACCGGAATTCGCATTTGAGGGAGCCTTGATCGCCGAACAGGCTCCTGGTGCTGGTCACAAGCCGAACCTTCACCCACCCGCCTTGCGGCGTGAACGCCACCGCACTGGTGAGGTACTCCGCCAGGGCCTGCTGCAGGCGAGCAGGGTCCCCTGCAAGGCCCGGGAACGAGCGCAGCTGCGGTGGCGGGTCGAAGGAGAGCGAGACTTCGCGCCGGGAGGCCGCCTGCTTGCCCTGCGCGATGACCGCGTCGATGACTGATGCGATGGTGAAGACGGCCGGGATGATGTTGACGTAGCTGAGAGGGGTGGGGAGGGAGGGATTGGGAAATGTGAGACCATAAAGTGGGCTTGTTTCCCCTGGGCGATCACTGCGTCGACGACTGATGCGATGGTGAAGACGGCTGGGATGATGTTGACGTAGCTGCAGAGGGGGGGGGGGGGGGGGGGGGGGGGGGGGGGGGGGGGGGGGGTGGGGGAGGGAGGGGAAGTGGGGAAAGGGAAAGGTGTGTGAGATAACAAGATAGGCGGCCTGCTTGCCCTGGGCGACCACCGCATCGATGACTGATGCGATGGAGAAGACGGTCGGGATGATGATGACGTAGCTGAGAAGGGGAGGGAGAGGGGGAGGAGTTGGGACGGGGGAAGGGGGGGAGGGGAGGGGAGGGGAGGGATAGGGGGCGTGTGAGATCACCCCCTTCTGGTACCCTTCTGCCTCCCTTGCTTCAACTCACCCTTCTTCAATGGTGTCAATATCGTCATCCCCCAGGATCCTGTCCACCTGCTCCTTGCCACGCCCACCACACTCATCTCCTGCCCTAGACACCTGTGTATCAGGTATAACGTGTTTGGCCCGCCGCAACGCAACTCACCCTTCCTGCATTCAATTAACTCACCCCTCTTCAATGGTGTCAATGTCGTCATCCCCCAGGATCCTGTCCACCTGCTCCTTGCACCGCTCCGCCACCCCCACCGCATTCCTCTCTTTCACTAGAACACCTATGTATCATGTATAACTCGTTTGAAAAAGCCCAGAAGAACTCACCCCTCTTCAATGGTGTCAATGTCGTCATCCCCCAGGATCCTGTCCACTTGCTCCTTGCACCGCTCCGCCACCCCAACCGCATTCTTCTCCTCCTCCCCGACCAGCCGCCCCTCCTGCTCCTCCTTCCTTAGCCCCTTCAGTGCGTGCTCAATCCCATCGAGCGGCCCACGAATGGCGTCTCTGGTGTAGGCGACGGCTTTGGCCTTCTCCTTGGCGAAGTCCTGCGTGGCGCGCTGCAGGTTGAGGGCTGCCTGGAGCTCCGCGGAGACGGTGTGCAGGAAGCAGAACACCCCCGTCACGTGCCCGTCTGAGTCCCGGCGGGTCTGCACGGTCAGAAGCGCCTCCACCAGTTGGCCCTGTGGGGGAGGAGGAAGGGAGTGGGGGTGGGAGTGGAGGGGAGTGGTGGCGGGAAGGAGAGGAGGGGAATGGTGGGGGATGGAGAGGAGGGGAGTGTGGGGGGGGGTGAGTAAGGGACAGGTGGGGGATGCAGGTTGACAGCTGCCTGGAGCTCGGCAGAGACGGTGTGCAGGACGCAGAACATGCCCGTCACGTGCCCGTCTGAGTCGCGACGTGTCTGGACCGTCAATAGAGCCTCCACCAGTTGGCCCTGCAAGGGGGAAGTGAGGGAGGGGTTCCGGGGGAGGGAGGAAGAGGGGGGGGGGGGGGGAGGAAGTGGGGGTTGGGGCGGGGAGGAGGGGAGTGTGGGGAAGGAGGGTGAGGACATCTGGCCGGACATGGCCTTGTTGATCACAATCATCAGCTTCGTCATCGTATCTGCCTTCATGCTTATATGCATGCATGCCTGCTTGCTTGCATGCTCCCATGTGTGTCAGTTGAGTATTGAGGGATTGGGAGCACTAGTGCATGTCTTTCATTCACCCATGAATGCTCTACACCGCACAGTACAAGCACGCTCACTCATGCACACACTCGCATGGGCATCCAGGAACTTGAGAGGATAGCGGTCGGTCATCTGCCCGGACGGACATGGCCTTGTTGGTCACAATCATGAGCCTTGTCATCGTGTGAGATCCAAGACTCACGTGTGCAACCAACCAAACACTCACATGAGCATCGAGGAACTCGAGGGGGTAGCGATCTGTCATCTGCCCGGACATGGCCTTGTTGATCACAATCATCAGCTTCGTCATCGTGTCCGCCTTCATGCGGCAGATGGGGCCGAAAATGCCGCCCAGCAGCAGCCGGTCGATGGCCTGCTGACGTGGCACCCCGGTGATCCTCTCCATCGCGGGGTTCCAGTCCGTGCAGTTGCCAAAATCTGTAATGAGGTGGAAAGGGGTTGAAGGGGGTTGAAAGAGGTGGAAGGGGTGGAAAGGGATTGAAGGGGATCGAAAGAGGTGGAAGGGGTGGAAAGGGTTGAAAGAGGTCGAAAGGGGTCGAAAGGGGTTGAAAGGGTGGAAGAAGTGGAAAGGGGTTGAAGGAGGTGGAAAGGTTTGAAAGGGGTGGAGTGAGGGTGGCAAACCAGCACCCAGGCACTGACAATCAGTAGAAAAGATCGGGGGGATGAGCGAGTTGCTGCCGGGAACAATGGCCTCGTAATCTCCCTGCAGGCAAACGAACTAGCCCTGCACTGCCGTCACGTCACGTCCCACCCCCAAGCCCTTCCTTCCCCCCCACTCCCCTTGCAAGCACACACCCAGGCACCCCCAAGCACATGAGAATGCGTCTCACCGTCAGTGGAGAAGATCGGAGGGATGAGCGAGTTGTTCCCATGCACAATCGCCTCGTAATCGCCCTGCAGGCGTGTGAACTTGCCCTGCACTGCCTTCTGAGCCGTCACGTCCTGCCCCACGAAGCACACCCCCACCACGTCCTCCATGTCATCCCCCCCCATGGCCGTGCCGCGGCTGGCAAAGGCGTTGACGACGAGGATGACCGAATCCTTGTTGGACTGCACCACGCCCCAGGTCCGCAGGTGGATCTCCAGCTCCTTGCTCTCCTGGCCTGTTGAGGGTGGGAGGAGAAGGGCACGGGGAAGCGAGAAGGGGGAGAGAGGGAGACAGACGAGGTGCTGAGAGCCACAGTGACACAGCCCTTGGGGGGAAGGAAGGACAGATTTGGAGGACAGGGCCACGACCGAGAGCTGAGCATTCCGCACAAGGCAACACACGGAGCACACAGCCCACACAGCCCACGCAGCATACAGCACAGGTAGCTAGCGCACTACTAATGACCCACCTTGCAGGGCGAGGAACAGCGCCCTCCCAACCACCACCAGGTCCATGATCAGGTGTGCTCGCTTCCTATACCCCAAGGGTATGTGGCACACTCACCACAATTGCAGAGAGAACTTGAGGGCACCCACACACCAACATACCTTGCAGAGCGAGGAACAGCGCGCTGCCAACATCGTCCACGTTGCCCTCCACCAGGTCCGTGATCCACAGCGCGAGGGCTAGCCGTGTGAGCAAATATGCCAAGAAGAGAGCATCCATGTACCAACATACCTTGCAGAGCGAGGAAGAGCGCCCTTCCAACAGCGTCCACATTGCCCTCCACCACCAGGTCCGTGATCAGGTGCTTCCCCAGGGCGTCCCCTGTGGCCAGCCCTGTCAGAGCCGCCAGCCTGGCGTTCCACCCGGTGACGCACCCGTCCCTGTCCACGGCCAGGATGGGCGCTGTAGCCGTCTCGAGCACTCGCACCATCTCGCTCTCAGTGGCGCTCAGGCGATCCATTTCCTGGTGTTTAGAAAGGGGGAGAGAGGGGTGGAAAAGGGAGATGGGGAGGCAGGGGGGTCAGAGCCTGGCGTTCCACCCGGTGACACACCCGTCCCTGTCCACGGCCAGGATGGGCGCTGTTGCTGTCTCCAGCAATTGCACCGCCCTCGACCCCTCTCCACCCATCACCTGGCCGCGCATCCAGAGGAGAATCATGTCACATGCATCATTGTCGCTGAAGGACGTGAGGTGGGTCCTATAACCGCACACAACCCCCCTCCACCCCTCTCCTTCCGCCCAAACCCTCACCTGGTCGCGCATGCGGTTGAGCATCATGTAGCGCAAGTCATTGTCACTGAAGCTCGTGAGATGCCCCCTAAGAATGAGCTGCAGCGAGTGCACGGCGTCCATCTCCACGTCTTCCCACAGCATCGACCGCTGCCTCACCACCTCCTGGAACGCCCCTCCTCACACCCACCCAACCCCACACACCCACTGCCCAAAATGCACCGCCTGAAGCCCAGAAACTCACTGCCTGAAGCCCAGAAACTCACTGCCTGAAGCCCAGAAACTCACTGCTAGAAGCCCAGAAACTCACTGCTAGAAGCCCAGAATCCCCAACCAGAAACCCAGAAACCCACTGCTAGAAACCCACCTGGTCGCGCATGCGGTTGAGCATCATGTCGCGCATGTCATTATCGCTGAAGGACGTCAGATGGCCTCTCAGAATGAGCTGCAGCGAGTGCACGGCGTCCATCTCCACGTCCTCCCACGGCATCGACCGCTGCCTCACCACCTCCAGGAACGCCGCAAAGCTCGCCCTTGGCCCCATGGCCATGCGCTCCGGATGCTCGTCCTCCTTGTCTCTATTATCGTGCTTCTCCCCGCCCCACCGCACCTCCTTGCGCACGTGCGACCGGAACCACAGCAAGACATCCCTCGCGTACAGCCGTGCACACGCCATCCCGCACACCCCTTCCCCTAGCTCCTCTGCTCGCGGATACCCCGCCTCTGCCAGGCTGTCAGTGCTCAGACCGGACGAATCCGGGTGCGCAGTATCCAGCCAGTCAATAATATCCAAGATCTGCATCTCAGTGGGAGTCGTTCCCAGCAGCCAGAACCGCCCGGCGTAGTACAGCGCAGCGCCGTCGCACTTAACTAAGTCCTGAATATTCGGGTTCTGTGAGACAATCCCGAGGGGAGCATCCCCACGCATGAGGAGATCGCAGAGGAGAGTCTGCGTGCGGAGCATCTCCTTCTCGCGGTGCTGCCGGGCCATCTCAAGCTCCATGTTCACCTGGAGCGAGAACACTTGCATGAGAAACTCGCACGCCAGGCGCAGCGGGAACGGGAGGTACCGGGCAGTTTCATGATGGCACACCACCAGCCCCCACAGCTTCTTCCCGCGATTCGCCTGCGCGGGAGCAGCGCCGCCAGCACCCGCCGCACCCTGCGGCTGAGGCGGCTGTGCGGCGTCCTCGTCGTTGATAATCACCGCCATGGTCATGGAGGCTGTGGTGCCCATGTTGCGCATGTACTGGATGTGGCAGCGCTGCGCCGCCCGCAGCTGCGACCCCGCCAGCGTCACCGGCTGCTTGAGCCTCCCTTCATCCCTCACCACCTTCACTTCATCAGAGTATGCGTCGCAGATGCAGCGAACCCGGTTCTTCATGAACAGGAAACGGATGGCCTGGGGAATGTCGGTCGCGGGGTAGTGGAGACCGAGGTAAGGCTCCATGGATTCTTTCTTGGCTTCGGCCAGCACCTCTCCATGCTCATCCTCATGGAATTTATAAGTCATCACTCGGTCATACCCAGTCAGCTCCTTCACCTCTTCCACGACGGCCTGGCAGAGATTGATCATGTCGCCGGGCGGCATGCGTTGGAGCCTAGCGATGGCCTTGGCGGCGAGCTTGTGCGCCTGGAGGGCCCCCGCGCCGGTGAAGATGTTTTCGGCGTCGCGGATGGGTTCGAGGTCGATGACGATGCCCACGTCGATGCGGTGCAGGATGGCATAGAAGGGGCGATGGTCGCCTCGGTTGGAGACAGCTGCTTCGACCAACACCGGGTTGATCATGCTCAGATCCGCCGCGCCTGTGGCTTTTTCTAGGGCGGTGACACTGTCAGGAGTGAAGAGGGAGCGCGCATCCACCCCGAAATCTGGAACGGGAGGGGGAGGAGAAGAGGGGGGTGGATGGATGGGGGAGTGAGGATGGAAGGCTGAACCTCGCAGTCCAATGTCAGGAGTTTTATGCGTGAAGGGGGATCAAACGGCAAATGCTGTCTCAAGAGTGCAGGGAACAATATGGAGGTTATTCGGGAGGAAAACGGGCGCGAAATTGTTGGTAGGGGGGTTGTGGGTAGGGTGGACGGGAGGAGATGGGGACCATGGGATGCGCGCATGACCTTTGATGTGATAGGGGGGTTTGAGAGTGGGATGGGAAGACAGGTATAGCGCGCATGACCTTTGAGGCGCCTGGAAAGAAAGCCATGTGCGCGAGTATGCCTTGGCACATACGCCGTACGACGACCATGTGTGCTGTATGCTGAGTCGACTCTAAGCACGCATGTGTTTGCATGGTTATGACACACCCACGCATGACGATATTTGATGGCATGCGTGCATGCATGCATGGCTGTAAATATTCCTAATCTGATTAGTGCTAGTGCTTTGTTTTCTGCATCAATTCTCAAGCGCGTACAGCATGATGTGTGATGACGTCATGCGTGTGTGTATGCATGGACATGGATGCTCCCCCTAATGCTCCCCCCAATGCTTCCCCCCAATGCTCCCCCCAATGCTCCCCCCCATGCTCCCCCCCATGCTCCCCCCTAATGCTCCCCCCAATGCTCTTCCCGCCCCTTGGAAGTCACGACATTGGCTTACCGAGCACGGGGAGCGGCGGAAGCGGCGGCGGAGCCGGCGGAGCGGATTCCGCGTCCCCCGCCTTGCTCAGGTTCGAGTGCGCGCCCTCCCAGTCCTCCGCGCGGCGGCTTGCGCGGAACCCGCTGCGCCACGAGCGCGAGGGGGACTGCGAGCGCGCGGGGGAACCCACGCGCCCGCCCGAGGTCCCGGAAGTCGCGGTGCTACGCCCGCGTTCCTTGGAGTGCTTAGAGCTTGCCACGTTGTGCCCGCGAATCGCGGAGGAGATCTTATCCTTGAGGGACGAGAAGGCGCGGCCTGGGCGGGTGAGAGGGAGGGGGTTAAGAAGAGCGATAAAGGAATAGGTAGGAAGAAAGGGGGAGAGGGAGACGGGGAGAGAGGACGAAACGAGGAGGGAGGGAGAGAAGGAGACAAGGCGAAACGGTGAGGGAGGGAAAATGTGAATGAGTTAAAGCAAACAAGGAGAGGGGGAGAAGGGACGCGGGAAACGAGGAGCGAGAAGCGAAAGACGAGAGACAAAGGGGTTGGGGGGGAGGGAGAAGGTAGACAAGCAGAGAGGCGGAGACGGATTCGAAGGGAGATGGCGAGGGGGAGAGTGGGAGAGAGCACTACGCTCCATGGATCGCAAAGCGCCCGGCTTGCCAATGCCGGACTGGCGGAACAAATCGTTCCTCCTACACAAGTTCATCTCACCAGTTATTCGGACACGTAAAGAGTTTTGAGACGTCTCATAGGATTTATCAAACGTCTCGATTGAGTTTTAGCCTAACCGGTTCCTCCCACTTGTTAAACTCCTCCCGCGAGCTATTCTGCGCAATGCCCGACTGAAACCCCCTGAGAGGTTCCCAACACGCGCTGAACTCCTCCCGCACTCCAAAACCCGCCCAGACGTTACTCACCAATGCCCGACTTTCCGGAAGGCGTCTTGCTTGGGGACGCCGTCGCCGCTTCCGCCTTCGCCGCCTCTTCCGCCTTCTTCCGCTCCTCCTCCTCGGCGGCCTTCTTCTCCACCTCCAGCTCTTCCTCCGTCTTGGGCTTCGGGATTAGCCCCAGCAGGTCCTTAGCGTTCTCGCTAAAAGCAAGCACGTTAAACGTCGCTTCTTCCACCACAACGAGGCATCCGAACGCTTGGATCAGCCCTCCGCGCTGCATGCGCTGCAGGTACGACGCGACCGGCGCGCCGCCGGGTTTCCCGCCGCCTTGCGCACCGCTTTGTCCGCCGTCCGTCTGCGTGATGCCCTTGCTGGCCTCCACCGAGTCGTGATAGTCGAATCCTTCCGACGCGTCTTCGTACGCGCTGTCGAGCCGCGCGTCGGCCACGGCCTGCGCCACGCGGATGGCGCGCTTCGCTAGAGCCTTGGTGCCCGTGACGCTCGACGAGCTCATGGAAACGGGTGGCCCGGACGGAGCGGCGGACGGTGCGGCGGAGGTTACGGTGGACATGGTGCGGGTGCTGTTGGTGGGGGAGCTAGTATCAGCGGTCGACATTGTCGCAGAACTCATAGCTGGCTCTGCCATGTTGAATTAGTTTTCGGCCTACACTGAGTCAATTATAGCGAGTACACTGCTTCGGTCGTTGACGATAACGATCTGACGCAAACTAGCTGACAGTAACTAGCTTAAAGGTTGCTACTTGATGGGAACTAGCTGCGAGACTCTTGGATGGTGCAGTCGCTACACTCTGTTTAGTCGGCACCCTGTAGGCTTCTACTGGCGGAAAAAGGGTGATGGTGGTGTGGTTACAGAAACGAAGAGAGGTGCTTGAGAGATGGTCGAGAGATAAATATCGATGCTTGAGTCACCTGCTGGCAAGGCGAAAGAAAAGAAAAAAAAAAAAAAAAAAAAAAAAAAAAAAAAAACCAACAACAAAAAAAAACGGTGGGAATAATGTACTGACAAGTAACATGAAAACGAATGACGTGTCAAATGACGAATGCGGCGATTCCAAACACGCCATTCACACAACGCCAAATACATTTCTGCGGCTTTTGCTAAGCAACTGTAGCAAAGTCTAGTCGGAGTGATTCTAAGGTTGCATGAGAGAGCGAGATGGGAGTGAAGAAGCACAGCTGGAAACAACGGGAACGAATGTGTGCAAAAACCAACAAATGATTCAAGTCTGTACGAGAAAAAAAAACGTAAGAAAGAAAGGAGAACAATATGTCGTTCGACTTGGTAGGTGTGTATGCTTCTCCAAGCGGTGACGCATTGGTTAATGTCGACGACGGCTGCTTTACGTTTCACTTATGGTTCTCACAAAACTCAGCAGGAAGAGCAGCAGATATAAGAGGAAAAGTAGGCATACCTCGTTTCAGTACAAGACTTCACAGAAATGGCGTAGTAACTATCTGCTGCGCCTTGCACACGCTGGTTTTCTCGCACTCGGAACTAAGCTTCACTCAACTGCCAACCAGTTCGCTTAACCACTTCCAGTAATCTCCCTTAGCTTCAACCAGATGATCAGTTTCAACTATCTTAGCTTCAACCAGAATCAGTGGCAGTGCAGCAGCAGTAGCAGAGGAGCAGCAAAATGGCTATCTCAGGAGCAGAGTCACAGTCCGTGCTTTGTTGGAGGCTGAAAAGGGCGCGAAATGTGTTGCTGCTGGCAGGGGTTGCCAGTTTGGTGGGTGGGTGGATTGGATAACATCGGTATTGTCGCGCAAATGATGCTCAGGGAGCCATGGGGGCTGCTGCGAGGAGACCGAACCAAACTCAACGACCCCAATAAGAACTAGTTTTTTCTGCCTTGGACTCTCTGGTAAGGGCATTCTGCTGATGGCCCACGCTACCAGGAAAATTCCGTGTACCAGACCAATATCATACATACTTCCAGACCTTAAAGATCTGCGCCAAACCACCCTGCTAGTAGTAAAGAGGCGTTAGGAAATAACACACCCGTTGACACTCCCTTCCCAACAATTCCTTTTCCACCAAGCCAGCCAGCTAAGGTTGAGGGAAGGAGGAAGTAGACCCTAAGGATGTGGGCCCAATCGACTTTGATCGGCGCGATCAGAGGCGGTTGCAGATTTCAGGCAATCACGGGCAATCAGCTGATCGCGATCAGCTGATCGCGCCAAATCAATCAACCGCTTCTAAACCGCCCGATCAGACCGGATCAGACACAATCAGCCCCAATCACTTGATTGCATGTGATCGGCGACCTGGGCGACGCACGCGAAATGTAACACACCTCGCCATAAGGTCTCGAAAATCCTTGCGAATTCACCCAGATCGGCGAGAACTGTGCGTTGGGTGATCATGTTGGCGACATTACCACGATACTAACATTCGTCCATATCGCCAAAGTTGGGATGCAACTACCAGGTAATGGGCCGACAGTTTTCATGCAAGAGCGAAAAACATTCGAGGAAAATCATCTCTGATCGGGCGGCGCGAGAAAAACGATCACAAGCAATCCGATCCGACACAAACCGATCCGATCAGAGACTATCAAAGTCGATTGGGCCCACGTCCTAAGGTCACACCTCATTGGGTGGACGAGGGGTTTTACATTCTTTCCATGGTGTAGCGAAGTGGTTGTCCCGAGGGGACTTGACATCAACGGTCGAGTGCCAGTTACCCCAGAGCGGGCAAGCTGCTGGGCTGGCTGCCAGAAGCCAATTGACCACCACGCGAGCTGTCTCTGCAAACTGATGTGAAAGTTGGATTTATTGCTGACAGGAGATAGCGCCACGTCGTTATCTTCGTCCAATGGATCACCCTGTTTCGTTTGAGGGAAGATCTTCGTACTCCACATAGGCACACAAAAGGGTTGCGGAGCGGATAAACCCAGTGGGGCTTGGGAATGGGAGAGGCCAGCGGAGTGCCATGGCGTGGCATACAGGAGGCATGAAACCGGGCGATTCGAAAAAAGGATGACGCTCATTAGCACGCACGACAGAGAGGCTGTCTGTCTGCTGAGTCAGACGCGTGACTGAATCATTTTGCGAGTTGTGTGACACATGCGTGGTGGCATAACAGAATATCAACGGCCAACCAGATTTCGACTCGAAAGTGCACTTTCCACCGCACGAATACGTCGACACCATGTGAACTGATTGTGGTGTGATTACAGCGACCTGGTGAGCCACCCAGCAAGATCCAAGGTGTAATATCGCGTATTGTTACGGGTGCAATGAATCGAAGTAGCGAGGATTGCACTAAGGTGTGAAACGAGTCCAAAATGTGAGCAAAGGCATGAGCGAACATTTATGCACGAAACATCCAAACGGTAACGCGGTGCATGCGAGCTAGCTAGTGCTAGCCTGGCATCGAGGCTCGGGCTAGTCCCGAAGCGTAGACCGACACGGCCGGGCCAGCGGTGCATGATTAGGTGAAACAGTGCGCGCAAAGTTGGCGAAGCCACGTTAGTAGTAACGGGCGAACAATGGCTGCTGCCGTATGCGATGTTGTAGGTCGCGGTAAGGAATGTCGAGAAAATTCCTTACACTATTCCCCCCCCCCCCCCCCCCCCCCCCCCCCCCCCCCCCCCCCCCCCCCCCCCCACCCTTCAAGAAGCCCCCTCCGCTACGCGAGTGCGTGTATACCGCGGAAACCCCGACTCATGAGGTATACTTGCAAGGCAGGGTGGTTTTCAATGTTGGCCAGGGACATCCGGCTATCCTCAGTTGGCGTGCGATCCTTCCAGCGAACGAGAAACTCGATACTCCTGATTCCCGTAGGTTGTCGAATCCGATGGCTCGTAATCTTTTCGGGCTCGATGATTGGCTCAGTGCAGGGCGAGTCTGACAAATGTAATTCTATGCCTGTAGGCTACAGTGAGTAGCACAATAGGGAGTACAGTTGTTAGGGTTGCATATTTGTTCTCTCACACTTTCTAGTTTCGACCATTTCGTTGCATTCCTATTCTAAGATGGTATCACGAGTAGGTTAGATCCTCATTCGTTTTTAGCAAGCCTCCGCGCCCTACGCGCCCTCCGTGCTCTCGCGCCCTCCGCGCCCTCCTCGCGCCTAGCCCGCGCCCTCCCGCGCTGTCCAGCCTGTCGTGCACCCTCCTTAGACCTCCGCGCGCCCTCCCCCACTGTTGCGCGCCCTCCAAAATCGTCGTGCGCCCTCCTTAGACCGCCCCGCGCCCTCCCCCCCACCGTCGCGCGCCCTCCTCAACCGTCGCGCGCCCTCCTTAGATCTGTCGCGCGCCCTCTTCCGTCAACGCTTCCCGCACGCCTCCGTGTGCTTCCCGCACACCAGCGTGCGCTTACCCCACACCTGCGTGCACCTACCGCACACCTGCGTGCGCTTACCGCACACCTGCGTGCACTTACCACACCACTCTGTGTGCGCTTCCCGCACACCTGCGTGCGCTTCCCGCACACCTGCGTGCATTCACCGCACACCTGCGTGCACCTACCGCACACCTGCGTGCGCTTACCGCACACCTGCGTACACTTACCGCATCACTCTGTGCGCTTACTGCATCTCTCTCCCCTTCACCCGTGCACCGGTCCTACGCCATTCCTACTGCACTTGGCTCCCGACTCAGCTCCTGGCAGCCGCTCTTCCCTCCGGTAGCGCCACCTAGGTTCGGTTAGAGCCCCGCCCCACGACTATTTTCTCGCCGATTGTCTCTCGTCGGTTTCCCCGCTGGCGTCCCTAGCCCTCCGTAGTTTTCCTCCTCGTTCTTAGCTCTGCCTCCGCCGTGCTCCAGTTGCCTCTAGCATGGGCTCCGCTATGGAGGCCCCTCGCCTCCGTTTCGATGCTGAGGGACGCCCGATCGAGTTCGGTACCTGGCAGCGCCAGACCACACGTTTCCTCACCAGCCAGCGTCAGGACGGCGCTACTCTATGGGCCCACGCGTCGGGTGCTCTCGCGGCACCCCCGTCCCCCGCCGCCCTGCCGACCGCCCCGGAGCCGACTCCTACGGCCCAGGCAGACTACGACCGTCGGGTCCTGGCTCGGGACGTGTGGCTCTCTCGTGACGCGGCCGCCGCCTTCATGCTATTGGAGCTTCTCCCCCCGACTGAGGCCGCTCACTTTGACCAAGTGGAGACAGCCAAGGGGGTTTGGGATGCTATTGTGGCTCGCTATTCCACCCCCTCCTCTGCCTCCCTCAGTCGCCTCCTCATGCCGTTCGTGTTTCCCGACCTAGGCTCGTTTGCGACTGTTTCCGACATACTGACTCACCTCCGTTTGCTTGACGCCGGTTTTCGTTCGGCCTGTACCGATGCACAACTCCTTGTTGCTCCCCCCCCCATGTGGCTCACTATGCACTGGTTAGTCACCCGCCTCTCTGATCGCCTTGCCACTGCCCGCGACGCGCTTCTTCAGAAGCACCCCACTAAACTCACTATAGACCTCCTTCAGACTGCTCTCGGGACCATCGAGAACAGCCTCCTCACCGTTGCCTCCGCCACTGATGCGGTGGCCCCCCTTTGCGGGGTGTGCCGCCCCTCAGCTTCCCACTTTCACTGCTACCCGCGCTTCTGCTGCTGTGTCGGTCTTTGAGGACACCGCTGCCATTTCTGCCGTAGACTGGCAGAAACGGGGCAAGAGTGGCAAGAAGGGCGGGAAGGGGGGAGGTGGGGGCGGAGGAGGTGGCGGTGGAGGGGGCGGTGGAGGTGGGAGCGGCGGTGGTGGTGGAGGCGGCGGCGGCGGCGGCAGTGGTGCACCAGGGGGAGGGGGCCTTGGAGGAGGCGCAGGACAGACATGTCCACCCACAGGTGGTGGCCCGACCGGTGGGGGTGCTGCCCCCCAGCAGCAGCAGCCACAGCAGCACCAGCCACAGCAGGGACAGCAGCAGCAGCAGGGACAGCAGCAGCAGCAGAAACCGCAGCAGTTCCAGTAGTGGGGGCCCCCGCTGCAGTGGGGTCCGCAGCAGCACTGGGGTCCCCTGCCGCAGTGGGGTCCGGGAGGCCTTGGGAGCACCGGCCACAGCAGCAGCTCTTCCAGCTGGGCCCCTCGCCCCTCTCGTCGTGACGCTGGCCCCTGCGCCCACTCGTGCCTCACCGGGCCGGGCAGCCCCTGTCTCTATGGTCGCGGCGACCACTCTGCCGCGCGGTGCTTCCGCCGCCTTGACGACCTCTACCGGGCTCGTTGGGGCCCCCTGGCGGTCACGCCTCGCTGGTCTCATCTGTTAACCCGTAAGATTGATGTCTTTGATTCGTCCATGGACGATGCACGTCAGCATGCTTTGTATGTTGATGCTGACTTTATTGCTGGGGGATCTGTGTGCTCGCGTGTTCGTAGTTTAGCCTGCTTGCCTCCTGCTAGTGTAGCCTTGTGCCTGTCTAGCTTAGGTGCTTGTGTTGCTGCTCTAGGTGCTTGTGTAGCGACTGGGTCAGGTGACCCTCCGGCTAAGGCCTCTCTGTCGTTCACGCTGGACTCGGGAGCGTCTCAGTGCTTCTTCCGCGACCACACGACCCTTACGCCACTCCTCACTCCTGTGTCAGTGGCTCTGGCTGATCCTACCTCTGGACCAGCCGTTGCGCGTAGCTCCACCACCCCCCCGCGCCCTGTGGTCCCCTCTGGTGTCCTGCGCGGCCTCCACATCCCCTCGTTCACTCGGAACTTGGTGGTTGTTGGATACCTCCAGGACAGGGGGATCACGGTTACCTTCGTGGGGGGTGGGCGGACTGCAGTCTGTACAGACGCTACCACAGGTGCTGTTCTAGCCACGTTCACCAGGGAGCCCCACTCCGGTCTCTACGTTCTCCACACCGAGCGCTCCCCGGTCGTGTCCTCCCCTCAGGTCGTTGCGTCCCCTCTAGCCCAGGTCCGAAGTCCAGTTGCGGTGTCTAGCCAGGTAGTCGTGTCCGGTCCGGTCGCTGTGTCCAGTCCAGTCGCTGCGTCTTGCTCCTGTCGCTCTCTAGCCCACCGCACCGTCTTGTGGCACCACCGTCTTGGCCACCCGTCGATCCCTCGCCTTCGTGGCATGCTCAGTCAGGGACTTGTCACAGGTCTCCCACGCACCTTCTCGTCGCTCCCTCCCTCGCTTGCCCCTCCTTGCTCTCCGTGCGTCGCCGGTCGCTTACGCGCCACTCCCCACTCCTCCTCCCTTCGTCCGGCCACCGCCCCCTTCGAGACTCTCCACTTGGACGTCTGGGGCCCTGCCCGGACGCAGGGGTCTGGGAGGGAGCGTTACTTTCTGGTGGTCGTCGACGACTTCTCCAGGTACACCACAGTGTTCCCTCTTGCGAAGAAGTCCAAGGTGAATGCTACGCTGATCAGGTGGCTTCTAGCCACTGAGGGCACTCGTGGTCGTCGAGTCAGTTGTCTCCACTCCGACCATGGGGGCGAGTTTCGCTCCGGCATTCTCGGCGGATTCTGCAGCGAACAGGGCATCGCACAGTCCTGGACGCTGCCAGAGTCCCCACAGCAGAATGGGGTTGCTGAGCGCCGCATAGGCCTAGTCATGGACATTGCTCGCACGTCCATGATCCATGCCCATGCGCCCCATTTTCTGTGGCCCCACGCGGTTCGCTATGCCGCACACCAGGTAAACCTCCAGCCGCGTGTCTCGCGGCCCGAGGCTTCACCGACCAGTCTTTGGACTGATTCCCCTAATGTTGGGTCGGCCTTTCGAGTCTGGGGCTGCCTTGCGCTTGTTTGCGACACCTCCTCGGACAAGCTCTCGGCACGCGCCGTCCCCTGTGTCTTCCTTGGTTTCCCAGTGGACTCTGCCGTCTGGTCCTTTTACCACCCGCCCCTCCACCAGCTCCTAGACTCCCGTGACATCCGGTTTGACGAGTCTGTGTCCTACTACACCTGGTACTGCTGTCGAGGTCTCCCGGTACCCCCTCCCCCCCTTTTCCTGGCACCCTCTCCTTCTCCTGCTCCTGCTCCTCCAGTACCCCCTCCCCCCCCTGGTTCTGCCCCGTCTGGTGTGTCCCACGCTACCCCTTTACCCTCGGTCGCGCGTCAGGTAGCGTCTCCCTCCCCGCAGTCCTCCTCACAGTCCCCTCAGCAGCCTTCGGCACTTCCGCGACACGTTCCTGTGGACTTGGTTGGTGTTGGAGCTGGAGGTGCAGCCGCTGGTGGTGCGCGGTCTGGGGGTGCTCGTTTGCGGGGTGCTGGAGCTGGAGGGGCTGGTGCAGGTGGCGCTAGCTCTGGGGGTGCTGGAGCTGGGGGTGCTGGAGTTGGAGGTGCTAGCGCTGGAGGTGCTAGTTCTGGGGGTGCTGGAGTTGGGGGTCCTGACACGGGAGGTGTTGGTTCTGGGGGTGCTGAGTCTGAGGAGACTGGAGCTGGAGATCCTGGTTATGCGGAGTCCACTCCGCCTCCCCACCGCCACGACACGCGTCTCCAGGCTGCCCGTCAGCGTGAGCGTGAGGAGCAGGAGCGGTTGGAGAGGGAGCGGCAGGAGCTGCGGGTGCTGGACCTTCTGGAGCAGCAGCGGCAGCAGCAGCAGCAGAAGCAGCAGCCGCAGCCGCCGCCGCAGTTGCAGCGGCAGCAGCAGCAGCGGCAGTGGCAGCCGCCTCCGCAGCTTCCTCTGGAGCGGCAGTTGTTCCCACCTGTGAGTGGCCTGCGGGCCCTTGGCCTTTCCTCCTCTCCTCCTGTCCGCTCCCAGTCTCCTCCTGTGTTTGTTCCTCTGTTGCCTCCTCCTGACGACCGTCCGGCGGTCTGGTCTTCTCCTCCTCCTCAGTCTCCTCCTCCTTCTGTCCGTCGTGACTTGATCACCCGTTCTCCTCCGTGTGCTCGTCACTCGTCCCCTGTTACTGACCTCCACACTGCCCTCCTTTATTCGTCTCGTTGTCGTTCTCCGTCTCCTGTGTCCGTTCTCCCGTCTCTTCCTCCGTCCTCTCTCACAGCCCTCCCCACTCCTATCTCTGACTACTACCGCGCTGTTCGTCCTGTTGCCGCACGTGTCCTCGCCACTCTTGTCACCGACTCTCGTTCCCTCCGTCGTCTGCCTCGGCTCTCACTACTGCTGTCGCTGAGTTTGCTGCCGCCAGCCGCCTTGACTACGCCACCCGTGTGGTGCCAGCTCCTCCCTCCTGTCCTCTGTTCGTCGGGGGTGGGTTTGCCCTTGGCTGTGACGTCCTAGAGGACAGAGAGTCTGAGTTGGAGTACTGGGCAGCCGCTTCTCCCTCTGTGTGTGCCATGCTGCTCTCCCCTGCGGGAGACCCCGACGCCCTTGACATACCGACTCCTCGCACTTACCGCGAGGCAGTGTCAGGGGCGTGGGCCTCTCAGTGGAAAGCGGCTATGGACGCAGAGTTGGCGTCTTGGAGATCCACAGGCACCTACGTCGACGCAGTTCCCCCTCCCAGGGCGAATGTAGTCGATGGCATGTGGCTCTTCAAGGTGAAGCGGCCGCCTGGAGCACCACCGGTGTTCAAGGCGCGCTACGTGGCTAGGGGCTTCAGTCAGCGTGAGGGAGTTGACTTCTTCCAGACCTTCGCCCCGACCCCGAAGATGACTACTCTTCGGATGCTACTCCACATAGCAGTGCAGCGAGACTACGAGCTGCACTCCCTCGACTTCTCCACTGCGTTCCTCCAGGGCCGACTGCACGAGGAGATCTGGCTATGCCGTCCTCCTGGCTTCACTGACACCTTCCCACCTGGGACCCAGTGGAGCCTGAGGCGACCAGTCTACGGTCTCCGCCCGTTGCCCCGTGAGTGGCACGACACTCTTCGCTCCACACTTCGTGACCTTGGGTTCAGCCCGTCCTCCGCCGACCCGTCGCTGTTTGTTCGAGCGGGTTCTACTCCTTTCTTTATCCTTGTCTACGTTGACGACTTGGTGTTTGCTACCGCAGACAGGGCAGCCCTGGCTCAAGTGAAGTCCGAACTGCAGAAGAGACACAAGTGCACTGACCTGGGTGAGCTGCAGCGCTACCCTGGCCTGCAGATCACTAGGGACAGAGCCGCTCGCACCATCACACTGACGCAGTCACACATGGTGCAGCAGGTCCTTCGGCGGTTCGATTTACAGTTCTCCACCACACAGCCCACTCCTCTTGCTGTTGACCACCGACTCACTGGCCCCTTTCCTGACGAGCCCTTTGAGCCCAGTGGTCCCTACGCAAAGCTTGTGGGCTGCCTCATGTACCTGATGACTTGTACTCGGCCGGACCTCGCCTTTCCCCTCAGCATGCTCTCTCGCTTTGTTGCGATTGGGAGACACTGTCCTGTCCACTGGACAGCTGCTGTGAGGGTGGCGAAGTACCTGGCGACTACATCAGGCATGGGGCTTGTGCTTGGAGGGACTCAGCCAGTGGTGTTGACTGGTCACTGCGACTCTTCCTACGCTGACGACGTGGAGACTCAACGCTCGACTCAAGGTTACTGCTTCAGTCTGGGAGCTGGTGCTGTATCGTGGAGGTCTACACGGTCGTCGTCTGTGGCTACTTCCAGTGCAGAGGCAGAGATCTACGCTGGTGCCATGGCGGCACAGGAGCTTCGCTGGTTGACCTTCTTGCTCGCCGACCTTGGTGAGCGGCCTCGCTCTGCACCGACCTTGTACGTTGACAACAAGGCCATGATCCTCCTGTGTCAAGAGCCTTGACTGGAGAGCAGAGTGAAGGATATTGACGTGAGGTACTTCCTCCTACGAGAGTTGCAGCGATGCGGCCAGGCACGCCTGGACTTTGTGGCCTCAGAGGCCAACACTGCAGACGTTTTCACCAAGGCCTTGGCGCTTGGTGATCACCACATGTTCTGTGTGCAGTTGGGGCTTGTTGAGGTAGGCCCTCGGTTGCGGTAGTCTTGTTGTTTGCTCTGCTTGTTGTGCTTCCTATTTATATCCTAGTGAACTCTTGAACTAGCCTTGTGGCCGCTTGCTTGCGCTCGGAATTTATGTGGTGTCCTTGAGATCCACCCTGAGCTTGCCTTGCTTCCTGCTTTGACTGGTCTTGTGACCGTTTGTTCACCTTGCTTGCATTGATGCCCCTCACTTAGCCTATGGGGGTGTGTCAAATGTAATTCTATGCTTGTAGGCTACAGTGAGTAGCACAATAGGGAGTACAATTGTTAGGGTTGCATATTTGTACTCTCACACTTTCTAGTTTCGACCATTCCGTTGCATTCCTATTCTAAGAGAGTCATGGATGGCGGGCGTTGACGAGGCAGTTGGCTCGTGGTTGGGATATATGGGCGAAGCAGGCTGACATGGAATGATGGGCTCATGTACCAGTCGGTTGGCAACAATAGATGGGCGGTTAGTGGCATAATCATGTGGTTGATTTGGAATGGGCCATAGTAGCGAAGTCGAAGTTTTGGTACGTTGGGCAGTCGAAGATTTTGCGTGTCAAGCAGTACGTAATCTCCTGACTGGTACGTGAATGGGCGGCGGTGGCGGTCAGCATTGCGCTTAGCGATGACATTTGTTTTTTTAGTTGCTTCTGCGGCTCTGGTTCAGGCAGCCTGCATAATCTCGGCGAATTGCTGTGCACGTGGCGTGGGGTTGTCCGCGCTCGGCGTCATGGGCACTGTTGTTTTTTGCCCGTAGTTCAGGTGAAACGGGGACTGCTGCGTCGTCGCTGACGTGGCGTTCTTATACGCGAACTCGATCAGCGGGAGCTGCTTCTCCCAAGTTGTCGGATCGTTGCACGTGGCACGAATCAAGTGCTCCATCGTATGATTCGTCCGTTCCGTTTGACCGTCGGTCTCGGGGTGGTACGACGAGCTGAACTGTAGCTTGGTTCTGAACTGCTCCCAGAGGTTCTTCCAGAAATTGCTGGTCAACTTAGTGTTTCTGTCGCTGATAATTGCTGCTGGTATCCCGTGCAGGCGTACAACGGCTATGATGAACAGGCGAGCGGTTTCTTCGGCTGAGATCGACTTCTTGCACGCAGTGAAGTGTGCCATCTTTGTCAACCTGTCAACGATGACCATCACCGCATCGTTACCCCCAGGATTCGAAGGTTACCCCATGACAGAATCCATGGTAACCTGCTGCCAGGCGCGCTCGGGCGGTGGAATCGGCTGCAATTAACCCGCCTTTCTTTTTCACAAACTCTTCATCACCTGACACGTGGGGCACGAGCCCACGAGCTGCTGCACATCGGTCAACAGCTCCGGCCAGTAGTAGTACCGCTGCAGTTGCTGTTGCGTTTTTTCTACCCCGAAATGGCCCGAGGCAATCACATCATGTGCCTCCTGCAGTAACAGCTCCCTCAGTAGTGAGTACGTGGGTACCCAAATGCGGTTGGTGCCTGTTTTTACGTAATAGACTCCTTTTGCTTCTGCCAGTTGCTGTGAATTTCCGGTCGTGAAAAGTGGGTCGGTACTGTATCCGTGGGTGAATAGTCCGGTTAACAGTGGGTTGGTTTGGGCGAGTAGGATGGCATGGGGTTGGGCGGTAGGGCCTGTGAGTGCGACGGTGATATTCGATGCGCCTTTCTGTACGTGACTGTGTAGTGGAAGTTGGACTCTAGATAGTCCAACCAGCGGATCTGTCGCGGGTTGAGGTTCGGTAGGGCGCAAAGGTATTTTAGTGATTGGTGGTCTGTTTGTACTGTCACGTCTGCTCCCATGAGGTAACATCGCCACACCTTGAACACGTGCACGATCCCCAGCATCTCGCGGTCGTGTATCGGATAATTGTGTTCGGGCGGGTGAAACTTGTGGGACTCGTAAGCGATTGGCTGGAGGTCGTTCCTCAAATTCTGCAATAGTACTGCTCCCACGGCGATGTCGCTAGCGTCCGTGACGAGCTCGAACGGACGGTGCAGATCTGCGATGTGAAGCACGGGCGGCGAGAACACTATTTGTTTGAGGGCCGAGAAGGCAGCTTGCTCTTCTGTCAAATTATAATATTGTGTAGGCTAAAGTGGGGTAGCCCATATGGGGTACACATTTCTAGGGTTGCATATTTGTATCACTTCCATTCCTTAGTCATTCATTCTCGATCTACTTTCCTCATGGTATCGAGCAGGTTCCCCCGTGGGAACTGTGCCTAGGGCCCACCACATCGATCTTTTTTTTCCTGCCCGAAGAGCGCTCAGCCCGAGTCGCGCTACGGGCTCTCACCTCTTCGAGCCGCCCTTCTCAGCGGCCCTGCCGCCCTTCTCAGCGGCCCCGCCGCCCTTCGCTGCGGCCTCGCCGCCCCACATTGCGGCCCCGCCGCCCTTCTTCGCGGCCCTGCCGCCCTTCGCTGCGGCCGCGCTGCCCCTCGTCGCGGCCCCGCCGCCGTTCGCTGCGGCCCCGCCGCCCGTCTCAGCGGCCCCGCCGCCCTTCACTGCGGCCCCGCCGCCTCTCTCGCTGCGGCCGCGCCACCCTACGCAGCGGCCCCGCCGCCCTTCACTGCGGCCCCGCCGCCTCTCTCACTGCGGCCCCGCCGCCCTACGCAGCGGCCCCGCCACCCTTCACTGCGGCCCCGCCGCCTCTCTCGCTGCGGCCCCGCCGCCCTACTCAGCGGCCCCGCCGCCCTTCTACTGCGGCCCCGCCGCCCTTCTCAGCGGCCCCGCCGCCCTACTCAGCGGCCCCGCCGCCCTTCCCAGCGGCCCTGCCGCCCCTTCACCAGCGGCCCTCCCGCTCTACACCGCCCGCGCCGCCCGAGCCGCCCGAACCGCCCGAGCCGCCCGAGCCGCCCGACCTGCCCGAGCCGCCCGAGCCGCGCGAGCCACCCGACTCTCCCGAGCCGCCTGAGCCGCCCGACCAGCCCGAGCCACCCGAGCCGCCCGAGCCGCCCGAGCCACCCGAGCCGCCTGAGCCGCCCGAGCCACCCGAGCCGCCCGAGCCGCCCGAGCCACCCGAGCCGCCTGAGCCCCCCGAGCCGCCTGAGGAGCCGAGCCGCTGGTGCCACGGAGCCGCCGTTGCTGCTGTGCTGTCCGAGCAGCCGTGTTGCAGTGCTGCTGTACTGCTGAGCTGCCCGACCCGCCCTGTCTGGTGAGAGCAGCGCTTTTGTCACTGCACTGCCCCTGTCCTACAGTTTGTACTGTTAGTCTACTGCTGTCATGGCTACCCCCAGTGTTCTCGCTTTTGACGCTGAGGGTCGAGCCATTGACTTTGAGGTTTGGGTAGATGACCTGCAGCTTTTCCTACAGTGCGATAGGGCAGACGGTCTCTCCTTCTTTGACCTCACCTTTGGTGCTTCCCCTGCCCCTGCTGCCGATGCCGACGCCACTGTTCGCTCCCAGTGGGCCACTCGCGATGCTGCTGCACGTCTTGCTGTTCGTCGCCACCTGCCTACCACTGAGCGCGCGCACTTTAGTCAGTACAAGAGTGCCCAGACCTTGTACGACGCTGTAGTTGCACGCTACTCTTCGCCTGCCACTGCTGCACTGAGCCGCCTCATGCTACCGTACCTCTTTCCTGACCTTGCTGCCTTTCCCACAGTCGCTGACCTCATTACACACCTCCGCACTAGTGACACTCGCTACCGCGCCGCGCTTCCTGCTGAAATCTGCGCCAAGAACCCCCCCCCATGTACATCACTCTCTATTATATAGTCACCCGCCTCCCTGACTCCCTTCGTGTAGTCAGGGACCACTTTCTCTCAGTCTGTCCCACCACTCTCACTGTTGACCTCCTAGAGAAGGCCCTCCTAGCAGCGGAGAAGAGCATAGTCGCTGTAGGAGCCCCTCGTGGTGACCCTCGCACCCCCATCTTTGAGGGGTGTTCCCCTTCCCCCTTGTTGCCCTCTGTCGCCTCTGCTGCTGCGGCCGACCTCGTTGGTCTTGAGTCGGTCGGTGCGGCGTCTGCCCCTAGCGGGAGACGCCGCTCTGGCAAGGGCAAGGGGGGCAAGGGCGCGGGTGGAGCTAGCGGGGGTGGTGGAAGTGGCGGTGGAGGCGGCGGAGAGAGTGGGGGTGGCGGTGGGAGTGGTGGCGGGGGTGGAGGTGTCGGTGGCAGCAGCGGAGGCGGAGGCGGCGGAGGCGGTAGCGGTGGGAGCGGAGGCGGCGGTGGTGGCGGAGGTGGAGGCGGCGGTGGTGGAGGAGGTGGAGCTGGTCAGGGTGGTGCTTCGCAGCAGAGCGGCTCCGGTGGTGGTCAGCGCCAGCAGCAGCAGCAGCAGCAGCGTTCTCGGGACATCCCCCCTCCTCAGCAGCTCCGTGAGTGGTACACGCAGCGTCAGCGTGGTGGGGGTTTTGGCCCGTGCACCTACGTCCTTCGCTCCGGCGACCGCGCGGGTGAGCACTGTGGGGGTGCCCACCCCACCCAGCGCTGCTTTGGCTGCCTGACGGACGCTTGGCGTCAGCAGTTCCCGGAGGCTAGTGAGATCCCCCGCTAGGGAGAGCTGTCTACGGCAGGTGTCGCTATCTATGATCTTGACTTTGATGCTATCATTGCTGCCATGTATGCTGTGACTATTAGTGATGAGGGTGACTGTTACCGGTGTTTCCCTCCCGACCCGGGCATTGGTACTGCTGCGCTAGGTGCTAGTGAGGCTGCTGCTCTAGGTGCCAGCGCGTCTGCGCCCTCAGGTACTGGTGAGGCTGCGCTCTCAGGTACCACGTCGGCTTCGGCCTCCCTCACCTTCACACTTGACTCGGGGGCTTCTCGCTCCTTCTTTCGAGACCGCACCACACTCACGCCGCTTGGTCGGCCGGTTGCAGTCTCCCTGGCAGACCCCTCTGGGGGTCCTCCCCTCTCTCACTTCTCTACTGTCCTCCCGTGTCCGGATGCCCCCTCTGGCGCCTTGTCTGGTCTTTACCTCCCCTCGTTCTCGACGAACTTGGTGAGTGGTGCTGACCTGCAGGATGCGGGGGCTCACTAGTTTACTCCTGCGAGTCAGAGGGTGACCCACTGCTCGGACGCACGCACGGGCCGACACGTGGCCACGTTTTTGCGTCGGCCGGGGTCGAGCCTCTACACCCTGACCACTGGGTCCCCTCCTGTCCCTGCTTCTGGCCAGGTAGCTGCGTCGGGTCAGGTGTTTGCTGCAGCGTCCAGGTCTGGTCCTGAGTCTGCCCCCTGCTCGTGTCGCCTCCTGTCTCACAAGACTCTCCTGTGGCACCACCGTCTTGGTCACCCCTCCCTGCCTCGTCTCCAAGGCATGGCTTCCCGTGTCCTTGTCTCTGGTCTTCCCCGGTCCCTCCCTCCCCTTCCTCCGGGGCCTGGTCCTTCGTGTGTCCCCTGTGTTGAGGGGCGGCTCCAGGCTGCCCCTCACTCCTCTCAGTTTCCCCCGACAGAGGCCCCGCTACAGACACTTCACATGGACGTGTGGGGCCCAGCCCGCGTCCGTGGACAGGGTCACGAGCGCTACTTCCTGCTGGTGGTTAACGACTACTCGCGTTACACCAGAGTCTTCCCCTTGCGCAGCAAGGGTGATGTCACTGAAGTGTTGATCGACTGGATCCGCACAGCTCGTCTCCAGCTCAGGAGGAGCTTCGGCTCGGACTTTCCTGTTCTGTGTCTGCACTCTGACCGAGGCGGAGAGTTCTCCTCTGGCCTTCTGCGAGCCTACTGTCGTGCGCGAGGCATCCGCCAGACCTTTACGCTTCCGATCTCTCCACAGCAAAATGGGATTGCTGAGCGCGGCATTGGCATGGTCATGGACGTCGCTCGTACGTCCATGATGCATGCGGCTGCCCCCCATTTTCTGTGGTCGTTTGCGGTTCGGTACGCGGCGCATCAGATCAACCTTCACCCCAGGGTCTCCAAGCCGAAGACCTCCACAGCCTTGGTGTGGACGGGGAAGGTCGACGATGCGTCTGCGTTCCGTGTCTGGGGATCTCGGGCGTTTGTCCGCGACTTGTCTGCGGACAAGCTGTCCCCTCGTGCTGCTCCCTGTGTCTTCCTTAACTACCCCCCTGACGCCCCTGGGTGGCAGTTCTACCACCCCACCTCTCGTCGTGTTCTGTCCTCCCAGGACGTCACGTTCGAAGAGTCAGTCCCCTACTACCGCCTCTTCCCCTACCGCACTCCTTCCCTCCCCTCGCCACCGCACTTCCTTGTGCGAGGTCCCCCCCCGGTAGACCCCCTCCCCCCTCAGGGTCCTGCCCCTTCAGGTGTGTCCCAGGTAGACGCAGTCGAGACGGTCGAGGTTGCTGGTGACTCTGGTACTGCTGCGGGTTCTGAGCCTGGGGGTGCTGACTCTGGGGGTGCTGCGCGCGTGGGTGCTGAGCCTGGGGGTGCTGAGTCTGGGGGTGCTGCGACTGGGGGTGCTGAGCCTGGGGGTGCTACGATTGGGGGTGCTGAGCCTGGGGGTACTGCGACTGGGGGTGCTGAGCCTGGGGTGCTACGTCAGGAGCTGCTGAGCCTTGGGGTGCTGCGTCTGGAGCTACTGAGCCTGGTGGTGCGGAGCCAGCGGCCGCTGGACCTGCTCGTGTGGCGTCTGGCGGTGCTGGGCCTGGAGGTTCTCCGGGTGCTTCGTCTCGGCGGGAGCCACTCTCTCCACAGGAGCTGCGCGAGTGGTTCGCCCGGCGCTGGAGGCGTACTGCTGGAGCTGGAGCTTCTTCGGCCGCTGAGGGTGCTGGTGCCGCCGGTCCCGGAGGTGCTCGTCCTGGGAGTGCTGGAGCTGCTGGGCCTGCGGGTACGACTGGAGCTGGAGCTGCTGAGGGTGTTGGCACTGAGGCTACTGCTGTCAGTCCTGGCGGTGGTCCTGCTGCGGGTGCTGCTGGTACTGTTGGAGGTCCTGTAGCTGGAGGTGCTGTTGGCGCTGGTGCTGCCGCTGAGGGTGCTGGTGCACTCCCTGCTGTGTCTGGAGTCGCCGCGCGGCCTCGGCTGTACTTCGTTCCGCTCCTTTAGCAGGTTCTTGGTCCTTCTCCTCCTGTAGGGTGTCCACCGCCTGTCCAGTCGCAGTCACAGTTACCGCCTGCCTCCCCACTGCCTTCTCCCTCTCCTTACAGTGGTCCTACTGGAGGTCTTGCTGAGCGTCGTGAGCTTGCGTCTCGTCCCGCGTCGCCTGTTCGTGCTGCTCGCGCTAGTGGTCGCGGTTCGCGTCAGCGTCCTCCTCCTGTCCCTGGCACACACCGGATGTCTCTGCGTCCGTCCACTGCTCCTCTGCGTGCCCCTTTGCCTTCTCCTCCTGAGTCCTCTCTTCCTACGCTTGCCGACCCGGAGTCGGACTCTCTTCGTGCTGCCAGTCCTACTCTCATGCGTCTCCTTGCTACTGTCGTCACTGACCCCTCTTTTGAGTCCACTGCTGCGTCTGCTCTTGTTGCTGAGTTCCTCGACTTTGCTGCTCGCTGTCGTCTAGACTACGCTGCTAGTCTTGTTGCTGAGTCTGCGTCTGTCTGTCCTCCGTCCGTCGGGGGTGAGTGTGCTCTTGGCACGGACGTCCTTGAGGACAGGCAGGAGGAGTTCCAGTGTCTGGCTGCTGCTTCACCTCATCTCGCGTCCGTACTGCTTAACCCTGAGGGAGACCCGGATGCACTAGACATCCCGACTCCGCGCTCTTACGCGGAGGCTGTAGAGGGTCCCTACTCCCCTCAGTGGCAGGCAGCTATGGATGCAGAGATGGCCTCCTGGAAGTCCACAGGCACCTACGTTGACGCGGTTCCTCCTCCTGGGGCGAACATCGTCAGTGGCATGTGGATCTTCAGGGTGAAGCGGCCGCCGGGCTCTCCACCTGTCTTCAAGGCGCGGTATGTGGCTCGTGGCTTCAGTCAGCGGCAGGGAGTTGACTACTTTCAGACCTTCTCTCCCACCCTGAAGATGACCACTCTTCGGGTGCTGCTACACATAGCCGCTCAGCGTGACTACGAGATTCACTCCCTTGACTTCAGCACTGCTTTTCTGCAAGGTAGCCTGCACGAGGAGATCTGGCTGCGCCGTCCACCTAGCTTCACTGGGACTTTCCCTCCTGGCACCCAGTGGAGCCTCCGACGGCCAGACTACAGTCTCCGACGGCCAGTCTACAGTCTACGGTCTCCGCCAGAGTCGAGTGGCCCGTACCCAGAGCTTGTTGGCTGCCTCATGTACCTGATGACCTGCACACGACCTGACCTTGCATACTCTCTTAGCATCTTGCACGCTATGTTGCTCCTGGGAGACATAGACCAGAGCACATGGCTGCAGCGAAGAGGGTGTTGCGCTACTTGTGCAGTACGTCGGGCATGGGGCTAGTGCTTGGAGGGCGGAGTCCAGTGGTCCTCACTGGGCACGCGGACGCTTCTTGGGCTGACGACCAGGCTACGCAGCGGTCGTCACAGGGTTACACCTTCACTCTTAGTTCCGGCTCTGTTTCGTGGCGGGCTACTCGCTCGTCTTCTGTTCTTGGCTCCAGTTGTGAGGCTGAGATCTACGCCGGGGCCATGGCTGCTCAGGAGCTTCGCCGGCTCACCTACCTGCTGACTGACCTCGGAGAGCCGCCTTGTTCTCTTCCAATGCTGTACGTAGACAACAAGGTCATGTTGGCCTTGTGTCGGGAGCAGCGACTGGAGCACAGAACGAAGCACATTGCTCTCCGCTACTTTCTTGCTCGTGAGTTGCAGCAGCGTGGTCAGTTGCGACTTGCGTAGGTGGCCTCTGAGGCCAACACTGCTGATGTTTTCACCAAGGCACTTCCGCCTTGTGATCATCAGCGCTTCTGCACTCAGCTGGGTCTTGTGCCTGTCTTGCCTCACTTGCTCACCCCTTGACCTTGCTTGTACTCTTACATATATATATATACCTGCTCTTGCTTGTTTAGCCTTATATATATATATGTGTACTCCTGCATGTGAACTGACCTTGTGGCCTTGACCTTGTGTTCGGACTGTGTGGTGACGTTGTGATCCACCCTGAGCTTTGTCTGCTTTGCTTGACTGGTCTTGTGACCCCTTGTTCTCCCCCACTTTGCCTATGGGGGTGTGTCAAATTATAATATTGTGTATAGTGGGGTAGCCCATATGGGGTACACATTTCTAGGGTTGCATATTTGTATCACTTCCATTCCTTAGTCATTCATTCTCGTTCTACTTTCCTCATCTTCCTCAACAGGTCAGTCAACGGAGCAGTCAACTTCGCCATGTCGGGGGCGAACCGGCGCATGTAGTTGACGAGCCCCAAAAAACTCTGCAACTCGGTCAAGTTTGTCGGCGCGTGCCACGCTTGAATCGTCGCGATCTATTTCGGGTCTATTTCCACTCCTTCAGCTGAAATAATGTGTCCCAAAAACTCCAGTCTGTCCTGTAGAAACTTAGACTTAGAGGCTTTTAACAGTAGGCGGTTCTCACCCAGTATTTGAAAAAGTGCTTCGATTATCTGTAGGTGCTGTGCTTTATTTGGGCTGTAAATCATTATGTCGTCTAAGTAGACGATGACACACTTTTCTAAGAGCGGGCGGAAGGCTTCGTTCATGGTGATTTGAAACGTGGAGGGTGCGTTGGTCAGTCCAAAGGGCATGACGGTGTATTCGAAGGATCCGTAGCGTGTTCGGAAAGTTGTCTTGGGGCAGTCGGGTGGATTGACTCAAATTTGGTGGTAACCCTCTCTAAGATCGATTTTCGAGAAAACCTGGGCGGTGTGTAGTTGGTCGATCAGTTCGTCGGCTCGCGGGATGGGGTAATGGGATTTGACGGTAACCCTATTCAGTGTGCGGTAGTCGATGCACATGCAAAAACCCCCGTCCTTGTGTGAACAGTATCGGTGCTGCGAAGGGTGACGAACTCGGGCGAATAAACTCCTTCTCGAGCAGGTAACCCAGCTGCTTCCTCAGTTCGTCCAGTTCGGGTTGGGTGAATCGGAAATGTCGCTGTACTGTCGGTTGTGCCCCCGGTTCTAACTCTATCCTGTGGTCGTGCGGTCGCTGAGGTGGCAGTCCCGACGGTAGGTTATCCGGAAATATCCCACTGTACCGCTTCAGGAGTGATGCCAAGTCATCCGGTACGTCGGGTAACAGTTTCTGTAAATCCCCCCCTTTGTCTGCTGCCTCGGCTTCCCGAATGTCAACCGCGTACACGTCAGCTCCTGCCGCTACGGCTCGTTTCATCGTGATCGCATTGACACGCACCGACGAAGACTCAGGCGAGCCCCAGCGAGGTAAGGCGATGTTGTTGCCGTTCACTCGCACGGTGCAGTCACCCGTCATCCAGTCGATTCGCGGATTGTGTCCTCGCAGCCAATCACAACCGAGTAAAATGTCAGTTCCGTCGAGTGTTGTCGCGAACATTTCCTGACTAAACGTGAAGTTACCCCCGCATCGAATCCGAACCCAGTCTACGCGTTCCCGTATCGCCAGTGGCGTGTCGTTAACCAGTCTTGCGTCGATCTCAGGTAAACATCTGTCCAGTGGCAGTCTCAGTTTCCGTGCTGTGGCGATGTTGATCAGGCTGTGAATGGATCCCCCGTCGACAAATATTTTAACTAAGTCTGTCCCAATTTTCCCACTGTGCAGTATGGGGCTGTCTACCGTAGTACTCTCCTTATTCGGTCGGGTGTGATCGATTGCGTGAACTGGCACAATCACTCAGTGAGGGTCGGTTGGGTCGGGCAAGAGGCGTGACCTGTTAGTAGAGGGCCCGTGTACTATTGACTCCCAGCGTTTCCCTGCTGCTTGGTCTGTTTCTGCTGCCCAGCTTCCCCCTTTCCCTTAGCGTTTTTTGGGCATTCGTTCTTGCGGTGTCCCGGCCGATTGCACGCAAAGCAGCGCCATTTGAACGGTGCGGCAGCGGCAATCGCGGCGACGACACGTATCGTAGCGCCCTCGTTTGTCCCACGAGATTGATGACCCCAGTTGCTGCTTCCGTAGGACCCTGGTCTCGGTCGGCGAAAGAATTCAAGCTTCTCCGCCATGGTGAGAATCTCCTGAAAATCGGTGACGCCGCGGAGTTGGATTTCCTGGGCCAAGTCGTGCTTCAGGCCGCCGATGTAGCGGTCGATACGCTCGGCCTCGTGCATATATCCCACTTGCTCGCACATCGCCAGAAACCCGCTACTGTAGTATTGGACGGAACCGAGTTGGCGCCAAGTGCGGAGCTTCTGACGCGCTGCAATCGAAGCCGCAATTGGCTCAAATCAAGCGCGCAGACCTGCACACCACACGTCCCACATGCGATATTGGGGCACCTCCACAAAATACGACGGCGCTTAGGGTCCGGTTTGTCCTTGCCGTGTTGGTAGAGTCGCATAGTCATTCGTCTTCGTGACGATGACGCGCCATCAATCCATGGCGGGTCCTCGCAGCAGCGACACGGTGTAACGAATCTTCGCCGTATCCTCCGAGACGTAGTTGGCGTCGAAGAAAACGTTCATCGTGAACAACCATGCCTGAACGGTAGGACCGCCCTATTGACTCGGGTCAAAGCCTGGCGGGCGCTGCGGCTTCAGCGGCATCGGTGACGGCAGTGCCGAATCGTTGATCGGTCCCGAGATCGTGACGCGAGGCTGGTTCCTGGCCGCATTCGTCGCTTCGTGGTGTGTCGTGCCGTGGTCGTCGTCTCTGTCGTGGTGGACGACGCCATCACTGGCCGCGCTCGCGGGTTGCCCCACACTTGCGTGTTGTGATGCTTGTGGTGCGGGCTGTACCGGAGTGCCAGGTGCTTGTGATTGCGCTTGTTGTGCTCGTGCGATGTCATTCTGCAAGGAAGTGCGTTCCGCCGTCAGCGCCGCGTGTTCTTCAGAGTTTTCGTGCAGTTGTCGCAGCAGCTCGTTCAAGCGGTCCTACGTGAGCGTCGTGACGTCGATATGTTCGGCCATTTCGAAGGGCGTCGGCTCGTCTTAGTCCAGGCGCAGTCGTGGCTGCACGCGTTTACAAGAGAACGCGAGGACAGCGGCTCCTAGGGGCTAAGGTGCGTGAGTCACTTCGAGTGAAAAATCAAAAGTTGATTTCCTGGGGTGCAGAGATGCGCGGTCTGAAAGAAAGTAGCTCTGATTACCAAGTGTTACAGGTGCAATGAATTGAGATAGCGGGGATTGCACTAAGGTGTCAAACGAGTACAAAATGTGAGCGAAGGCATGAGTGAACATTTATACGCGAAACATGCAAACGGTAACGCGGTGCGTGCGAGCTAGCTAGTGCTAGGCTGGCATCGAGGCTCGGGCTAGTCCCGAAGCGTAGGGCGACACGGCCGGGCCAGCGGTGCATGGTTAGGTGAAATAGTGCGCGCCAAGTTGGCGAAGCCCTGTTAGTAGTAACGGGCGAACAACGGCTGCTGCTGTACGCGATGTTGTAGGTCGCGGTAAGGAATGTCAGAAAATCCCTTACACTATTCCCCCCCCCACGTATCTGCAAATGGCTTCAGCATCCTATCTTGATACATTAATTACTATGAACATATATTTCTTAGGCGTGTGGGCTAGTTGGATTTGTCCCACGATAATGAATGTGATTTCAAGCATCCCAAAAGTATAGGTACTTCACAGGGCCTCAGATTGGTTTTGGGCTAGGCTGAACAATCAGACTTGGTACAAAAAAGTATGCTGAAAATCATATAAATTAGCCATTTTATGCCATTTTACACTATAAAATTCATAGGTTTTCCTGTTTTTTCCAAAAAAATGCTGAAAAATCAGCCCTGGTTCTAAACGAAGTCTGAAATCTCTGCCTTTTTTTAACCTAAATCAGCCTTTTTTCGCTGACTTCTGTGGCCCTGGTACTTCATCTCTGGCAGTTGCTACGGTACATTGATGATCCAGTGGTCTAGGCTGTGAGTAGCTGTTTGTATAATGAGCTTTGAATGAAACGAAACCTGGCGCACGTTGAGATTACGGTTCATAAACGTTTGTGCAGTGTGTTTTATGAACATTTCTTAAGCCAGTGGGGAAGTGTATAAACCATCAAAGGCCGCTGATGTACACCTTCACCGTCAAGTAACCCCTCACTGTGGCAGCCCCATTATCTCCTGCAGCGCCTCCATGGACACGCGGTGATGTGTTCCTTCATGCAGGCTGCTCCACACATGCACCCCCTCATGCCAATGCACGATCTCAGCTTAGCAGCCCCATGATCTCCTCCAGAGCCTCCAAGGACACCTTGTGATGTGTTCCTTCAAGCAAGCTACTCTCAAGTTGCTTCCCAAAAGTGACCCCTCACTGTGGCAGCCCCATGATCTCCTCAAGAGCCTCCATTGACACCTTGTGATGTGTTCCTTGAGGCAAATCACTCCACACGTGCCGAATCATTGCCCCCTTGGGCCCTGTCAGCTCGCCGTAAGGGACTATAATCACCTTCCCTTTCCACTGCTCCTGACGAACGATGGTGTTTAGATTTGCCTGCTCCCACACGTGATGATATCTATGAAACTCGTCTGCTTCAGTGATCGTGTACCATTGCTTGAAGAACTGTGGGGAGTGGGAGGAGAAAGGGGGGAGTGGGGAGGGGGCAACAGTCAACTCAATATTCAAATTGCTTGCTCAACACGTGACTGCAAGCATGTTGCGCAAACACGTGACTGCAAGCTTGTTGCTCAAACACGTGACTGCAAGCGTGTTGCTCAAACACGTGACTGCAAGCATGTTGCTCGAACACGCGCGAATGCAATCCGAGCTCGTTCGATCGAAAGACTCTCAACCCCTTTCTTCCCCTTCCTCCCCTCTTCTCCCCCCACCCCCGCCCAAAAAGCACCTGATTTACATGTGAAGAAGCTCACCTCAAAAGTGTCCAGTGATCGCCTACAAAGATGAAGACATCAGCTCACCTCTACTCCCCTGCATTGAGATAGTCGTGCCCTTCCATAAATGGCACATCGGCGCTCCCATCATACCCCCCCACTGCGTCCCCGTTCCGTGGTATCAGAGCCACCTGTAGGAAAGCTCAAGCTCACCTCAAAGGTATCGAGTGATCGTCTGCACAAAATCACCCCTGCATTAATATAGTCGTGCCCTTCCATAAATAGCACATCGGCGCCCCCATCATACCCCCCCACTGCGTCCCCGTTCCGTGGTATCAGAGCCACCTGTAGGAAAGCTCAAGCTCACCTCAAAGGTATCGAGTGATCGTCTGCACAAAATCACCCCTGCATTAATATAGTCGTGCCCTTCCATAAATAGCACATCGGCGCCCCCATCATACCCCCCCACTGCGTCCCCGTTCCGTGGTATCAGAGCCACCTGTAGGAAAGCTCAAGCTCACCTCAAAGGTATCGAGTGATCGTCTGCACAAAATCACCCCTGCATTGATATAGTCGTGCCCTTCCATAAATAGCACATCGGCGCCCCCATCATACCCCCCCACTGCGTCCCCGTTCCGTGGTATCAGAGCCACCTGTAGAAAAGCTTAAGCTCACCTCAAAGGTATCGAGTGATCGTCTGCACAAAATCACCCCTGCATTGATATAGTCGTGCCCTTCCATAAATAGCACATCGGCGCTCCCATCATACCCCCCCACTGTGTCCCCGTTCCGTGGTACCAGCACCACAGGTCCCTCCGGCTGTAGCGCGGTGGCCGGTTGTAGCAGCAGGGCAGGGTCCTGTGGGACCCACACCTGTCCTTCCAAGGAGTCTGTGACATTCGCCCTCAACAGCCAGTCGAAATAATTCTGGTGGAAGGGGCAAACAAGGGTATGAGAGGCACAGGGCACGGCTGTAGCGCGGTGGCCGGCTGTAGCAGCAGTGCAGAGTCTTGTGGGACCCACACCTGGCTGTCCAGCGAGGCTGTGACTTCAGCCAGTTGAAGTAATTCTGGGGATAAGGAAGCGGTGATGCGCGGTGAGGAGGGATGAGGAGGAGCGGGGAGGGTGAGGAGGGGTGAGGCAGGGTGAGGAGGGGTGAGGCAGGGTGAGGAGGGGTGAGGCAGGGTGAGGAGGGGCGCATTGTTCACAATCCATGTCCTGCTGGGACCCACACCTGGCCGTCCAGTGAGTCTGTCACTTGGGCATCCAGCAGCCAGTTGAAGTCGTTCTGGGAAGAAGGAAGTGGTGAGGAGGAGCGAGGAGGAGCGAGGAGGGGTGACGAGGGGTGAGGAGGGGTGAGGAGGGGTGAGGAGGGGTGAGGAGGGGTGAGGAGGGGTGCATCGTTCACATTTCATGGCCTGTGGGAACCTCACCCTGTTGACTTGCGCATTTGTCAGGAAAACAATGGCTGGTGAATGCTTGAAGAGAAAGTGAGAATGCACTCACAGGCTGCTTGATGGTCTGAAGAAGGCTTGTACGCCGAAACCGGTTACCACCGAATTTTTTACACAAGAGCGTTTTACAAAGTACTACCAACAACTACTGGTGTTGAATCCTAAGTTGCTGCCACGTATCGAACTCAATGGCACCTAATTGGTGTCCTCTTCCACTAAAACAATGGCTGGTGAATGCTTGAAGAGAAAGTGAGAATGCACTCACAGGCTGCTTGATGGTCTGAATCCAGGCTTGGCTTCGAGTGAGAGGTTGTGGTGGCTCATGCGCATCGCATGTAGGCATCTGAGTCGAGTAAGAAGGGCTGGTGCAGGCTTGAAGCTTGAACGAGCATGATGGGGCGAGCATGAACTCACAGGCTGCTTGATGGTTTGAATCCAGGCTTCGACTGAGAGGTTGTGGTGGTTCATTCGCATGTAAGCGTCTGAGTCGACAAACAAGGCCCACTGGCAGCAGCACGATAGCTGCTCCTGCAGAAACGGTATCTGCGGGGGAGAAGCAGGAGATAGCAGGAATAAACAAGCAATGCAGGGTGCTGAATGGCATCAAACCAGGCTTCGACTGAGACGTTGTGGTGGTTCAACTTTTGAGTCGACTCAAAAGTCAACTCAAAAGTCAACTCAAAAGTCCACTTTTGAGTCGACACACAAGTCCACTCAAAAGTCAACTCAAAAGTCGACTGAGACGTTGTGGTGGTTTATTCGTGCACATGTAAGCGCCTTAGTCAACAGACAAGGCCCACTGGCAGCAGCATGCCAATTGCTCCTGCAGAAACGGGAGGGCAGGGAAGGCAGGTGAGGGCAGGGAAGGCAGGTGAGGGCAGGGAAGGCAGGTGAGGGCAGGGTGGTTCTTGAGAATCCGCTCAAAAGAGGGGGTGGTGGGCTCGGATGGGCTCATGAGCTCTTACATTCGCATGTCAGCATCTGAGTGGATAAAGAAGGGCCACTGGCAGCAGCATGATAGCTGCTCCTGCAAAAACGGTATCTGCAGGGGAGGGCAGGTAACGGCAAGAATTGCAAGTGATGTGGGGTAACTGACGCTCACCTTGAAGAATGAGGGGTGCCCATCCTGGGTGTATCTAAGTGACTTTTGAGAATTCTTAAAATTCACTCGAATAACGGCAAGAATTGCAAGTGATGTGGGGTAACTGACACTCACCTTGAAGCATGAGGGGTGCCCATCCTGGGTGTATTTAAGTGACTTTTGAAAATTCTCAAAAGTCACTCGAATAACGGCAAGAATTGCAAGTGATGTGGGGTAACTGACGCTCACCTTGAAGCATGAGGGGTGCCCATCCTGGGTGTGTCTAAGTGACTTTTGAGAATTCTCAAAAGTCACTCGAATAGCGGCAAGAATTGCAAGTGATGTGGGGTAACTGACGCTCACCTTGAAGCACGAGGGGTGTCCATCCTGGGTGTATCTGAACCAGGGGAGGCGAATCAGTGCATCAGGGTAACTGACGCTCACCTTGAAGCAAGCACAGTCACTGATGACGCTCACCTTGAAGCAAGCACAGTCACTGATGACGCTCACCTTGAACCACGAGGGGTGCCTATCCTGGGTGTGTCATTGGGTGTTGCCCTCACCCCACTCACGCCCACCTTGAACCACGAGGGGTGTCTATCCTGGGTGTATTTCGACCCATTTCTCTCCATGTTGCAAGTTGCAATTGCAACCCCTCGCATTGTAACAAATGTATAATCACCTCTAACACGCACCTTGAACCAGGATGGGTGTCTATCCTGGGTGTATTTCGACCCATTTCCCACAGCGAAGCGATACCCATGCCGCCGCGCGTATATCCTGAAGGAGAGAAATGGAGAGATTCGCACAAATCTCGAAGGAATAGGGATTTTTGGTCCAAACATTAGGGGTTTCTGTCTGAAAATTAGGGGTTTCTGGTCCAAGAATTAGGGGTTTCTGGTCCAAGAATTAGGGGTTTCTGGTCCAAGAATTAGGGGTTTCTGGTCCAAGAATTAGGGGTTTCTGGTCCAAGAATTAGGGGTTTCTGGTCCAAGAATTAGGGGTTCTGGTCTGAGGAACAAGAAAAACGGAATATTTTTAAGAAACATTTACTCCGTTGACCTTCCATTTCACCAGCATCTGAAACCCGTGCTGGCGCGGCGCGAATATATCCTTCCTGGTGGAGGGAGACAGGTATGATGGAACGGGAAAACAAGGTGACGGCCAGAGTGACCCACATGGGCATCTTCATCTGGTCTTCACTCCATCCGCATCCTCCACCCTAGGCAGCCCACCACCCTAGGCAGCCCACCACTTACTAACATGTCAACACCGTAAAAAACACGCACATGCACACATGCACACGCACACACGCGTGCGCGCGCACACACACACACATACGAGTGCTGTATTGCAAGTCATACGCACATGTTGACGGCCAGAGCCACCCAAATGGGCATCTTCAGCTGATCCTCATTCCCATCCGCGCCCACCACCCTAGGCAGCGCACCATAAAACCTCCTCCATGCCTCAGACATCCCTTTAATTTCCCCATCCTTCCCCTGCCCCTCATCCTTCCCCTGCCCCTCATCCTTCCCCTGCCCCTCATCCTTCCCCTGCCCCCTATCCTTCCCCTGTCCCTCATCCTTCCCCTGCCCCCCATCCTTCCCCTGCCCCCCATCCTTCCCCTGCCCCCCGGCCTCTCCCACTCCTTCTTTCAACCGCCTACCCCACCATCCTCCATACCCACCCCACTCTCTATCCCTCGCCCTCCCCCCCAACCTCCCCCCTTCCACTTCCCTCTCACTCCGTTCCTGCATCTCCCCCCTCCGCCCTACCTGTCCCCCATCCCCTGCCCCCGTCCCTACACCCTCCCCCTCTCTCCCTTCCCCCCCCAACCCTCTCTCTCCCTAATCCTTCACCCCCCACCCTTTCCACCCCCAGGTCTCTCAAGAGCCGCGCTACAGCCGCATCAACCGGCTTTTGAGTCGCCCCCACCACCCCCTCTGCCTCCGCCCCCAGGTCCCTCAGGAGCCGCGCTACAGCCGCCTGCACTTGTTTTTGAGTAGAATTGAATGCTTCCCCCCCCTCTGCCCCCAGGTCTCTCAGCAACCGCTCTACAGCCGCCTGCACAGCCAGCACCCCCTCGGGGTTGTAGCGCGAGTCGAGAGTGAGAATGCAGCCGGGCCGCTCCCACTCTGCTTGAGGCAACCGCACCGAAGGGGAGAGGTTCCATAGCTGACTGATGTCCGACCGAGCCTGAGGCTGAGGTTCGGAAACGAAGGATGTGCATAGAAGACATGGCTGATTCCGCGATCCACATAGGTCAAAGCAGACCAGCATCAACTCGCTCTCCTGGTTACAACATGGCTAGCCGCATAGCACTGAACGAGAGGCACGAGTATTGAGCCTATTAAACGAACCACTTACTTGATTAGTCGTGGCAATCATGCACAGCACGAGAACGAGAAGCACAAGGAGCCAAACCGCGGAGCCAACGTTGCATGACCGCGATTCCACCACACTAGTGGCGCGGCCCTTCTGGCATGATTCAGGCGTCAGATTCTCATGATCCGCTTTTCCGCCGCGCGGTTCTAACACGTCCCAATCGCCTGCTCCGCGCAGAATTGCCAATTTCTTCCTCCAATCCAGAAAGACTTGCGAGATTCCAAACATGATCTGCTCCGTCCAATTCCGATCTTGATCTCGATCTTGATCCAAATCGCGGTCCGAACTTTCCCTGGAAGCCTGCGCGCCGTCTTCCTCTCGTCTGCATGTTTTCATCTCTGGGTACATACTATCCGCTTCGACGAGCTTCTCAGACTGTTTCTTAGGCGCAGAAAAAACAGACTTTTTGGCCGTGTTCCCGTCACTTGCAGATTGACTCCCAGGGTAAGTACCCGCCTCAACGAGCTTTCCCGACGGGATATGAAGCACCTCTTGACTCTGAGCCTCGACGAATCCAGATTCCCGTGGACCAGAAGCGTCCGAAGCTTCGCGGGCCGAGAATTCGTCAATCTCGATGCTTTTTCCAATCAATGTCGAAGCATGAAGCGACTTTTGAGTCGACTCAAAAGTCATCAATGTCGAAGCATGAATCTCGGCGGATCTAGACTCCCGTGGACCGGAAGCGTCGGGGGCTTCATCACGGCGCGAGAATTCGTCAATCTCGACACGTTCCTCAGCCATCAATGTCCGAAGCACACACACGGACAGAGAAACACTCTAAAATTCGCCGTTCGTCCAACGAAGTGACACAATAACTTCTTAAATTAGACAGCTTGGCTCGCGCGGCGGCTCCCGCAAACGGTTTGCCCGCGATGCCGCAAATTCAGCAAATAAAACGGCGGTACGCAAACACGTGCCGCGCGGGTCCCTAGTCGCAAAATAGGCAGTTGCCGACCCGAAATTCACAAAAAAAAAAAGGCCTCTCAGCAGGCATCGCAACGGAAATTACTAATACGCGGCATGCTGTTGGTTGAAACCGGAAATTTCTCCGTACCCGCACAAACCGACAGACTGATAATTGTAGTACATGATTTTCTTGGGCTGAAATGACTGCAGAAGAAACAACCGTGGAACATCCTAGCAGAAGGAACAATCGTGGTCTCGCGCTTTCGAGAGACACGCCAAGCAAGGGCGCTGCGGGGCAATCTTAGGGCGGGTGCGTTCCCATGTTGCACCGGGAATTGCATGGTTCATCCGTTGTTGTTTAGAACGATATTCAGCGGTGCACAGCGGTTATTTGACTTGCACAGCTGTTTTGCACCGTGACTCAGGACGCGGTAAAAGTGGAGTTCGTTTTTTAGCACGGTTATAGGCGGTTGTGTATCTTTTGTATACAAAACGCGGGATTTCAGTGTGGTGACCAGCTCGATTTCCCTGCAATCGAGCACGCGGGATTTCAGTGCGGTACCGCGTCCTCAAGATGATTACTGTAAACCAACTGGAAACGTTACTTCTCTGTCACGCGCTGAAAAGAAAAATACTCCTGATGCCTGTTTGAGCCCCTCCCGGTTGCCTTGTGAAGGGGGCATATAAGCTGTCACGGGGCTTTTCGGTTAATTTCGTCAATTCGCAGCTAGCTAAAAAGGATTCGCATGTGCTTATATACAATATATGTTACCATATTTGACTTCAGTTTATTCTGCTTGACTTCGGTCTGTTCGTTACTACTGGTTGAACACCACGCGACGCGCTTGTAATGTAGGTGCATGAAGCTGGGGAAACAACCTCGGGTGCAGCGTATCTATCCGGCGCAAGGCAAATTCGCGTGCATGGGGTGAGCATCAGGTGTAACTTCCTATTAGTTACAGTACGTACATAAGTGCTGACTTCACATATGGGGTTCGGAACTAGGTGCGGAATAGAGGCGCAGCGCAATAAGGGCGCCGCGGAATAGGGACGCAGTGGACCAGGGGCGCAGCGGATAAGAGGCGCAGCACATCGATAACCGTATTAATCCTATCCCCCAACTTCAAATATTATAACTTTGTCCAGAGTGTCTACCACAGTTCTGAAGCTTGAGAAAACATTTCCTTGCTCTAAATCCACCGCTACATCATGCATAAATAACAGATGTTCTGGCTTAGAGGCCCTTCCTAAAAGAGTCCCATTTCCTCAACGAGTAGATTTTTCACATGAGTCCTAGGTGTATCCCCTCCTCTACAGTCCCATTTTTGACGGGAAATCTTGCACCTTGACTGAATCATTGCACGAATCAGTTCAGCAGCCAATTAGAGGACGCAAATCGAACCTGTCAGAACATTTAGAGAAAATTAAACGAAAGGAAGTTTTGATTCACTATTTACTTTTTGCAGTTGTGTTTGTCTGTTTATCTTTACCACTCTTGTGTCGAAATCCTGTTGCGCGGTTCCCCACGAGCTCCGACGATGCCATTGTGAAATAAGGTAGTTAAGGGTAAGAGCCATAGCTAGGACTGACCTAGCTAGGCAAGGAAAGTTTAGAAAAGAGAGGGGTTTTTGCACTAGCAAGCAAAGGGATACATATACGAAACCCTAAGGGTTTATACTCGCTATACAGTACCCCACTGCAGGCTAGAGAACAAATATAACATTCTGACACACCCCCATAGTCAAAGTGGGGTGTAATCAGCGGAGCAAGCAAAACAGAACAAGCTCAGGGTGGATCACAATGTCACCACACATTCTGAGCACAAGTTCAAGAAGCAATAGTTTAAAGTTAACAATTATGAGCAAAGCTAGAGGTAGTCACAACGGGCAAGTGAGGAGGAGGAGAGAGAGTGAGAGGAGAGGAGATAGGAGGCGACGGATGAAGCTGCAGACACACGTGCAACAGGAGGCGGACTGGCACAGCGGCTACCGGACGAAGTCCCCGGAATACAGGGGTAACTGGCCCCGCGGCTTAAGTAGCGGCAGACGAGCAACGGACCCTCGGGCGGCTGGCACAGGTGGCTACAACTGGGCTACCGGACGAAGTCCCCGGACTACAGGTGCTGCTGGCGACACGACGGCAACCTCCATTCAGCTTCCCCAAACTATCCTACTCCCCCTGGCACACGCCCACTGCTACACCGCTAGCTCCACTCACCCTTCACCCCCCCCTAGTACCACTCCTCCGGCTCCAACACGTCCACCCCCCCCTCAGCAGCAGCTGCAGCACAAGGAGACGGAGGAGGAGGAGGAGCAGGGAGCGGTACAGAGTATGGTCACCCCCATACCCCTCACCCCCAAACCCTAAGTTAGGAGAATGGGGAGTAGGAGGGGTGGGGCGGTAGTAGAGGCACTGGGAACAGCGGGGAGGGCAGGGAAGGCAAGAAATCGACCCACCACGCAGGGCTGACGTTTCATATTAGGCCTCCCTGATTCCAGGGAAAATTTTTCCCCTCTATTATGAGTGCACATTTTTCAGAATAATGCTACTCTTATTCCTCAGGGTTGATAAGTATATAACTCTGATTGTTCAGGGTCGAAAATCGAGGATCAGAGTAGTAACGCGTCCTTTGTTACAGGGGAAAAAGTCTCCCTATGCGTAAAGTTTGCGCTCTGTGTTTCGCGCACACTTTGAGTGCGCTAATTTCCACCCTTTTAGTGTTACAAAATGGTATTTATGCACACGTTTTAGTGGGGGGAATGTGAAAAGAAAGAACGAGAATGAATTGACTATGAACGAAGTGAGTACAAATAGGAAACCCTAATTGGGTTGTACCCCCTATGGGATACCCCACTATAGCCTACACAAATAAGTAAGCTATAATATTCTGACACACCCCCATAGGCAAAGTGGGGGAGAACAAGGGGTCACAAGACCAGTCAAGCAAAACAAAGCAAAGCTCAGGGTGGATCACAAAGTCACCACACATTCCGAGCACAAGTTCAGGGGCCACAAGGCCAGTTCACATGCAAGATCATATATAGAGATATACAAGAGTCAAGCAAGCAAGAGCAAGAGTATATATAGGTCAAGGTACAAGCAAGGTCAAGAAGTGAGCAAGTGAGGGAAGACAGGCACAAGACCCAACTGCGTGCAGCAACGCTGATGATCACAAGGCGCAAGTGCCTTGGTGAAGACATCAGCAGTGTTGGCCTCACAGGCCACGTACGCAAGTGGTAACTGTCCACGCTGCTGTAGCTCACGAGCAAGAAAGTAGCGGAGAGCAATGTGCTTTGTCCTGTGCTCCAGTCGCTGCTCTCGACACAAGGCCAGCATGGCCTTGTTGTCTACGTACAGGACTGGAGGAGAACGAGGCGGCTCTCCAAGGTCGGTCAGTAGGTAGGTGAGCCAGCGAAGCTCCTGAGCAGCCATAGCCCCGGCGTAGATCTCAGCCTCACAACTGGAGCCGAGAACAGAAGACGAGCGGGTAGCCCGCCACGAAACAGAGCCGGAACCAAGGCTGAAGGTGTAACCCTGTTACGACCGCTGCGTAGCCTGGTCGTCAGCCCAAGAAGCGTCCGCGTGCCCAGTGAGGACCACTGGACTGCGCCCTCCAAGCACTAGCCCCATGCCCGACGTACTGCACAAGTAGCGCAACACCCTCTTCGCTGCAGCAATGTGCTCTGGTCGGTGTCTCCCAGGAGCAACATAGCGTGCGAGAATGCTAAGAGGGTATGCAAGGTCAGGTCGTGTGCAGGTCTTCAGGTACATGAGGCAGCCAACAAGCTCTGCATACGGACCACTCGACTCTACGGACTCATCCGAAGGCAGAGCTGAGAGCGAGTGGCGAGTAGGCAGAGGAGTGGCCTGAGGCGAGGAGTACGTGAAGCCGAAGCGCTGAAGGACCTGCTGCACCATGTGTGACTGAGTCAGGGTAATGGTGCGGCGTGCTCTGTCCCGGGTGATCTGCAAGCCAAGGTAGCTGCGCAGTTCACCCAGGTCAGTGCACGTGTGTCTCTTCTGCAGCTCGAACTTCACGTAGGCGAGTCCAGCAGTGTCAGCTGTGGCAAAGACCAAGTCGTCGACGTACCCGAGGATGTAGAACAGCGGCAAAGAAGTGTCGGTGCGTAGAAACAGCGACGGGTCGGCAGTAGAGGGAGCAAACCCAAGAGCCGCAAGCGTAGTCCTCAGTGTGTCGTGCCACTCACGTGGCGCCTGGCGGAGACCGTAGACTGGACGCCGGAGACTCCACTGGGTACCAGGAGGGAAAGACCCAGTGAAGCCAGGTGGGCGACGCAGCCAGATCTCCTCGTGCAGGCTGCCCTGCAAGAAAGCAGTGCTGAAGTCGAGAGAGTGCAGCTCATAGTCACGGTGAGCAGCAACGTGTAGCAGTACCCGAAGAGTGGTCATCATTGGGGTGGGGGAGAAGGTATGAAAGTAGTCAACTCCCTGCCGCTGACTTAAGCCACGAGCCACGTAACGCGCCTTGAAAACAGGCGGAGAACCCGGCGGCCGCTTCACCCTGAAGATCCACATGCCACTGACGATGTTCGCCCCAGGAGGGGGAACAGCGTCAACGTAGGTGCCTGTGGACTTCAAGGAAGCCATCTCTGCATCCATAGCTGCCTGCCACTGAGAGGAGTAGGGACCCTCTATCGCCTCCGCGTAAGAGCGCGGAGTCGGGATGTCTAGTGCATCCGGGTCTCCCTCAGGGGTGAGCAGTACAGACGCGAAATGAGGTGAAGCTGCGGCCAGACACTGGAACTCCTCCTGCTTGTCCTCAAGGACGTCCGTGCCAAGGGCACACTCACCCCTGACGGACGGAGGACAGGTAGACTCAGACTCAGCGACAAGACTAGCAGCGTAGTCTAGACGACAGCGCGCAGCAAAGTCGACGAGCTCAGTAACAAGGGCAGACGCAGCAGAAGACTCGAAAGAAGGATCAGTGACGGCAGTAGCAAGGAGACGCGTGAGAGTAGGACTGGCAGCACGAAGAGAGTCCGACTCCGGGTCGGCAAGAGCAGGAAGAGAGGAAGCAGGAGGAGAAGGCAAAGGGGCACGCAGAGGAGCAGTAGACGGACGCAGAGACATCCGGTGCGTGCCAGGGACAGGAGGAGGACGCTGACGCGAACCGCGACCACTAGTGCGCGCAGCACGAACAGGCGACGCAGGACGAGACGCAGGCTGACGACGCTCAGTAAGACCTCCAGTCGGACCAGCGTAGGGAGAAGGTGCAGGCAAAGGGGAGGCAGGCTGCAGCTGTGACTGTGACTGGACAGGCTGTGGACCCTCTAAGGGAGGAGGAGGAGGACCAGGAGAAGGTGTAAGACGAAGAACCTGCTGCAGGAGTGGAACGAAGTACGGTCGGGGCCGCGTGGCGACGCCAGAAACAGCAAGGACAGCACGAGTACCCCAAGCAGGAGTACCCGCTCCAGCAGCACCTCCAGCAGCACCTCCAGTAGCTCCAGAACCCCCAGCAGCACCTCCAGCAGCCCCAGAACCTCCAGCAGCACCAGGAGCACTGCCAGTCGGACAGCCAGCGGTAGTCTCAGCGCCAACACGCTCAGCAGCACCAGCTCCAGTAGAACCCGCAGGCCCAGCAGCTCCAGTACTCCCAGTACGAGCACCTCCGGGACGCGCGGCAGCAGCACCCTCAGCAGCCGAAGAACCTCCAGCACCAGCAGCACGCCTCCAGCGTCGGGCAAACCACTCACGCAGCTCCTGTGGGGAGAGTGGCTCTCGGCGAGACGAAGCAGGCAAAGAACCTCCAGGCGAAGAACCTCCAGGCGAAGAACCTCCAGGCTCAGGACCCTCAGGCAAAGCACCACCAGGCTCAGCACCCCCAAGCTTAGCAACCCCAGGCTCAGCACCCCCAGGCTAAGCACCCCCAGGCTCAGCACCCCCAGACTCCACACCCCCAAGCTCCGCACCCCCAGGCTCAGCACCCCCAGGCACAGCACCCCGAGTCACAGCACCCCTAGGCTCAGCACCCACAGTAGCACCAGAGTCACTAGTGACCTCGACAGGCTCGACCGCGTCTACCTGGGACACACCTGAAGGGGCAGGACCCTGAGGGGGAAGGGGGTCTACCGGGGGGGGACCTGGTACCAAGAAGAGCGGGGGTGGGGGGAGGGACGGAGTGCGGTAGGGGAAGAGGCGGTAGTAGGGTACCGACTCGTCGAACGTGACGTCCTGGGAGGACAGAACACGGCGAGAGGTGGGGTGGTAGAACTGCCACCCAGGGGCGTCGGGGGGGAACCCCAGGAAGACGCAGGGAGCAGCGCGAGGGGACAGCTTGTCCGCAGACAAGTCGCGGACAAACGCCCGAGATCCCCAGACCCGGAACGCCGACGCATCGCCAACCTTCCCCGTCCACAGCAGGGCTGGGGAGGTCTCCGGCCTGGAGACTCTGGGGTGGAGGTTGAGCTGATGCGCCGCGTACCTGACCGCAAACGGCCACAGAAAATGGGGGGCAGCCGCATGCATCATAGACGTACGAGCGACGTCCATGACCATGCCAATGCGGCGCTCTGCAATCCCATTTTGCTGCGGTGAGTCCGGAAGCGTGAAGGTCTGACGGATGCCTCGCGCACGACAGTAGGCACGCAGAAGGCCAGAGGAGAACTCTCCGCCTCTGTCCGAGTGCAGACGCAACACAGGAAAGTCCGAGCCAAAGCTCTGCCTGAGCTGGAGACGAGCTGCGCGGATCCAGTCGATCAGCACCTCAGTGACATCACCCTTGCTGCGCAAGGGGAAGACTGTGGTGTAACGCGAGTAGTCGTCAACCACCAACAGGAAGTAGCGCTCGTGACCGAGTCCACGGACGCGGGCAGGGCCCCACACGTCCATGTGAAGCGTCTGCAACGGAGCCTCTGTCGGAGGAAACTGGGAGGAGTGAGGGGCAGCACGCTGGCGCCCCTCGACACAGGGGACACAGGCAGGGCCAGGGCCCTGAGGAAGGGGAGGGAGGGACCGGGGAAGACCAGACACAAGAAGACGGGAGGCCATGCCTCTGAGCCGAAGCAGAGAGGGGTGACCCAGGCTGGTGGTGCCAGAGGAGAGTCTCGTGAGACAGGCGACGACACGAACAGGGGGCAGACTCAGGACCAGACCTGGACGCCGCAACAAACACCTGACCTGACGAAGGGACCCTACCAGACTCACAAACTGGAGGAGAAGCAGTGGTCAGTGTGTACAAGCTCGACCCTGGCTGACGTGTAAACGTAGCCAGGTGACGACCTGTGCTAGCCTCTGTGCAGTGCGTCACTCGCTGACGAGCAGGGGTGAACTGGTGGACTCCCGCATCATGTAGGTCAGCACCACTCACCAAGTTCGTAGAGAACGAGGGGAGGTAGAGACCAGACAGGGTGCCAGAGGGAGCCGCCGGACACGGGAGGACTGTGGAGAAGCGAGACAGGACAGGACCCCCAGAGGGGTCAGCCAGGGACACCGCAACCGGCCGACTAAGCGGCGTGAGTGTGGTGCGGTCCCGAAAGAAGGAGCGAGACGCTCCAGAGTCAAGTGTGAAGGTGTGGGAGGCCGAAGCCGACACAGTACCTGAGAGCGCAGACTCACTAGTACCTGAGAGAGCAGCCTCACCAGCACCTGAGAGCACAGACGCACTGGCACCTAGAGCAGTAGCCTCACAAGCACCTAGAGCAGTAGTACCAATGCCCGGGTCGGGCGGGAAACACCGGTAACAGTCACCCTCATCACTAATGGTCACAGCATACATGGCAGCAAGGATAGCATCAAAATCAAGATCAAAGATAGCGACACCAGCCCTAGACAGCTCTCCCCAGCGGGGGATCTCCGCGGCCTCCGGGAACTGCTGGCGCCAAGCGTCTGTCAGGCGACCAAAGCTGCGCTGGGCGGTGTGGGTACCCCCACACTTCCCTCCAGCGCGGTCGCCAGTGCGGAGAACGTAGGTGCAGGGACCAAAACCCCCACCGCGCTGACGCTGCGTGTACCACTCACGGAGCTGCTGAAGGGTGGGGACGTCGCGAGAACGCTGCTGCTGCTGCTGCTGGCGCTGACCACCCCCAGTGGTGCTCCGCTGCGAAGCGCCACTCCGACCACCTCCACCACCGCCACCCCCGCCTCCGCCTCCACCGCCGCCGCTTCCACCGCCGCCGCCTCCGCCACCTCCGCTCCCACCGCCACCGCCGCCGCCACCCCCGCCTCCACTGCCGCCACTAGCACCCCCACCCCCGCCACCACCTCCACCGCCACCCCCACTCCCTCCGCCGCCTCCACCTCCACCTCCACCGCCCCCGCTGGCCCCACCCGCTCCCTTGCCCCCCTTGCCCTTGCCAGAGCGGCGTCTCCCGCTAGGGGCAGACGCCGCACCGACCGACTCAAGACCAACGAGGTCGGCCGCAACGGCAGAGGTGACAGAGGGCAAGAGAGGGGAAGGAGAACACCCCTCAAAGATGGGGGCGCGGGGGTCACCTCGAGAGGCTCCTACAGCGACGATGCTCTTCTCCGCCGCTAAGAGGGCCTTCTCGAGGCTGTCGACTGTGAGAGTGGTGGGACATACCGCGAGGAAGTGGTCCCGGACTACACGAAGGGAGTCAGGGAGGCGAGTGACTAGAAAGTAGAGAGTGATGTACATGGGGGGGGGGTTCTTGGCGCAGAAGTCAGCAGGAAGGGCAGCGCGGTAGCGGGTGTCACTAGTGCGGAGGTGCGTAATGAGATCAGCGACAGTGGGAAAGGCGGCGAGGTCAGGGAAGAGGAAGGGGAGCATGAGGCGGCTCAGTGCAGCAGTGGCAGGGGAGGAGTAGCGCGCAACTACAGCGTCGTACAAGGTCTGGGCACTCTTGTACTGACTAAAGTGTGCACGCTCAGCGGTAGGCAGGTGGCGACGCACAGCAAGACGTGCAGCAGCATCGCGTGTGGCCCACTTGGAGCGAACAGTGGGGTCAGCATCAGCAGCAGGGGCAGGGACGGCGCCAGAGGTAAGGTCAAAGAGAGAAAGGTCGTCTACCCTATCGCACTGCAAGAACAGCTGCAGGTCGTCGACCCAGACCTCAAAGTCAATGGCACGACCCTCAGCGTCAAAAGCTAGGACACTAGGGGTAGCCATGACTGCAGCCGGCGGTCTCACCAGACAGGACGGGTCGGGCAGCACAGGAGCAAAGCAAACATGGCGGCTTGGCCGGCCCAGCAGCAACAGCAGCACCTCGGCACCAGCGGCTCGGCTCCTCGGGCGGCTCGGGCGGCTCGGGCGGCTCAGGCGGCTCGGGTGGCTGGGGCGGCTCGGGCGGCTCGGGCGGTCAGCGGCACAGGCGGCTCCGGCGGCTCGGCTCCACAGCTGCGCAGGCGGCCCGGGCCGGTGGCTCACGGCAGGGACGGGTGGTGCACGGGTGGCCGGGAGCTGGGCCGGGACAGGTAGCGCATGGGCGGCTGGGAGCGGGGCCGGGACGGGTGGCACACGGGCGGCTGGGAGCGGGGCCGGGACGAGTGACGCACGGGCGGCTGGGAGCGGGGCCGAGACGGGCTACGCACGGGCGACTAGGGGCCGGGACGGGTGTGCGCGGCCGGGAGGCGTGGGGCCGGATCGGGCGGCGCACGGCGTCGAGGGGCCTGGCGGGCAGCGCGCGGGCGTCTAGGGGGGGCCGAGACGGGCGGCTCGCGGGCACTAAGGGCAGCGCGCGGGCAGCGTGGGGCTTGGACGGGCGGCGCGCGGGCTCGAAGGGCAGCGCGCTGGCGGCGTGGGGCCTGGACGAGCGGCGCGCGGGCTCGAATGACAGGGCGCGGGCGGCGTGGGGCCTGGACGGGCGGCGCGCGGGTGTCTAGGGGCTGGGACGGGCGGCGCGCGAGCGTCTCAGGGCGGCGCGCGGGCGTCTAGGGGCCAGGACGGGCGGCGCGTGGGCGTCTAAGGGCGGCACGCGGGCGTCTAGGGGCCGTTAGGGCAGATCGAAAAAGTAAAAGAAAGGGCCCGGAGCGCGCTCCGGGCAGAAAAAAAAGTTCGATGTGGTGGGCCCTAAGCACAGTTCCCACGGGGGAACCTGCTCGATACCATGAGAAAGTTAGAACGAGGAATGAAATGACTATGAACGAAGTGAGTACAAATAGGAAACCCTAATTGGGTTGTACCCCCTATGGGATACCCCACTATAGCCTACACAAATAAGTAAGCTATAATGTTCTGACAAGGTGTTCTTATATGGATAAGTTCCCGTTTTCCCGGGGTTTGTGAGTTTTCCACAGAGGCCCGAAGCGCGCGTGTTTTTCACGTGGACTCTAAACAAGAACAGTTGTATGCCTATGTTTTTTTAGAATTCTCAAATAATTCTCGCTGCCGGGAACACCCCATCCCTAACCAATCATATGCTTATAACAAGTTTCCCTCCTACGAACCCTAGTCATGTCAATGCACAATCCCTCAAAAGCCTCAAAGGCCACTTATACTACACTTACCTAGCCAAGTAACCCCTCACTGAGGCAACCCCATTGTCTCCTGCAAAGCCTCTATTGACACCATGTGGTGTGATTATTCAGGCAGGAGATTATGGGGTTGCCTTGCCTCAGTGAGAGGCCACTCCAAGTAGCGCTGGAGAAGTCTACTTTTGCGGCGCCTCAAAACTGGGTTGCCTCAGTGATGGGCCACTTCAAGCAGCGCAAACCCTGGTGTTCGGACATCCTAAACCCTGAACATCCGACGGTTCACCTCTCCCATGTTCGTCGAATCATGGTACTGTACTGATTCAAGTACTGGGCATCGTGAACTCTGTAAATGTGCTTCGAATTTGCACTGCTCCTATAGCAAATTGCGTACCAAACAGGATTCCGTCTGCCCTCATAATAGAAATGACCGAGCTCTCCACCTTACAGCGGCCATGGACACGTACGATTGACCCAGACTGACCCAAAATTAAATCGAACTTGCCCGTCGCAAGGTTACCCTGCTATTCAAAGAGGAAACAAAAACATCACATGATGTGCGCTAGCTCTTTTTGTTTAAAGTCCGAATCTAGAATGGCTACTCTTCAAGTTCGAGATTCTTGAACTAGAATTCGCTACGGAACCAGGTAACGTGGTTTGGAACACCCTTCTCTCGCAGCCCCTGAAGGAGTGATTGGAGCCCTTGTTTTTGATTGGTTGAAACTACACAGCCACAACAGTCACAGCCATCGCCAGGAAAACACAAAACAGAAACTACTGTTCGTACTTTCGGAAACTTGAAGCTCGGGACTACCTTTCTAGACTCCATGGTAGTGGGCTCCTTGTGGAGAGTCACTCTACAACGGTAGTGAGCTGGACTACGGGGGTTGGTACGAACTACTAGAGGTGATCGTAGCTTTGCTTGGTTCCTTAGTGCTTGCACATTCACGGGAGAAATCGGCAAGAGTTTTCACTAGCAAAGTAGGAATTACATAACAATGATTGAAAACAAGAAGCCACAACAATGACTACATCAGGCACCTAGCAACCCTGCAGCTAGCCTGGTCGACCGCCAGCACAGCTCGGTCGACCACTTGCCAGCGTTGCATAGAGGAGCCGCGCCAGCAGTGCAGAAGGGCGACCTGCCAACTGAGCAGGTCGATGGCGTGCCAACGCTGCAGCAGAGCGGCTGTCCAGCGTTGCCCCGTAGAACACAGCAATGCGCACGCTCGTAGGTGCGCGCAGACGATTGGCCTGACTCGCCTCGTTGGGCATCTGTCGGTTGTTGTCTGCGCTTGACGAGCCACATCGACTTCGGGATACCAGCCCGAAGTTGCCTGCGCCATTGCAACCTTGACGACGTCCGCGTGCCTTCGCAGAACTCGTCGAGCAAGTTACCCGGTCGACCCGGTCGACCACCAGGTGCTTCCGGTCGACCACCAGGTCCCGTCGAGCTACCCTCTGGTCGACGGACCCCTTCTGTCGACTAGAACCATCAGCGGTTGTCGCCGAGCTCCCCTCGTCGACCGCTGCTTACTTGTCAGGTTGACGGACTGCTCCGTCGACCTCCCGGTCGAACTGCCCCTCCTAGTCGACGTCCCATCCATCGCCCAGACCAGTCAGTTGCAGCTGTCGAGCTCCCTGGTCGACAGCAGCACCACAGCGGTTTCCTGCAGCTCGACGATGCCTGTCAAGCAGCTCTCCCACTGTGAACGGTCGGCTGCTACTCCCGTACATCTGACCAAGTCGTCGGCGTTGCCCAAGCGAGGGCGAGGCCAACACTCCATTCCTGTTAACACTCCTTAGCCCTCAGAAGGTAAGAGTTCGATTTTTTCGCCCGCAGTCAGAATTGGCTTTTTGAGCGTTCGGTAGCCAAGTCACACTGGGCAGGTTCGGTGTTCCAATATCGAGTTTGTGGGCTTTAACAGTCTCCGAAATTGTACATAGGAACCTGCCCTCCACCAACCGCAATATGAGTAGGACCCCTACCGAACAGGGCTCATGTGTTCGGGATCTACAGTTTCCTATAAATGTTAAAGCCTGCAACCCAAATGGAAGCCCTGCCTTCCGGGTTACCAAGTTTCTAGAGGACAGAATTCCGCGCGACGTTTTTTTGCTAGCACCTGCTGATTGGTCAACGGGCTTGCCACATCATGCGAAACTTTCCAATACCCAGTTTCGCCAACTCGCAACCTAGAAACACTTATGCGCGTCCAATTTTGCCTCTTATACATCTCGCTGCCTTGAGCACTAATGTCGTCTAGGAAGGGTACAGTATATATACATGTATGGCCACGGTAGGCTCGGGAAGTCCGAAAGCTGTGGTAGCGAGACGGAATGTCAGAACATTGTAGCTTATACATATTGTGTAGGCTGTAGTGGGGTATCCCATAGAGGGTACAACCCAATTAGGGTTAGTACTTGTACCCACTTGTTTCATAGTTCATTCATTCTCCTTTCTTCTCATGGTATCGAGCAGGTTCCCTAACGGGAACGATTCCTAGGGCCCACCACTACGAATTTTTTTTTTTTCCTGCCCGGAGCACGCTCCGCTCAGGCCCGAGACGCACCCCGTGCCCTCTCCCGACTGTCGCGTCGCCTTTAGCGGCCCTCTCACGGTCTGTCGCGCCGCCCTTTACGGCCCGTCGCGCCGCCCTTTGCGGCCGCGTCGTGCCGCCCTCTCGCGGCCCCGTCGCGCCGCCTCTGTCGCAGCCCCGTCGTACCGCCCTCAGCGGCCCGTCGCCGCCCTCCACCTGCGGCCTCGTCGCCGCCCTTTCGGCGGCTTCGCCGCCTTCCCTTACGGCCCCGTCGCCTACCGCGGGCCTCGTCGCCTACCTGCGGCCCCGTCGACACCTCGGCCCCGTCGCCACCTGCGGCCCCGTCACCTACCTGGGGCCCCGTCGCCTACTGCGGCCCCGTCGCCACCTGCGGCCCCGTCGCCACCTGTGGCCCCGTCGCCACCTGCGGCCCCGTCGCCTACCTGCGGACCCGTCGCCTACCTGCGGCCCCGTCGCCACCTGCGGCCCCGTCGCCACCTGCGGCCCCGTCGCCACCTGCGGCCCCGTCGCCATCTGCGGCCCCGTCGCCTACCTGCGACCCCGTCGCCTACTCGCGGCCCCGTCGCCTACTCGCGGCCCCGTCACCTACCTGCGGCCCCGGCGCCTACCTTCCCGGCCCCGTCGCCTACCTGTACGGCCACGCCACCGTCCTCACGCGGCCCCGCCGTCACCGCCGAGCCGCCCGCTGCCCGAGCCGCCCGAGCCGCCCGAGCCGCCCGAACCGCCTGAGCCGCCCGAGCTGCACGAGCCGCCCGAGCCGCCGAGTCGCCGAGCCGCAGCTGCTACCGAGCCGCCGAGTAGCCGAGCCGCCCGAGCCGCCCGAGCAGCCGAGTCGCCGAGTCGCCGAGCCGCCCTGCATCCGAGCCGCCCTCACCTCTGAGTTGCCCGAGCCCCCCTGTCCGGTAAGAGCAGCGCCTCTACCCGTGCCCTGCCCTTACCCTACTGTTCGCACTGCTGGTCTACTACTGTCATGGCTACCCCTAGTGTCCTCACTTTTGACGCTGAGGGTAGGGCCATTGACTTTGACGTCTGGGTAGATGACCTGCATCTTTTCTTACAGTGCGATAGAGCAGACGGCCTCTCCCTCTTTGACCTCACTTCTGGTGCCACTCCTGCCCCCGCTGCTGATGCTGACGCCATTGTTCGCTCACAGTGGGCCACGCGTGATGCTGCTGCACGTCTTGCTGTGCGTCGCCACCTGCCTACCTCTGAGCGTGCGCACTTTAGCCAGTACAAGAGTGCTTAGACCTTGTACGACGATGTAGTTGCACGCTACTCCTCCCCCGCCACTGCTGCACTGAGCCGCCTCATGCTACCGTACCTCTTCCCTGACCTTGCTGCCTTTCCCACAGTCGCTGACCTCATTACGCACCTCCGCACTAGTGACACTCGCTACCGCGCTGCGCTTCCTGCTGAGTTCTGCGCCAAGAACCCCCACCCCCCCCCCATGTACATCACTCTCTACTACATAGTCACCCGGCTCCCTGACTCTCTGCGCGTAGTCAGGGACCACTTTCTCTCAGTCTGCCCCACCACTCTCACCGTTGACCTACTCGAGAAGGCCCTCCTAGCGGCAGAGAAGAGCATAGTCGCTGTAGGAGCCTCTCGTGGTGACCCCCGCACCCCCGTCTTTGAGGGGTGTTCTCCCTCCCCCCTCTTGCCCTCTGTTGCTTCTGCTGCTGCGGCCGACCTCGTTGGTTTTGAGTCCGTCGGCGCTGCGTCTGCCCCTTCGGGGAAGCGCCGCACAGGCAAGGGCAAGGGGGGCAAAGGCGCTAGAGGAGCTGGCGAGGGCGGTGGAGGCGGCAGTGGAGGCGGCGGAGGGAGTGGGGGCGGGAGTGGGAGTGGTGGCGGGGGTGGAGGTGCCGGTGGCAGCAGTGGAGGCGGAGGCGGCTGCGGTGGTGGCGGAGGGAGCGGAGGCGGCGGTGGTGGCGGAGGCGGCGGAGGTGGCGGAGGCGGCGGAGGTGGCGGTGGAGCTGGTCGCGATCTGCGCAGAGGAGTGGCTCCGGTGGTGGTCCGCGCCAGCAGCAGCAGCGCAGTCGTGAGACCCTGTCCCCTCAGCAGCTCCGTGAGTGGTACATTGCACGCCAGCGGGGTGGGGGTACTGGTCCGTGCGCCTACGTTCTGCGCACAGGCGACCGTGCGGGTGAGCAGTGTGGGGGTACGCACCCCACCCAGCGCTTCTTTGGCCGCCTGACGGACGCGTGGCGTCACCAGCTCCCTGAGGCCAAAGAGATCCCTCGCTTGGGCGAGCTGTCTAGGGCGGGGGTAGCTATCTTTGACCTTGACTTTGATGCTATTCTTGCTGCTATGTATGCTGTGACTATTAGTGATGAGGGTGACTGTTACCGGTGTTTTCCGCCCGACCTGGGCATTGAGACTGCTGCTCTAGGTGCTGGTGACGCTGCTGCTCTTGGTGCTAGCGAGGCTACTGCTCTAGGTGCTAGTGCGTCTGCTTGCTCAGGTGCTGGTGAGTCTGCTCTCTCAGGTACTGAGTCGGCTTCGGCCTACCTCACCTTCACCCTTGACTCTGTGGCTTCTTGCTCCTTCTTTCGAGACCGCACCACACTCACGCCGCTTGGTCGGCCAGTTGCAATCTCTCTGGCAGACCCCTCTGGGGGTCCTGTCCTTGCTCACTTCTCCACTGTCCTCCCGTGTCCGGCGGCTCCCTCTGGCACCCTGTCTGGTCTTTACCTCCCCTCGTTCTCTACGAACTTGGTGAGTGGTGCTGACCTACAGGATGGGGGAGTGCACCAGTTCACTCCTGCAAGCCAGCGGGTGACTCACTGTACTAAGGCTCGTACGGGCCGACACTTGGCCACGTTTACACGTCAGCCGGGGTCGAGTCTGTACACACTGACCACTGCGTCTCCTCCTGTCACTGCGTCTGGTCGGGTAGCTGCGTCGGGCCAGGTGTTTGCTGCAGCGTCCAGGTCTGGTCCTGAGTCTGCCCCCTGTTCGTGTCGTCTCCTGTCTCACGAGACCCTCCTGTGGTACCACCGCCTTCGTCACCCCTCCCTGCCTCGTTTCCGAGGCATGGCGGCCCGTCTCCTTGTCTCTGGTCTTCCCCGGTCCCTCCCTCCCCTTCCCCCGGGACCTGCCCCTGTCTGCGTCCCCTGCGTCGAGGGGCGCCAGCGTGCTGCCCCTCACTCTTCCCAGTTTCCTCCGATAGAGGCCCCGCTGCAGACGCTTCACATGGACGTGTGGGGCCCAGCCCGCGTCCGTGGACAGGGTCACGAGCGCTACTTCCTGCTAGTAGTTGACGACTACTCGCGTTACACCGCAGTCTTCCCCTTGCGCAGCAAGGGTGATGTCACTGAGGTGCTGATCGACTGGATCCTCGCAGCTCGTCTTCAGCTTAGGCAGAGCTTCGGCTCGGACTTTCCTGTTCTGCATCTGCACTCTGACAGAGGCGGAGAGTTCTCCTCTGGCCTCCTGCGAGCCTACTGCCGTGCACGAGGCATCTGCCAGACCTTCACGCTTCCGGACTCCCCACAGCAAAATGGGATTGCTGAGCGCCGCATTGGCATGGTCATGGACGTCGCTCGTACGTCCATGATGCATGCGGCTGCCCCCCATTTTCTGTGGTCGTTTGCGGTTCGGTACGCAGCGCATCAGATCAACCTTCAGCCCAGGGTCTCCTTGCCGGAGACCTCCCCAGCCTTGCTGTGGACGGGGAAGGTTGGTGATGCGTCTGCGTTCCGTGTCTGGGGATCTCGGGCGTTTGTTCGCGACTTGTTTGCGGACAAGCTGTCCCCTCGTGCTGCTCCGTGCGTCTTCCTGGGTTTCCCCCTTGACGCGCCAGGGTGGCAGTTCTACCACCCCACCTCTCGCCGTGTTCTGTCCTCCCAGGACGTCACGTTTGACAAGACGGTCCCCTACTACCGCCTCTTCCCCTACCGCACTCCGTCCCTTCCCCCGCCACCGCTCTTCCTTCTGCCAGGTCCCCCCCCTGGTAGACCCCCTCCCCCCTCAGGGTCCTGCCCCTTCAGGTGTGTCCCAGGTAGACGCAGTCAAGTCTGTCGAGGTTGCTAGTGACTCTGGTGTTGCTGAGGGTGCTGAGCCTGGGGGTGCTGACTCTGAAGGTGCTGAGGTTGAGAGTACTGCTACTGGGGGTGCTGGGCCTGGGGGTGCTGAGCCTGGGGGTGCTGAGCCTGGGGGTGATGCGACTAGGGGTGCTAAGCTTGGGGGTGCTACACCTGGGGGTGCTGAGCCTGGGGGTGCTACTCCTGGGGGTGCTGAGCCTGGGGGTGCTACGACTAGGAGTGCTGACCCTGGGGGTGCGGAGCCTGGGGGTGCTGAGCCTGGGGGTGCGGAGCCTGCGGGAGCTGTGGCAGCTTGTGGTGCGTCTGGCGATACTGTGCCTGGAGGCTCTCCGGGTGCTTCGTCTCGGCGGGAGCCACTCTCTTCACAGGAGCTGCGCGAGTGGTTTGCCCGACGATGCAGGCGTGCTGCTGGAGCTGGAGGTTCTTCCGCTGCTGAGGGTGCTGCTGTCGCGGGTCCCAGAGGTGCTCGTACTGGGAGTACTGGAGCTGCTGAGCCTGCGGGGTCGACTGGAGCTGGAGCTGCTGAGGGTGTTGGCGCTTAGAATCCTGCTGGGGGTGCTACTGGTGCTGCTGCGGGTACTGGAGTTGGAGGTGCTACTGGAGCTGGTGCTCCTGCTGGGGGTACTGGTGCTGTCCCTGCTGTGTTTGGAGTCGTCGCGCGGCCTCGACCGTACTTCATTCCGCTCCTGCAGCAGGTTCTTGGTCTTCCGCCTTCTACTGGTCCTCCCCCTCCCTCAGAGTGTCCACAGCCTGTCCCGTCACAGTTACAGTTACAGCCTGCCTCCTCTTTACCTACTCCTTCTCCCTACACTGGTCCTACTGGAGGTCTTGCTGAGCGTCGTGAGCCTGCGTCTCGCCCTACGTCGCCTGTCCGTGCTGCTCGCACTAGTGGTCGTGGTTCGCATCAGCGTCCTCCTCCTGTCCCTGGCACGCACCGGATGTCTCTGCGTCCGTCCACTGCTCCTCTGCGTGCCCCTTTGCTTTCTCCTCCTGAGTCCTTTCTTCCTGCTCTTGCCGACCCGGAGTCGGACTCTCTTCGTGTTGCCAGTCCTACTGTCACGCGTCTCCTTGCTACTGTCGTCACTGACCCTTCCTTGACATCCCGTCTGTCCTCCGTCCGTCGGGGGTGAGTGTGCTCTTAGCACGGACGTCCTCGAGGACAGGCAGGAGGAGTTCCAGTACTTGGCCGATGCTTCACCTCATCTCGTGTCCGTACTACTTACCCCTGAGGGAGACCCGGATGCACTTGACATCCCGACTCCGCGCTCGTACGCGGAGGCGATAGAGGGTCCCTACTCCTCTCAGTGGCAGGCAACTATGGACGCAGAGATGGCTTCCTGGAAGTCCACAGGCACCTACGTTGACGAGGTTCCCCCGCCTGGGGCGAACATCGTCAATGGCATGTGGATCTTCAGGGTGAAGCGGCCGCCGGGTTCTCCCCCTGTCTTCAAGGCACGGTACGTGGCTCGTGGCTTAAGTCAGCGGCAGGGAGTTGACTACTTTCAGACCTTCTCTCCCACCCCGAAGATGACCACTCTTAGGGTACTGCTGCACGTTGCTGCTCACCGTGACTATGAGCTGCACTCTCTTGACTTCAGCACAGCTTTCTTGCAGGGCAGCCTGCACGAGGAGATCTGGCTGCGTCACCCACCTGGCTTCACTGGGTCGTTCCCTCCTGGTACCCGGTGGAGTCTCCGGCGTCCAGTCTACGGTCTCCGCCAGGCGCCCCGTGAGTGGCACGACACACTGAGGACTACGCTTGCGGCTCTTGGGTTTGCTCCTTCTACTGCCGACCCGTCGCTGTTTCTGCGCACCGACACCTCTCTGCCGCCGTTCTACATCCTCGTGTACGTCGACGACTTGGTCTTTGCCACAGCTGACACTGCTGGACTCGCCTACGTGAAGTCCGAGCTGCAGAAGAGACACACATGCACCGACCTGGGTGAACTGCGTAGCTACCTTGGCTTGCAGATCACCCGGGACAGAGCACGCCGCACCATTACCCTGACTCAGTCACACATGGTGCAGCAGGTCCTTCAGCGCTTCGGCTTCACGTACTCCTCGCCTCAGGCCACTCCTCTGCCTACTCGCCACTCACTCTCAGCTCTGCCTTCGGATGAGTCCGTAGAGTCGAGTGGCCCGTATCCAGAGCTTGTTGGCTGCCTCATGTACCTGATGACCTGCACACGACCTGACCTTGCATACCCTCTTAGCATTCTTGCACGCTATGTTGCTCCTGGGAGACACCGACCAGAGCACATGGCTGCAGCGAAGAGGGTGTTGCGCTACTTGTGCAGTACGTCGGGCATGGGGCTAGTGCTTGGAGGGCGGAGTCTCGTGGTCCTCACTGGGCATGCAGGCGGTTCTTGGGCTGACGACCAGGCTACGCAGCGGTCGTCACAGGGTTACACCTTCAGCCTTGGTTCCGGCTCTGTTTCGTGGCGGGCTACTCGCTCGTCTTCTGTTCTCGGCTCCAGTTGTGAGGTCGAGATCTACGCAGGGGCCATGGCTGCACAGGAGCTTCGCTGGCTCACCTACCTGCTGACTGACCTCGGAGAGCCACCTCGTTCTCCTCCAGTTCTATACGTAGACAACAAGGCCACGCTGGCCTTGTGTCGAGAGCAGAGACTGGAGCACAGGACAAAGCACATTGCTCTCCGCTACTTCCTTGCTCGTGAGCTGCAGCAGCGTGGTCAGTTGCGGCTTGCTTACGTGGCCTCTGAGGCCAACACTGCTGATGTGTTCACCAAGGCACTTGCGCCTTGTGATCATCAGCGCTTCTGCACTCAGCTGGGTCTTATGCCTGGCTTGCCTCACTTGCTCACCTCTTGACCTTGCTTGTACTATCACATATATATATATACCTGCTCTTGCTTGTGTAGCTTTATGTATATGTGTACACTTGCATGTGAACTGGCCTTTGGCCTTGACCTTGTGCTCAGAGTGTGTGGTGACTTTGAGATCCACCCTGAGCTTGCTTTGCTTTACTTTGCTTGACTGGTCTTGTGACCCTTTGTTCTCCCCCACTTTGCCTATGGGGGTGTGTCGGAACATTATATAGCTTATACATTTGTGTAGGCTGTAGTGGGGTATCCCATAGGGGGTACAACCCAATTAGGGTTAGTACTTGTACCCATTTCATTCATAGTTCATCCATTCTCGTTTCAGTTTTCTCAATACCCTCTTAGCATTCTCGCACGCTATGTTGCTCCTGGGAGACACTGACCAGAGCACATGGCTGCAGCGAAGAGGGTGTTGCGCTACTTGTGCAGTACGTCGGGTATGGGGCTAGTGCTTGGAGGGCGGAGTCCAGTGGTCCTCACTGGGCACGCAGACGCTTCTTGGGCTGACGACCAGGCTACGCAGCGTTCGTCACAGGGTTACACCTTCAGCCCTGGTTCCGGCTCTGTTTCGTGGCGGGCTACTCGCTCGTCTTCTGTTCTCGGCTCCAGTTGTGAGGTCGAGATCTACGCAGGGGCCATGGCTGCACAGGAGCTTCGCTGGCTCACCTACCTGCTGACTGACCTCGGAGAGCCGCCTCGTTCTCCTCCAGTTCTGTACGTAGAGAACAAGGCCATGCTGACCTTTTGTCGAGAGCAGAGACTGGAGCACAGAACAAAGCACATTGCTCTCCACTACTTCCTTGCTCGTGAGCTACAGCAGCATAGTCAGCTGCGTCTTGCGTACGTGGCCTCTGAGGCCAACACTGCTGATGTCTTCACCAAGGCACTTGCGCCTTGTGATCATCAGCGCTTCTGCACTCAGCTGGGTCTTGTGCCTGTCTTGCCTCACTTGCTCACCTCTTGACCTTGCTTGTACTGTTACATATATATGTACCTGCTCTTGCTTGTCTAGCCTTATATATATATGTATATATATTGTGTACTCCTGCATGTGAACTGGCCTTGTGGCCTTGAACTTGTGCTCGGAATGTGTGGTGACTTTGTGATCCACCCTGAGCTTGCTTTGCTTTGCTTTGCTTGACTGGTCTTGTGACCCCCTGTTCACCCCCACTTTGCCTATGGGGGTGTGTCAGAACATTGTAGCTTATACATATTGTGTAGGCTGTAGTGGGGTATCCCATAGGGGGTACAACCCAATTAGGGTTAGTACTTGTACCTGTCAGAACATATAGCTTACTTGTTTCTGTAGGCTATAGTGGGGTATCCCATAGGGGGTACAACCCAATTAGGGTTTCATATTTGTACTCACTTCATTTCATAGTGCACTCATTCTCGTTCACACTTTCTCATGGAATCAGAGCAGGTCCCTTCTTAGGGCCTGTTCCTAGGGCCCACCGAAGCGCGCCCCGAGGCGCGCATTTTTTTTAGCGACCCTCCGTGTCGCCCTCCCCGTCGTGCTCCCGCTTAGGCCCCTCGTCGGCCCCGCCTAGGCCCCTCGTCGGCCCCGCGTTGCCCTCGTCGGCCCCACTTAGGCCCCACGTCGGCCCCACCTAGACCCCGTCGGCTCCTCGTCGGCCCCGCCTAGGCCCCACGTCGGCCCCGCGTAACCCCCCGTCGGCCCCGCTTAGGCCCCACGTCGGCCCCGCGTAGCCCCGCTTAGGCCCGTCGGCCCCGCTTCGGCCCCGCTTTGGCCCCGCGTCGGCCCCGCCTAGACCCAGTCGGCCCCGCGTTGGCCCTGCTTAGGCCCCGTCGGCCCCGCTTTGGCCCCGCTTAGGCCCCGCCGGCCCGCCTAGGCCCCACTTCGGCCCCTCGTCGGCCCCGCACAGACCTCGTCGGCCCCGCCACGGCCCTACGCCGGCCCCGCTTCAGCTGCTGACGGCCCCGCTACAGCCTGCACCGGCCCCTGCTACAGCCCGCCGCCGGCCCAGCTACAGCCTGCCGCCGGCCCAGCTACACCCCGCCACCGGCCCAGCTACAGCCCGCCGCCGGCCCAGCTCCAGCCCGCCGCCGGCCCCGCTACAGCCCGCCACCGGCCCCTGCTACAGCTCGCCACCGGCCCCTGCTACAGCCCGCCGTCGGCCCGCCGTCGGCCCCGCTACAGCCCTCCCCGCGGCCCCTGCTGCAGCCCGCTGTGCTGCACGTGAGCAGCCCCAGCAGCCCGCTCCGCCCGTGAGCCCCTACGCCACCCGAGCCGCGCGAGCCGCCTGAGCCGCCCGAGCCGCCCGAGCCGCCCGAGCCGCCCGAGCCGCCCGAGCCGCCCGAGCCGCCCGAGCCGCCTGAGGAGCCGTGCTGCTGTTCCTGAGCTGTGTTCCTCTACTGCTGACCTACCCGACTCTCCCAGCCCGGTGAGACTTTCAGCTACTGCCATGGCCACCCCCAATGTTCTTACTTTTGACGCTGAGGGGAGGGCCATTGACTTTGCCGTCTGGATTGAAGACCTGCAGCTGTACTTACTGTGTGATGCGATAGATGAGGTCTCTCTCTTTGACTTTGTCTCTGGCGCTGTCCCTGCCCCACCTGCTGATGCTGACTCTGCCGTTCGCTCCAAGTGGGCGACCCGCGATGCTGCTGCACGTCTTGCTGTGCGTCGCCACCTCCCTTCCTCTGAGCGTGCCCACTTTAGTCAGTGCAAGACCGCTCAGGCCTTGTACGACGCTGTAGTCGCACGCTACTCCTCCCCTTCCTCCGCTACCCTTAGCCGCCTCATGCTACCGTTTCTCTTTCCTGACCTCGCTTCCTTTCCCACTGTCGCTGACCTCGTTACCCACCTCCCTGCTAGTGACACCCGCTACCGCGCTGCCCTTCCTGCTGAGTTCCGCGCTGCGAACCCTCCTCCCATGTACATCACTCTCTACTTTCTCGTCACCCGTCTCCCTGAGTCCCTTCGTGTCGTTAGGGACCAGTTTCTCTCTGTCTGTCCCACCACTATCACTATCGACCTCCTTGAGGAGTCCCTGCTAGCGGCTGAGAAGAGTATTGTCGCTGTAGGGGCCTCTCGGGGTGACCCTCGCACCCCCATCTTTGAGGGGTGTGGTCCTTCCCCCCTGCTGCCCTCTGTCGCCTCTGCCGCTGCGGCCGACCTCACTGGTTTTGAGTCGGTCGGCGCGGCGTCTGCCCCCAGCGGCAGACGCCGCTCTGGCAAGGGCAAAGGGGGCAAGGGAGCGGGTGGAGCTAGAGGGGGCGGTGGAGGAGGCGGTGGGGGTGGCGGGGGGAGTGGGGGTGGCGGTGGGGGTGGTGGCGGGAGTGGAGGTACTGGTGGCGGCGGTGGAGGCGGAGGTGGCGGCGGAGGTGGTAGCGGAGGAGGCGGTGGGAGCGGTGGGAGCGACGGTCCTGGTGGGGGAGGTGGCGGTGGAGACGGAGGTGGCGGTGGAGGCGGGGGTGGCGGTGGAGGCGGGGGTCGGAGTGGCTCGTCCCAGCGGAGCAGCTCTGGGGGTGGTCAGCGCCAGCAGCAGCAGCAGCAGCAGCAGCCGCAGCAGCAGCCACAGCAGCAGCAGCGCTCTCGCACCGTCCCCGGCCCTCAGCAGCTCCGTGAGTGGTACTTGCAGCGTCAGCGTGGTGGTGCGCTTGGTCCCTGCCCCTACGTTCTTCGCACCGGTGACCGTGCAGGGGAGAGGTGTGGAGGCGCCCACACAGCCCGCCTCTGCTTTGGCCGCCTGACCGACGCCTGGCGTCAGCAGTTTCCGGAGGCCGCTGAGATCCCCCGCTGGGGAGAGCTGTCTAGGGCTGGTGTAGCTATTTATGATCTTGATTTTGATGCTATTCTCTCTGCTATGTATGCTGTGACTGGTAGTGATGAGGATGACTGTTACCGGTGTTTCCCGCCCGACCCGGGCATTGGTACTGCCGCGTCAGGTACTAGTGAGGCTGCTGCTCTAGGTGCCAGTGCGTCTGTGCTCTCAGGTGCTGGTGAGTCTGCCCTCTCAGGTACTGTGTCGGCTTCGGCCTCTCACACCTTCACCCTTGACTCTGGAGCGTCTCGCTCCTTCTTTAGGGACCGCACCACTCTCACGCCGCTGAGTCGGCCGGTTGCGGTGTCCCTGGCTGACCCCTCTGGGGGGCCTGTCCTGTCTCGCTTCTCCACTGTCCTCCCGTGTCCGGCGGCCCCCTCTGGCACCCTGACTGGTCTCTACCTCCCCTCGTTCTCGACGAACTTGGTGAGTGGTGCTGACCTCCAGGATGCGGGTGTCCACTAGTTCACCCCTGCTCGTCAGCGGGTGACCCACTGCACGGAGGCGGATACAGGTCGCCACCTGGCTACGTTTACACGTCGGCCAGGGTCGAGCCTGTACACACTGACCACTGCTTCTCCTCCAGGTGCTACGTCTGGTAGGGTCCCTTCGTCTGGTCAGGTGTTTGCTGCAGCGTCCAGGTCTGGTCCTGAGTCTGCCCCATGCTCGTGTCGTCGTCTGTCTCACGAGACCCTCCTCTGGCACCACCGCCTTGGCCACCCCTCTCTGCTTCGGCTCAGAGGCATGGCCTCGCGAGTCCTTGTGTCTGGTCTTCCCCGGTCTCTCCCTCCCCTTCCTCAGGGCCCTGGCCCTACCTGTGTCCCCTGTGTCGAGGGGCGCCAGCGTGCTGCCCCTCACTCCTCCCAGTTTCCTCCGACAGAGGCCCCGTTGCAGACGCTTCACATGGACGTGTGGGGCCCAGCCCGCGTCCGTGGACAGGGGCAGGAGCGCTACTTCCTGCTGGTGGTTGACGACTACTCGCGTTACACCACAGTCTTCCCCTTGCGCAGCAAGGGTGAGGTCACTGAGGTGTTGATCGACTGGATCCGCGCAGCTCGTCTCCAGCTTCGGAGGAACTTTGGCTCTGACTTCCCTGTTCTGCGTCTGCACTCGGACAGAGGCGGAGAGTTCTCCTCTGGCCTCCTGAGTGCCTACTGTCGTGCGCGAGGCATCCGTCAGACCTTCACGCTTCCAGACTCACCACAGCAGAATGGGATTGCTGAGCGCCGCATTGGCATGGTCATGGACGTCGCTCGTACGTCCATGATGCATGCGGCTGCTCCCCATTTTTTGTGGCCGTTTGCGGTCAGGTACGCTGCGCACCAGATCAACCTCCACCCCAGGGTCTCTCGACCGGAGACCTCCCCAGCCCTGCTGTGGACGGGGAAGGTTGGCGATGCGTCGGCGTTCCGGGTCTGGGGATCTCGGGCGTTTGTTCGCGACCTGTCTGCGGACAAGCTGTCCCCTCGTGCTTCTCCCTGCGTCTTCCTGGGGTTCCCCCCCGACGCCCCTGGGTGGCAGTTTTACCACCCCACCTCTCGACGTGTTCTGTCCTCCCAGGACGTCACGTTCGACGAGTCGGTCCCCTACTACCGCCTCTTCCCCTACCGCACTCCGTCCCTCCCCCCACCCCCGCTCTTCTTGGTACCAGGTCCCCCCCCGGTAGTCCCCCTCCCCCCTCAGGGTCCTGCCCCTTCAGGTGTGTCCCAGGTAGACGCGGTGGAGCCTGTCGAGGTCACTGGTGACTCTGGTGCTGCTGCGGGAGCTGAGCCTGGGGGTGCGGAGTCTGGGAGTGCTGAGCCTGGGGGTGCTAAGCCTGGGGGTGCTGTGCCTGGGGGTGCTGAGCCTGGAGGTGCCGAGCCTGGGGGTGCTGTGCCTGGGGGTGCTGTGCCTAGGGGTGCTGAGCTTGGGGGTGCTGCGCCTGGGGGTGCTGTGCCTGGGGGTGCTGAGCCTGGAGGTGCCGAGCCTGGGGGTGCTGAGCCTGGGGGTGCTGAGCCTGGGGGTGCTGTGCCTGGGGGTGCTTCGTCTCGCCGGGAGCCACTCTCCCCACAGGAGCTGCGTGAGTGGTTTGCCAGGCGCTGGAGGCGTGCTGCTGGTGCTGGTGGTTCTTCGGCTGCAGAGGGTACTGCTGCCGCGCGTCCCGCCGGTGCTCGTACAGTGGGTGCTGGAGCTGCTGGGTCTGAGAGTTCTCCTGGAGCTGGTACTGCTGAGGGTGTTGGCGCTGAGCCTGCCGTTGGCGGTCCGACTGACAGTGCTCCTGGTGCTGCTGCTGGAGGTTCTGGAGCTTCTGGTGGTGCTGCTGGAGGTGCTGCTGGAGTGGGTGCTCCTGCCGGAGCTGCTGGTGCTGTTCCTGCTGTTTCTAGCGTCGCCGCGCGGCCCCGACCGTACTTCGTTCCGCTCCTGCAGCAAGTTCTTGGTCTTACACCTCCTCCTCCTCCCTTAGAGGGTCCGCAGCCTGTCCTGTCACAGCCACAGCTACAACGTGCCTCCCCTTTGCCTGCTCCTTCTCCCTACGCTGGTCCGACTGGAGGTCTTACTGAGCGTCGTGAGCCTGCGTCTCGTCCTGTGTCGCCTGTTCGTACTGAGCGCGCTAGTGGTCGCGGGTCGCGTCAGCGTCCTCCTCCTGTCCATGGCACGCACCGGATGTCACTGCGTCCGTCCACTGCTCCTCTGCGTGCCCCTTTGCCTTCTCCTCCTGCTTCCTCTCTTCCTGCTCTTGCCGACCCGGAGTCGGACTCTATTCGTGCTGCCAGTCCTACTGTCACGCGTCTCCTTGCTACTGCTGTCACTGACCCTTCCTTCGAGTCGTCTGCTGCGTCTGCCCTTGTCACTGAGCTTGTCGACTTTGCTGCGCGCTGTCGTCTAGACTACGCTGCTCGTCTTGTCACTGAGTCTAAGTCCGCCTGTCCTCCGTCCGTCGGGGGTGAGTGTGCCCTTGGCACGGACGTCCTTGAGGACAGGCAGGAGGAGTTCCAGTGTCTGGCCGCCGCTTCACCTCGTCTTGCGTCTGTACTGCTAGCCCCTGAGGGAGACCCGGATGCACCAGACATCCCGACTCCGCGCTCTTACGCGGAGGCGATAGAGGGTCCCTACTCCTCTCAGTGGCAGGCAGCTATGGATGCAGAGATGGCTTCCTGGAAGTCCACAGGCACCTACGTTGACGCTGTTCCCCCTCCTGGGGCGAACATCGTCAGTGGCATGTGGATTTTCAGGGTGAAGCGGCCGCCGGGTTCTCCGCCTGTCTTCAAGGCGCGTTACGTGGCTCGTGGCTTCAGTCAGCGGCAGGGGGTTGACTACTTTCAGACCTTCTCCCCCACCCCGAAGATGACCACTCTTCGGGTTCTGCTGCACGTTGCTGCTCACCGTGACTACGAGCTGCACTCTCTCGACTTCAGCACAGCTTTCTTGCAGGGCAGCCTGCACGAGGAGATCTGGCTGCGTCGCCCACCTGGCTTCACTGGGTCTTTCCCTCCTGGCACCCAGTGGAGTCTTCGGCGTCCAGTCTACGGTCTCCGCCAGGCGCCACGTGAGTGGCACGACACACTGAGGACTACGCTCGCGGCACTTGGGTTTGCTCCTTCTACTGCCGACCCGTCGCTGTTTCTGCGCACCGACACCTCTCTGCCGCCGTTCTACATCCTCGTGTACGTCGACGACCTGGTCTTTGCCACAGCTGACACTGCTGGACTCGCCTACGTGAAGTCCGAGCTGCAGAAGAGACACACGTGCACTGACCTGGGTGAACTGCGCAGCTACCTTGGCTTGCAGATCACCCGGGACAGAGCACGCCGCACGATTACCCTGACTCAGTCACACATGGTGCAGCAGGTCCTTCAGCGCTTCGGCTTCACGTACTCCTCGCCTCAGGCCACTCCTCTGCCTACTCGCCACTCGCTCTCAGCTCTGCCTTCGGATGAGTCCGTAGAGTCGAGTGGCCCGTTTGCAGAGCTTGTTGGCTGCCTCATGTACCTGATGACTTGCACACGACCTGACCTCGCATACCCTCTTAGCATTCTCGCACGCTTTGTTGCTCCTGGGAGACACCGACCAGAGCACATGGCTGCAGCGAAGAGGGTGTTGCGCTACTTGTGCAGTACGTCGGGCATGGGGCTAGTGCTTGGAGGGCGCAGTCCAGTGGTCCTCACTGGGCACGGAGACGCTTCTTGGGCTGACGACCAGGCTACGCAGCGGTCGTCACAGGGTTACACCTTCAGCCTTGGTTCCGGCTCTGTCTCGTGGCGGGCTACCCGCTCGTCTTCTGTTCTCGGCTCCAGTTGTGAGGCTGAGATCTACGCTGGGGCTATGGCTGCACAGGAGTTACGCTGGCTCACCTACCTGCTGACCGACCTTGGAGAGCAGCCTCGTTCTCCTCCAGTCCTGTACGTAGACAACAAGGCCATGCTGGCCTTGTGTCGAGAGCAGCGACTGGAGCACAGAACGAAGCACATTGCTCTCCGCTACTTTCTTGCTCGTGAGCTACAGCAGCGTGGACAGTTGCGACTTGCGTACGTGGCCTCTGAGGCCAACACTGCTGATGTCTTCACCAAGGCACTTGCGCCTTGTGATCATCAGCGTTGTTGCACGCAGTTAGGTCTTGAGCCTGTCTTGCCTCACTTGCTCTCCTCTTGACCTTGCTTGTACCTTCGCCTATATATACTCTTGCTCTTGCTTGCTTGACTCTTGTATATCTCTATATATGATCTTGCATGTGAACTGGCCTTCTGGCCTTTGAACTTGTGCTCGGAATGCGTGGTGACTTTGTGATCCACCCTGAGCTTTGCATTGCTTTGCTTGACTGGTCTTGTGACCCCTTGTTCTCCCCCACTTTGCCTATGGGGGTGTGTCAGAACATATAGCTTACTTGTTTCTGTAGGCTATAGTGGGGTATCCCATAGGGGGTACAACCCAATTAGGGTTTCATATTTGTACTCACTTCATTTCATAGTGCACTCATTCTCGTTCACACTTTCTCAGTACCCACTTGTTTCATAGTTCATTCATTCTCGTTTCTTCTCACGGAAGTGGTTCGTGGCCGAGCGAGCTGAACCAAGCTCCCTTAAGATATACTCTCTATAGTATTGCTTCAATAATGAACATCATTCCTTACACTGGCAGAAATAATGGCCTTGTTCTGTAGGCGGACAATTTCCAGCATTTGGTTTCGCAGAGTAAGGATGATAACTGATCAATTGCTTATCTAGGTTTGGTGATATGCGCGTGGATGCCAAACCTAATTGCGCCAAATTTGACGCTTCTGCCTGCAGAGCACCACTTTTGACCCGCACAAATTTAACTGGGTGCTGGTTCGAAGCAGTTGCTTCGCCTGGCAAACTGTCGCACAACTAGTGCGGGGCTGATTCAACCTCCAGGGCAAGCATCAGCCAGCGCACAAGTTATGCGGGGCTTTGGTTATGCGGGGCTTCGTAGCAACATAGATGGTGAAAATTTTGATTGGACGCTACACTAAGGGCGTATTCCTACGGCCTCCTATCAAGAAACCTCCTATCAAGATTGTACCTTTTGCCTGGTAAATGTAGAGAGAGATTTGGGGTTTAGGGAATTTTCCAGTGAGAGCTTGATAGGAGGTTTTCTTGATAGGAGGATAGGAATACGCCCTAATTTTCTAGGAAAGACTGTCCAGGACATTTTGTGCGGAGGCCAGTCCGCCTACTGAACAAGGCCAATACGAAGGTTGGATTTGACCTCACGAATGTATTCGAGGGCGTATTCCTGGCTTGTTTCAAGGCTTGTGCACCAACTGACCTCAAAACTGTGCAAATTTCTGACCACTGGCACTGATGAATGAGCATCGCCATTCAACATACAACAGCCACCCCATGTGACCAAGGAACTAGGCAGCAGAGAGACCTATTTCTGCGACTCGCTCGCTTGCTCTGTTGCTGTGAAAGGTGTCTCTCCTCGCTGCAGCCTGTCGCGTAGAGACTCCCTAGGCTGAGCCAGCCTGTCAGCCGCAGTCCCCGCTTCTCTGGGACACGGCTTCCCCCGCTACACGCTTTTTCCATCGTCTTAAAACTCGACTAGGGAACGTTTCAGAAGCCGTAGGACACGCTTATCCGGGTCAGGCTTCCCCGGGACATTGGTTGCCTAGCCACGATTTCCCCACGTAATCCACTGCAGAATGCTTACGTGAAAGGCCTCTCACTTCCGAGTCTACTTCTAGCCAATGGCGCCTCCGGCGCGGGCCGCCGTTCCCGACGCGACGGCCGCGCGGCATCTAACGGTCGACGGCGACGTCGGGATGTCAGACGACGCGGCTCGGAGCCTCGCGCGCGGGTTCTTTCTGGGAGGCTTCCTGCTGCTCCCCTGGCTGTGGTTCGTTAACTGCTACTTCTTCTGGCCCGTGCTTCGTTATAACGCCGGCCACGACCCCCTGCTGCGATCCTGTGAGTGTATCTGACAGAGATTGATTTAACACGGTCTATCTTTTTCTTTGATCTGCTTGCGCCCCTCCTTTCCCTTCATTTCCCCCCTCTAACCCTGCCTAGATTCTGGCCCGTGCTTCGTTATATCGCCGGCCACGCCCCCCTGCTGTGACTCTTTGAGTAAATCTGACAGAGACTGATGTAGCATGATCTATCAGCTCCCCCCTTCATTTTTACCCTCTAACTTTGCCCTGATTCTGGCACACGTGCTTCGCCCGAAACACTCCTTTCCATCCTCTCGTTCTCCCCCGTTTTCTTTCCTTCTCTCCCCCCATCTTCCGCCATTCTGCCATTGGCTGCAGTGTTGCCTTCTCCCTCCTTGCCTCTTCCCCCGATTCTTACCCCTCAAACCCTCCCATTTTCCCCACTTTCCCTCATTTCCTCCTGCCCATCTCCCCTTTCTCGCATTTACTCGCAGACGTGGTGGGATCAGCCATTGGCTGCAGTGTTGCCTTCTCCCTCCTTGCCTGCTGGTCACTAGCGTACTCTATAGGAGGGGAGGCCCTATTAGGGGCTGACACGTGGCAGAAGCTAGCAGTGTACAATATTGTGGATGGTATCTTGTAGTCTTTTAATTTTGTGTTTGCATGGATTCTAGGAAGCTGAGAGGGGAAATGGGAGGAGAGAGGGGTGGGTAGGGGGGTGGGTTTAGGACTGCGCTGCTGCAAGGTTGCTGGAGCTAGCAATGTATAATATTGGGTGAATGATAGGTGGCTAGGTTATTCATCAATGTAACATATGGGAATAGCCCATCCTACTCAGCTTATGTGCCAATCCTCCTGTACGAGCAACATTACTTGAATCCAATGCATGACTTCTTTTCTTGTGCAACAAGCCTTTGTTAGAAACGTTCACGTACGCCTCACCTGCACACTGATAACCTGTGCAATCAGATCACGGTACTGTGGGATTATGTCACTGCGCAATCGTCCAATCCTGTGCAATATCTCGCCCTCTGCTGCTGTGACAGCCCTCTCCTCACAGCAGCCTTTCTAAGCTGATCCACCCTGTCAGCCCCCAGCCCTCCTTAGCCCCCCCAGCCCTCCTTAGCCCCCCCAGCCCTCCTTAGCCCCCCCAGCCCTCCTTAGCCCCCCCAGCCCTCCTTAGCCCCCCCAGCCCTCCTTAGCCCCCCCCAGCCCTCCTTAGCCCTGCCCAACCCTGCCTTGCCTTCGTCTCTGTTGGCACCTGCCTTGCCTGCTGCTTCCTGCCTTCACTCTTTCCCTCTACTTCTGTGTTAGCCCTCTCCTCACAGCAGCCTTTCTCAGAAGTGCCAGCCTGTCAGCCCCCAGCCCTCCCTTGCCCTGCCCCGCCTTCCACGCACCCAGCACCTCTGCTCGCTTCAACACATCCCCTCCCTTCCTCCTCTCCTCATCTTCCTCCTCCCCTTCCTTTTGAGACTTCTCAGGAATGACATCCCCTCCCTCCCTCCTCTGTGCTCCCTCCTCCCCCTCCTTCACTTTCTCGTCCACCTCCTTCCCTTCTCCATCCCTAGGCTTAAATTCCCCTCCCCCAACCTGCTCCGCCTCTTCTGCCACTCGCCCCTCCTTCAATCCCACTTCCTCTTGCTGTTTGTCACTCAGCCCAGTCTCATCCTCCCTAGTTCTACCCTCCCCAGTTTTACCCTCCCCAGTTCTACCCTCCCCAGTTCTACCCTCCCCAGTTCTACCCTCCCCACATCCACCCTCCTCAATTCTACGCTCCGCAGTTCTACCTTCCCCAGTCCCACCAGCCTGTTCCAGTGCCACGTCAGCATCCGCTGCTGCTGCTGCACGCGCCAGCTGCATGGCCAGAGGCCCGAGACGGGCGGCGAGATATGTCTGCTTCTGGTGGAGGTCCGACAGGCACTCCCACTCAAAGAAAGGTATCTGCGGTGGAGAGTGGTGGAGGGAGGTAGGAGACGTTTGAGTCGACTAAAGACTCTGCTGCTTCTGGTGGAGGTCCGACAGGCACTCCCATTCAAAGAAAGGTATCTGCGGCGGTGGGGAGCGGTGGAGGGAAGTAGGAGATTCGATTGAACTTAAACTCGCTCAGTAAAAAAAGGCATCTCAAATTAAGGCAAAAGGAGAGGAGCAGGAGAGGAGCAGGAGAAGGGATGAGAGAGAAAGGCCCGATTTTCATATATTTTGATATTAACATATAATACTTTTATCCTACACCCTGAGAACTCACCTGAACCACCTGGCACCAAAAGACATCTGAGCCACCTGAAGCCCACAGAGGGACTCACCTGAAGCACCTGAAGCCGACAGAGGGACTCACCTGAACCACCTGCCAGCCTCGGCAGCGCAGCAGCCTGGCCTTGAGGCGAGTGGGACCCAGCGGCACATGCTGCTGCTGCTGATTGTGCTGATGGGGGTGCTGCTGAGAGTGCTGCTGATGCTGCTGCTCAGTTGTCATTCCAGACGTGCTTATAGTGAAGTGTGACGGCCCGTCAGCCTCCACTGCTATCTTGAGAACACGGCGTTCCATTCTCCTATAATCACTCCGCGTAGAGTCACTCCCCGTAGATTCTGTTGCGGCGAGAGGCAGGAGGAGGGCGAGGTCGATGCTGTAGTCGCCGTCTCGGTACTCGAGGGTGTGGGGGAGGTGCATCTGGTGCAGGGCGCAGCTGATGTCTCTCTGAAGCCCTGAAACCTGGAGCTTCTCTGCCTTGTGGGCTGCTTCCCAGCACGCCTGCAGTAGGTATACACACATAAGGGTGCGGGGGGGATTGATGTTGGGAGGTGCATGTGGTGCAGGGCACAGCTGATGCCCCGTTGAAGCCCACACCAGATGGACATCACCTGTACCTTCTCCTCCTCGTGAGCCGCCTCTTAGCACGCCTGTGGTGGGAGAAGCACCCAAGAATGAAGGTGTGCGGGGGGTTGGTTTGAGTTTCGGTGCATCTGGAATAAATGTGAAGTCACCTTATCTAAAATAATGTTTAAGAACAGCCACATGTTAAAAGTGATATTTTGAGACGTCTCAAATTAAGAACAGCCCCACTCACATCGCCCCACCTTCGCCTGTTGCCGCACAAATCCCAACAGCCACAAGTGCTACAAATACCAATACGACTCGTCCCTCTCCTCCTCCTAACACGTTTTCAAACGGCTGCTGCCTTCCCAGCACCTCACTAACCCTCCAACCGCCCTTGCTCGCCTCACCTTAGCCTGTTGTCGCACAAACCCCGACAGCCATAAGTGCTGCAAATACCAATACGACTCGTCCATCTCCTCCTCCTCTTCTTCTTCCTGCTGCTGCTGCTGCTCTCCCTGTTCCAACTGCCCCTGCTGCTGCCCCTGCTCCTGCTCCCTCCACTCCCCATCCCCCTCGCTCCCACTGCTACTCGTGCTCCTCGGAGCGTGCCCCATAACGCCCATCCCGCCCTCCACCAGGTGCGTGTTGTGCTCCGGTGCTTCCAGCTGGGTGGCCAGGTCAACCTGCGAAAGAGCGGGAGTGAGGGCGGGAGGGAGTGAGGCAGCAGAAAGAACACCACCCCCCTCCCATCCCTCATGGCGCCCATCCCGCCCTCCACCAGGCGAGTGTTGTGCTCCGGTGCTTCCAGCTGGGTGGCCAGGTCGACCTGCGGAAGAGCGGGAGTGAGGGAGGGAGGGAGTGAGGCAGGAAGGAGGGAAGCAGAAAGAACACCACCTCCCTCCCATCCCTCATGGCGCCCATGCCGCCCTCCACCAGGCGAGTGTTGTGCTCCGGTGCCTCTAGCTGGGTGGGTAGGTCGACCTGGGAGGGAGGGAAGGAGGGAGGGAGGGAGGGAGGGAGGGAGGGAGGGCAACAGGCTCATGGCAGGAGAGAAAAAGGGGAGAGGAGAGCACCGCTCCCACTGCCACTCGTGCTCCTCCCAGCCTGCCCCATGCCGCCCATGCCGCCCGCCACCAGGCGAGTGCTGTGCTCCGGTGCTTCCAGCTGGGTGGCTAGATTGACCTACATCAAGGGAGGGAAGGAGACAGGGAGGGAGAGGGGGCAATGCTGGGGAGAGCACTCCTCCCAGCGTGCCCCCTAACGCCCATGCCGCCCTCCACCAGGCGAGTGCTGTGCTCCGGTGCTTCCAGCTGCGTGGCCAGGTCGACCTGTCTCAAGGGAGTGGGCGAGCGGGGGGGGGGAGTGAGATCCAAATGAGCCCACCTGGTACAGCCCACCTGCTACAGCCCACCTGCTACAGCCCACCTGGATGTGAGGTGAGGTCATGTGGGCGTGTGCTCGCTGGAGAGGGAGCAGGAGAGGTCATGTGCGCGTGTGACAGGCACGCCCGTGATACCGTATGTGTGCATGTGTGTGCTTTAACCCCACCTGGTACAGCTGGCAGAGCTCATTAGAGGTGAGGTCGCTGGTGAGAGAGAGCAGGTGGTGACGCAGGATGGGGAGAGAGCGATGATATGTGCGTGTGCCACAGCCCACCTGGTTCAGCGCACGTGCTTGTTCCCCACCTGATACAGCTGGCAGAGCTCAGAGGAGGTGAGGTCGGTGGTGAGGGAGAGCAGGTGGTGCCGCAGGATGGGGAGAGCTGGGCTGAGAGAGGCAGAGGAGGAGGGAGAGGAGGGGAGAGAGGATGGGGAGTTGATGGTGGTGATGCTGGTGCTGGGAGCAGCAGCAGAAGGAGCAGCGGCGGCAGGCGGAGCAGGAGCAGCAGAGGGTGTGTCGGTTTGGCCATGCACCACGAGAGCCCATGCGAGCATCACCAGTGCCTGGCGCCCAAACTCCTGTTCTCCTGACCGCAGTGATAGTCGACGGATGATCTGAATAAGGGGAGAGAGGAGAGGAGGGGGGATGGATGTGAATAACGGAGAGGAGAGGAGAGGAGAGGAGAGGAGAGGGGAGGGGAGGAGAGGAGAGGAGAGGAGAGGAGAGGAGAGAAGAGAAGAGGAGAGGAGAGGAGAGAAGAGAGGAGAGGAGAGGAGAGAAGAGGAGAGGAGAGGAGAGAAGAGAAGAGGAGAGGAGAGGAGAGGAGAGGAGAGGGAGCATGAGAGGGAGCATGAGAGGGAGCATGAGAGGGAGCATGAGAGGGAGCATGAGAGGGAGCATGAGAGATCAGTGGCAGTGAATTGGTGGGAGGGGCGGAGCAAGGGAGATTGGCGGATACGCAGGTGCGCCTCTAGGTCTCTTACCAAGTAAACAACTGCAGGGCACAGTGGGGCAGAGAGAAGCAGGTCACCAGATATGGTGGTATTACTTCTGAGAATTCTCAAAAGTAACGCCAGTAGAGCAACAGAGTGAAGCAGGGCATCAGAGCACAGCAGCCCAGAGCAGGCCAGAGGGGCGGAGCAAGAGAGGTTGGCGGATACGTAGGCCCTCCTCAAGGTCTCTTACCAAGTGCCTCATTGCACGGACCAGTAGAGCAGCAGAGACAAGCAGGGCACCAAACCACAGCCGCCCAGAGCAGGGGAAAAACCACCACCCACCTCAGACTCAACACGCAGGAAGAGAGGAGGGGCGGTGTGGCCAATCAGAGCAAAGGCAAACGCCAGGCAGGCAATGGTGCGGCCGGCGTATCTTGGTATGTAGCGGGTGGCGTGGGCAGCAGCGGCGGAGAAAAAGGGGACGTCGTAGTGACTCTGCGTTGCTAATGCCCTGAGGGGAGAAAATTGGGGAGGAAGAGGAGGGGGAGGGGTGGAGAAGGGAGAGTAGGAAAGAGAGAAACGTGGAGAACGGTATGAGAGAGTGATAAGAATTCTTCAAAAAAAGGACATCGTAGTGACTCTGCGTTGCTAATGCCCTGTGGGAGAGGTTCAGGAAGGCAGGGGCGGGGGGAGGGGAGGGGGAGGGAGGGGGAGGGAGGGGGAGGGAGGGGGAGGGAGGGGGAGGGAGGGGGCAGTAGAGAAGAGAGAAACGTGGATAGTGTTGAGACGGGTTGTTGGAAAAAAGGGACGTCGTCGTGACTCTGTGTTGCGAATGCTCTGAGAGAAACAGTTGTGAATGGGGAGAAGGAAGGGGAGGGGGAGAAAGAGATAAGGAGCAGGAGCAGGAGCAGAGGGAGCAGAAGGAAGAGGGAGGAGAGCGAAGGGGTGGGGGGTGGTGAAATGGGGTGATTTTGAGTCGACTCATCATCCACCTTGAGAGGAAGCAGAGGGATGGGCGGGTGAAATGGGAAGTTAAGAAGAGAACATGCACAGACGGAGAAAGCATAAAAGAATAATTTCGACTTGGATCCAACGGTCCTATCTCGCCCTATTCTCCTCTAAGCTGAGCTGAGCTCAGCTTTGGGAAGTTAAGAAGAGAACATGCACGGACGGAGAAAGAAGTTGTGCTGCTGCTGTGCTGTGCTGCCACCAGTGGTGGACAATTCCCATGCAATGTTGGCAACAGATGCAGCACAGCACACCTCACAGCACCGCACTGTACCATGCTATGTTGGCAACAGCCTGCCCAGACACAGCCTCCCTCTCCAGTTTGCTGCCCACGAATTGCCTAATGCTCTCCGCCCCCACTGCCTCTAAACCCACCATCCACCCCACACAGCACCGTACCACACACAAGCACAGGACAGGACCATACTCCACCACGCCATGCAGCACCGCACAGCACCGCACCGTACCACGCGATGTTGGCAACAGCCTGCCCAGATACAGCCTCCCTCTCCAGTGTACCGCCCACAATTCGCCGCGTGCTCTCCTCCCCCAATGCCTCTAATAGTTGCTGGCTGCGGTGGCCTGCTGTGGCGTACGCCCTGATTGGAGGAGGGGCAAAGGCAAGGGAAAAAGAGGGGATGGGGGAGGAAAATGGGGTGTGATGGTCCATTCGTCGCGTGCTCTCTTCCCCCACTGCCCCCTCTAGCAGCTGCTGGTTGCGGTGGCCTGCTGTGACGTACGCCCTGATTGGGGGAGGGAAGGGAAGAAGGGGTGAGATCGTTTGAGGTGCGGTGAGCGTTGCTCTGGCGGCTGGTTGCTCCCCAACAGCCTTTAGCAGCGGCTGGTTGCTCCCCCACAGCCTTTAGCAGCAGCTGGTTGCTCCCCCACAGCCTTTAGCAGCAGCTGGTTGCTCCCCCACAGCCTTTAGCAGCAGCTGGTTGCTCCCCCACAGCCTTTAGCAGCGGTTGGTTGCGGTGATGAGTCGATTTTTTAGTCGACTCAAAAAGTTGCTCTCCTCCCCCACAGCCTTTAGCAGCGGCTGGTTGCGGTGGCCAGCTGTGGCGTACGCCCCGGTTGGGAGGACGGGATGGGGAAAGGGAGGAACAAGTTGTGTGGTAAGGTGCGGTGCACTCACGATTTGCCGCGTGCTCTCCTCAACCACAGCCTTTAGCAGCAGCTGGTTTTGGCGGCCTGCTGCTGTGGCGTATGCCCTGTTAAGAGAGGGGGAAAAGGTAAATGAAGGAGTGCTTTTCTAGGTGCAGCACGCACACACACATGATTCACCTCGTGCTCTCCTCCCTGCCTCTAGCAGCTGATGCCTGCGATGCCCTGCTGTGGCATAGGCCCTGAAAAGAAGGTTCAGTGAGGCATGGGATAACGGGATAAGACATTGAATTGGTCTAGTGAGGTGCACCCACTCATAACCTCGTGCTCTCCTCCCCCACTGTCTCTAGCAGCTGATGCCTGCGATGCCCTGCTGTGGCATAGGCCCTATGGAGTGGGGTGTATAGGATGGGAAAGGAAAGCAATAGCACAGTCCTTGACCAGGAAAAAAAAAAGAGTAGTGTACGATGCAGCATCGACATGAACCAAACCTATGCAATATTCTTATATAATAGAACCAAACCAATTCTATCCATATACTACTGTACGCAGAACAATAACATAATACTGTACAACGCAATACTGGTACCATGCGATGTTGGAGAGTGACTGCGTAGAGTGTTCTTGTATCGATCCGATCACTCGTGGTACAAAGAGTGCAAACACGCTTGGAGCATTCACATTGAGGCGCACAAATGCCCTGAGTGGGTAACGGGGAAGTGAAGGGGTGAGGGAAATATAGGAGGGAGAGGGGGTGAGGGAGGGTCTTATGACCCTAAACCCTAAACCGTAAACCCTGAACCCCGAATATGTTTGGGGAGTTCACGTTGAGACGAACAGATTCCCTGAGAGAGGGCGATGGGGATGGGGAGAGAGGGAACGAGAGAGGGGAGAGGAGCGAGAGGGATTTAGAGTGGGAGTTGATTACAGAAGTGTTTTGAGACTTCTCAATTCACGTTGAGACGAGCAAATGCCCTGAGAGAGGGCGATGGGGATGGGGAGAGAGGGAACGAGAGAGGGGAGAGGAGCGAGGGGGGTTGGGAGTGGGAGAGTGGGGAGATGGGGGGGGGGGGGGAGCATCTAACTACACGCGGCACAAAGAGTGCAAACACGTTTGGAATGTCCTGAGAGGAGCAGTTGCCCTGAGCAGGTCGGGGGAATTTGAACAAAGGGAGAGGGGCGGAGGAGAGGAGAGTCAGGTGTATTGTGCACTGCACAGAACAGAGAGCAAAGGGCGAGAAGAAGAGTAGGCAGATCACTAGATTAGAGAATGTGACCTGATCTAGATTAGTCTACAGAGGGCGGCTCAGCAGAGCAGAGAACCATGGAGTTGTCTTGAGATGTGAATGCAGAAGCGTTTCTGCCTAAGCCTAGCAAGCCAGCGCACGGACAGAAGAAAGGATTTTCTGAATGATGCAGCTTGGAAAACTCGTTGAGAAGCGGAGAGGGTGGCTCACAGGTCATGCGAAGAAGAGAGGAAAGCTAACCAGAGCATGTTGGAGATGTCTTGAGACGCGAACGCAGGCGCGTTGCTCTCGGGCCAGGCAGCAAGGGCTGAGAGGGGGGAGAGAGGCGGAGACACTTACCAGAGCATGTTGGAGGTGTCTTGAGATGCGAACGCAGGAGCGTTGCTCTCGGCCCAGGCAGCCAGGGCTGAGAGGGGGGAGAGAGGCGGACACACTTACCAGAGCATGTTGGAGGTGTCTTGAGAACGCTGGCGCGTTGCTCTCTGCTTACACGAGCAAAGGGTGAGACGAGGGAGAGAGGGCAGCACACTAGACGAAGAGAGGGCGGCTCACCAGAGCATGTTGGAGGTGTCTTGAGACGCGAATGCAGGAGCGTTGCTCTCGGCCCAGGCAGCAAGTGCACAAAAGAGAGAGTCGTCTGAATGGTGGAGCTTGGCAAAGGACCTGCGAGAATGGGAGAGGGGAGAGAGAAGAAGAGGGGACGAGGGGAAGTGGGGAGGTGAGGCATAGGAATGAGCAAATGCAAAGGCTGAGAAGAAATGGATTGACTGATACACATGGAGGCACATGACTCATTGACCATGCGACACCGTGCCACACCATGCCGCACCATGCCACACCATGTCACACATCACACCATGTCACACCATGTCACACCATGTCACACATCACACCATGTCACACCATGCCACATCATGTTGCGCATCATGCCACAACATACCACATCATGCCAGGCCATGCTGTACCATGCGATAATGGCGAGCTGCGGAGCACTGTAGCTGCTCATGTCAGAAAGGACAAGCTTTGCCGCCTCGCGGAAGAGCAGGTGCGAGTGCAGCCCCACCCGCGCGTGGGCCCTGCAATGGAGTGGGAAGAGGGGAAGGGGCCGCAGTGGGGAGGAGTTTCGGTAAAGAGCGAAAGGGGGTGCGGTGGGGAGGGGTTTGAGGGAAGAAGGGGCGGTACGGGTGGGCACGGAGCGCAGGTGTGAGTGCAGCAGTCCCACCCGCGCGTGGGCCCTGCAATGGCATGGGGGAAGGGGGTGCGGGGGGGAGGGTGTGGGGGGAGGGGGGTTTGTGGGGTCGATCGAAGGGTGAGGAGCGGGCACGGTGCCGAAGAGCAGGTGCGAGTGCAACGAGCTGGTTTTTGAGAATTCTCAAAAACCAGGTCGAAGGGGGAGGAGCAGGTATGGGTGCAGAAGATCTGGTGCGAGTGCCACCTCAGCCGCGCGTGGGCCCTGGGATGATACCATGGGGGGAGAAGGTGGAGAGGGGGTGGGAGGGGGGAAAGAGCAGGGGAAAAGGAGCGGGTATGGGTGCAGAAGAGCTGGTGTGAGTGCCACCTCACCCGCGCGTGGGCCCTGCGATGCCATAGGGGGAGGTGGAAGGTGTCTGGTTACTGGTAGCAGTGCAAACAGCTATCACCCACTTCCGGTGCAATATGAACAGTGTCATGTGAAGCAGTGCAGTGTGAACAGTATTATGAGAAACAGTAGTACGTGAAACAGTGCAGTGTGAACAGTACCACAGGATCTCCTTAACATGGCGCGGCTGGAAGCAGTGCAGCGAGCCAATCACGTGCTCCCACATCAGCCGCCCAAGCAGGTCCCGCGCCAGGCTGGCGTTGACAGCTGGCAGGCCGGCGGTGGAACCTAGTGCATGCATCTGAAAGGGGAGGAGGAACAGGGGTGTTGATAACCACTTGAAAGATTCTCAGGTGAGAGTCTGACAGGCTGACAGGCTGGCGTTGACAGCTGGCAGGCCGGCAGTGGAGCCTAGGGCATGCATCAAACGGTGGGAGGGGACAAAGAGTTGTTGACAAGTGTATGCAAATAAGTATACATGTACTTATGTATGTATACATGTATGTATGCATCAACATCATATATATACATACATGCATAAGTATACGTTTACATATACAAATATGCTGGAGACAAATGCACACAGAGACAGAAATCCACACGTACCAGAATGGCCACTTCCAGCGGCTGGAAGGATTTGATCTGCGCGAGCGATGCTGCCATGACAGTGTTGAGCAACGATGGTGGACCGTGCCCCAGCTCTGCCTGTGCCCTGAGAGAAGGTCAACAGGGGTCAACAGGGGTCAACGGGGGTCAACAGGGGTCAAATAGATCGAACGTCATTTGAGGCGCCTCAAAAGTCGTCTCCAGGGAGTCAACAGGGTCAACAGGCGTCAAATGGAGGTCAAATGTTCTAAACTCAAACCTCCAAAAAACCCAAACCCTTTTGAGATGTCTCAACAGTGGTCAATGAGTTCAACGGGGGTAAAAAAGGCCAGATGTTCCAAACTAAATCAAACCTCCCAAAAAACCTAAACCCTGAACCCCGAGCTTTGCCACCCATCAGTGATGGAAGATAAATGGAAGATGCAACATACATGTTACACGCACGCATGAGACTACCGCTCATGCCTGAACTGAACCCACGACCACCACCCACCACGCACCTAACCATCCAGTCACCAGCCCACCCGCCCGCCACCATCCCACCCACCCACACGCACTCACCATGCCACGTTGGCCAAAGCCTGGCCCTTGAGTCTGCCGCCCTTTGCCAGCGCCTCCACCTGCCGCCCGAGCCACCGAACCGTTTCGTCCTCTTTGAGCCGGTCCACGAGACGCCGTCTGCCCCCCATGCGCTTGGCATGCTTGGCAATGCGGTGGAATGCGGTGCAGATGTGTACAGGGGACAAACCGGTGCTTGCCTTCCCATCCTTTTGGCCCTTCACTCGCTTAGAAGAGACATTTCCCTCCTCCCCTCTATCCTCTCCCCCTCCACCCTCCCCCACTTTACCCTCCCCCACACTCTCCTCTTCCCTTCCCTCCCCTCCTTCTTTCCCCTCTCCCCATCTCTCCTCCCCTCTTCTATCCTCCCGCACACCGCCTCCCACTCTCCCTCTCATCTCCTCCCCATTCTCTCTGTGTGCTTTCACCACGGCCAGTAGTTCTGCCAACGTGGCGCGATACGATAGGACGTTCATCAGCCGCTTGCCTTCCAGCGCCGCCCAGCTGCGCAAGTCGTCATTGCTGGGCGGCATGCTGACGTCACTGTGATCAAGCGGTTTTTGGCGTCTTGCCGCCTTGCTCTTGCGACTGCTGCTGCTGCGGCTGCTGCCACCACCCCCACCATCCCCGTTGCCGCTTCCTCCGGTGCTGCTGCTGCTGCTCCGCCGTTCTTTCCGCCTTCTCCCCCTGTCCCCGATCGCGCTACCCGCTAGTTGCTCACTAAAACCTGTCTCCGCATTCTGCGCGATACTGGCCTGGAACCGACCAATAAGAACCCGAGGAGATCTTCCTGCAGCATACCTCTTGCCTGGTGCCGCTCGCAAAGTTTCCGGCGGTTTGCTTGATTTGCGGAACCCAAGAGAACTAGAGACGGTCAGTAACACTCCCAAGGTCCCGGCGGGGCTCTGTGCGACATTTGGCTTCGTGGTATTGGTCAGCGACGAAAACGACTGCATCTGCGACGTTCAAAAGATGGGCGTGCGACAGGGTAGCTGATGGTAATTTGTGTCAGCCACTAATGGACAACACTGATAGCGGAACTTCTAAGAAAGCAGCCTCACCCACTAGCGGAAAACGCTCACCAGAAAGTGCAATTGTCTTTAGCTGTTTGCTAATTTTCAATCTCACAAACATATTGTTGCTCATTCGACTTCAAAATCCGACAGCAGGCTATGTACGTGCATTCAAACGTTAGCGGATTGGTTGTACCGAAGCAGCGAATTTGGAGGGCAGTGCTGTGGTGAGGGCTGGAAGGGCAGCAGCGAGAGCTCTGCATCCAAGACGAAATCGCTCACCAATGTCCCACAGGGAACAGCCTGGCTTTCAGAAAAAAAAACAAGAGGCGACTAAGTCGACCTAGGGTTGCGAAGCCATTTGTCTAGTTGTATACGTTGTATTTGATGTTCAAAAACTGAACTTATTTCATTGAGTTTTAACAACGAATTTTCTGGGGGTTAAATACGACTACCAGAATTGATCCCGCACCCTTCTGATTATGAGGCCAAACTCAAACCATTGTGCTAAACCCGTCAAAACTAACATACGTTTTTTTATCACTTTAAATGCGACAAATGAGGTGGTTAGATTTTTCCCATTCCTTTTTTTCCTTTCCTCTGCTTCTTCTCCAACCACTCCTGTCTGTCACGCTATTCCAGTTTCTAGGTAAGAGAGTAGCAGCAGCTGGAAGAGTAGGAATAGCAAGTGTTGCTATTTTGTTAAGACTATCGTTAGCCTACTTCTACTTAAGTTGACTAGGAGAAAGTTAACTCGAGATCATGTCTTCGTTACGTGAAGACTACCTTTCCGTTTTTTTGTATCATGCCTTCGTTTTTGCTACCTTGTTGTTGTTACTCCTGTTTTGTTGCATATTCAAGGTTCCGTATGTCTTTCTCCTTTCCTTCTCTCTCCATCCTCTATTGTTATCTCTCTTCTCATTTTCTCTCCGTCCGTGTTTCTCTTTTGTTTTCCCTCTTGTAACTTCTTGCTGGAATCGTTATGCTTGTGCTTGGCGCGTTGGTGACTTTTTGCTCGTGCCAGGCGCGCTAAGGGAGAGGCCGCCACTCTCATCTACAGCTTCTTAGGTAAGCTTGACTTCCTCTATTCTTAAGCTCATAAGAGTTGCGAAGGGATGTTTGTGGAGATTTAGATGCCGATGATGACACTCAGCGTCCTGCGCATTCTCCGTTTACATATTCCGTTTTTTTATTTAGATATTCCAGTTCGTATTTCTTCCTTATCTCTTCTCTTCTTCTTTTAGTCCGTCATCTCACATCCTATTTTCTCTAATTTTCGGTTTCACATCCTCTTGCATGGTCTTCATATCCTCCTTCGTTCGTTCATTCCGTACGACCTAGCTCTTAGCCGTTAGCTGTTGGTTGCAGCAAATTGGCACGCAGTTGTTAAGTCGTTGTAAAATTGATATATGTCGCTGTATGTATGAAGTAGCAGTGGTTGTGAAGCTTTGCATGAGTGAAGTTGTCATTTTTCTTGCACTGCTAACTTACCCTATGCCTTGACCTTCTCGTTCTCTCGTTCTCGTTCTCGGTCTCTCGTTCTCTCGTTTTCTCTCGTTCTCGTTCTCATTCTCTCGTTCTCTCTTTCTCGTCTCTCTTTCTCGTTCTCTCTTTTCCGCTCTGTCTGTCTCGTTCTCTCGTTCTCGTTCTATTGTTGTCGTTCCCTCGTTCTCTCTCTCTCGTTCTCTCAATCTCGTTCTCTCTCTCTCTCTCTCGGTCTCTCTCTCTCGTTCTCTCTCTCTCGTTCTCTCTCTCTGACAGTCTTTCTCTCTCGTTCTATCTCTCTCGTTCTCTCTCTCTCCGTCTATCTCTTTCGTTCTCTCGTTCTCTCCCTCTCTCGTATCTCTCTCGTTCTCGTTCTCGTTCTCGTTCTCGTTCGTTCTCTCTCTCTCTCTCTCTCTCTCTCTCTCTCTCTCTCTCTCTCTCTCTCTCTCTCTCTCTCTCTCTCTCTCTCTCTCTCTCTCTCCCTCTCTCTCTCTCTCTCTCTCTCTCTCTCTCTCTCTCTCTCTCTCTCTCTCTCTCTCTCTCGTTCGTTCTCTCGTTCGTCCCCTCTCTCTCGTCCTCTCTCTCTCGTCCTCTCTCCCTTGTTTTGAATCCATTCTTGTTGTTTTCTCTTCTTCTTCCTTTCGGTTGATTTTCTTTCACCATATTCTCTCTTTATCCCTTCTACTCGTTCCTTTCTTCGTCTTGTGATGCTTGTTTTCTTTCTTCACCAGGTTGCGCGTACGCCAGATTAATCACCTTATGATTGCGCCAAGCGATTGGGAAATGATGGGTTGTGGAATTTGATTTAGATTGCTGCTCATAAATTTTGCATCTTTTGTTTTCATTTCTTCCTACTTGTCTTTTTTGTTTGTGCATTTGTATGCGGTTCTATTATCGTTAGTCTGCCTTCGTGTGTGTGTGTGTGCGTATGTGTCATTTTCTGCATGCATGTGTAATTTTTTATGTTCATCATTGCATTAACAATGCATGCCTGTGAATTTTAAAAAGATGGCTTATGTCTATCATTTCACAAGAGGTTCATTGGCGCGCAAAGTAACTCGTGTGTTGCCACTTCGAACTGGATTTGATAGGGTTGACCATTTTTTTAGGATTGACAGATGGTGTTGTTTCATGTGATAGTTGATTATTCAAAATCTATGCTATTGACCTCCCCCCCATGCTAGGCAGGGGATGGCGGTAGCTTAGTTTTTGGGTCGTTAACTGTTACGCATTTTATCATGTGCATGCATGTGCATCATGATTCATGACATATCATACTACCGTATTAAACATTATGCACCATATAGCATTATTTATGCATCATGCATTTATTTATCATTACCACGGCACCATTTAAGAGTACAGCATAAATGCACAAAATCAATGACAAAGAAAAAATCATATGGTTTAATATACCATAAACATCGTTAAAAAATTTTCAGCATGCACACAGCATGGGAAGAGTGGTTTAGTTAACAAATTTTATTTTCATGGTTTTTTAAAAATGAAAAACATGAAAATAAAATTTGCCAAAATCGATGGTAAGGGTTGCTTCGCAACCCAAAAATGTTTGCTTTGAAGGATTTGGTCCTGCACCACCAGAGAATGAGACAAGCATTTCCACTAATGTTTATTATATTTGCAGTGAATTAGATTAAGCGACAAGTTGCCATTCGCTCATATGACAGCGTAAGTGACGTTTTGTTTGGTTAAGCGTTAGGACTTCAACTACGGGAGTCCGTCGGATTCCCAAGCTTCAGGCTGTCCTCAATTATGAGATATGGCTGATGCGATCCTGAAAATCCATAGGGCCCCTCTTGCGCCAACCGCGTTGAATCTGCACTACCGAGCCTTGCTCACAAGCCTCGTCCACCAGCCAGAGCTTAGCTGGTTTGAACCCAACCTCTAGCTTCGGGACTAGTGAATGAGCTGGTCCAGCGGGAATTTACCAAAGCTGGTGAAACGAAAGGGCAACAACGAGCTGGAAACGTCTGGTTCGGCCGCTCGGCTCGGACGGACGCCCCAACAGTTCCACAACCAACTCACGTTCAGGAAGCACGTTTCGTATTTTAGGGGACACAGTGCAATGCTCACTCTCATCTCGTTTCGCCTCGTCCCTTCCTATTTGTTCGTGCAACATTCGTTTCTGAAAAACCTCTCGCACGCATCTGTAACCACACTCACACCCTCTTGAGCAGTGTTTTCTCACCCCATGGAAGTGATGGTTGACGATTCCAGGTCTTTTCCCCAACTACCCAGCTTCAACCCTAGCAACAGTCAAAATGGCTACCAAAACCATTCGACCCATCGCACACCTTTCAACTTCGAATCGCCCTCCTCGACACTGCTCGGGCCTTCTCACAACCTGCCTTCGTCGTTGCATAATCTTTCTGAATCGGCCGCGTCATATTCCCTCGCAGGCGGCGCGGACTCCATGGCGAGCGCGTCGTCCGTGCCGCCGCGTCCCTCACGGATGAAGCAGCCAGGACACAGGCGAAGCCATTCCGACGGGTTTCAGCTGGACCCATCGCTCGTAATAGCCCCGAATGGGACTGCTGGTAGAAATGGCGGCGGCGGTGGCGGCGGCAGCACCGCGCAAGGCGCGGGCGGGATGGAGTTCTGGAGCATCCAGGAGGAAACGTCGTCGCACAGCGAAGAATCTATTCAGTCGCCAGGCTCCCACTATGCGCGCAACCGACACAGTAACACTCAAGGCCATGGCAGCGGCGCGCCGCAGCAGAAAGACAGGGCATCGTCGCTCTCGTTTGAAAACAGAAATGACGATTATGGAGCTCAAAGCGGCTCGAGAGACGACGAGGCGACGTCGAGAATGCAAAATGTAGCCCCGCTTCACAGGCCACGTCAGCAGCAGCAGCAGCCGCAGAAATACCAGGACGAGCAGAAACAGTTCAATAATTACCACGACCAGCAGCAGCAGCACCAGCATATGCCCCCTGCATACCGTTCCCCTGCGCCCTCCGGCCCCGCAAGTCAAGGCGGAATTCCCGGCTCGGAACGGCGACGGTCCAAGTCGCCGCTCCCGACTGGTAGAGTTGCCGGCGTGCCGCATGTGCGGCCGCTCGAAGTCAGCCGGCCTCCCAAACCCAACGGCCCGCGCCATCGTCGCATTCGATCCGAAGATTTTTCGTTTTCGGCATTTTCCCCGAGCAGCCCGTCAAGTGGGGCCTCTGGCTCTCCTGTTAAGTCTCCCGTCGGGACCTTTTCACGAAACTCGCAAGACCCCCAACAAAACTCCAGCAGTCGCCTGCGACAGTCGTCGCCGTTACAAGGATCGCAGGAGTGGGCGGGAGCGACGGGGCAGGAGCAATATGGTTCAGGCCCGGGAACTGGCAGAGCCACGTCAGCACAGACGCAGCAGGAGCAGGGTAGGGCGTCACATGGCGGCGCTTCTTCGGGCTCGCCGGGGGATTGGGCTGACGTGGATTACAGTGCCGCGGAGGGCGATTCGCAAGGGACCTCCGCGTCGCAGGGTGGAACCGGGGTGCCGCATATGTCCGCAGAAGAGGAATACAAGGGTGGGAGCGCCGATCAATGGTCCACTACGAAATCGACGGCAGGGGGAAAGGGCGCGGCTGAATCGGACGGTCATGGTAGCAGCGGCGGGTGGGGCGGGTTGTGGTCGCGACGCCAGAAGCAGACTAACAGTGACCTGCAACCTTTGAATACTGCGGCCTCTAAGTCCCCTACGCCTCTCAGCATTCCCCAGTCGAGCGCGAAAACGCCGCCTGCCGGTGGTGCGACAAGCCCTATCCTCTCTTGGTTCGGTGCCGGGACCGCCATCACGCCTACAGGCTCGGCAGCCGGTTCGGAAAACTCCCACGATAGCTCGCACCAGGTCTCGCCGCACCAGGCTGTGCCAGCCCAAAGTCCTAAGACGAATTGGTTCGACAAAGGCTCGGGACTAGGTGCGGCAAAGACGAACTCGTTACAGACTTCCCCGCAATTGTCTCCGGTGACTCCGCCTTCGAGTAGCGGCGGAATGCTGTCCTGGTTTGGCGGCGCAGGTCACGGCGGAAGCAGTGCGACGCACACGACCGCGTCTAGCGGTGGCGCATCTCCGCAACAAACGGCGGGCAACAGTTCCGGCGGCGGCGGCGGCGGTGGCCTTGCGTCCTGGTTCGGCGGCGGCGTCGCTGGCGGCGGATCACCGTCGTCCGGACCGCCTGCGAAGGGGAAGGGCCATCGCCGTTCCTCTAGCGTCCCCGCCGTACCGAACGTCGTTCCTGATCCGCGTGCCGGACCGGGCGCGTCACCTCTGGGGCCCAGCGCTGCCGGCGGCGGCGGCGGCGCGAACTCGCAGCTGCTTTCCGGACCGCGCGGAAGCATGTCGCGATTAGGAGGCGGTGTTGGCGGCGGTGGCGGTGGCGGCGGCGGAGGAGCTGGAGGGTATGGAGGGAAAGGCGGAGTGGTTAGTTTGAAAGGCGGCCTGAAAGTGAATCTTCCAAGTACTAGCCCGTACGGTAGCCCTTACGCGAGTCCCCGAAATCCCCCGGGCGCGGGGGGATTTGCATCCCCGTACATGCAAGGTGGAGGGGGAGGCTCGCGGAAATCGATGACTCCAGGGGGGTCGCTTTGCGCAAGCCCGCGTACCGTAGCGGCGCAAAGCGAGCGGGATCAGGCGAAATTGGCGGAGATTCAGAGCATGTTCAGCAACTGGAATGCGGGGACTCCCTTGCAATCCCCGCGAAAAGGTGCTTCTAGAATCGTTTCCGGCGTCCCGCTAAGAACGCCGCAAGTGAGCGAGTATTACAGAGAGGACGGGGATAACGAGGTGGAAGAGGAAACACCCGAAGTTCTCGGTCCGTCGAACTCGAATGTTTTGGGGAAACCGTATCAGGATTTGGAGGATAAATACAAGATGTCGCCGAAGGAGCTGGGGCGGGGGAACTTCGGCGTGATTCACGTGTGCGAGAATCTGGAAACGGGCGAGCGATACGCGTGCAAGACAATCACCAAGGCTAAGCTCGAGGTACGTTTTGACGAGGCTAAAGTAGGGTGTTGGTGCTGACGCGGATCATGTGAGGTCAAATCACGCGTAAGTTGAGTAGCATGTGGGGCAGAGGTGTTTGGGCGGCAAGATATAGGGCAGCAAAGAGTGAATGGGTGGCAAGGTGGAAGGGAGCGCATGAGGTGAGAGGGAGGAGGGATGAGTCGCAGGGGGGAGCGGATAGGTGAGGGGCGGAGAGGTGAAGCGGAGAAGGGAGGTCCCGAGGCGCGTTCTACATTATCCCGGATTCTAAATTTATGATCCTTTCCGAACCCCACTTCCCCTGCAGTGCTGGGATGACGTGGATGATGTAAAGAGGGAGGTGCATGTTCTCGAGACCCTTCGAGGACACCCCCATGTCGTCTCCATTATCGAGACCATTGAAGATGAAAAGGTGTGTACTTGCATGTAGTCACAAACAAGGCATAATGAGTAAAAGTACAGTTTCTAAACAAACGATTAGGCAACATGAGATTATGTGAAGGGTGAGCTGTTCGACCGTATCCTTGAGCGCAATTACCCCCGTGAGAGCAGCCAAGGTGATTTGGTCGGTGATGGAGGTGCAGGCCTTCTCATTCTCTCCCTCTCCGTAAATTCCCTCCCCTTTCCCTCTCTCCTCCCGTTCCCCCTCCATTCCTTGCCCCCGTCCCCATATCCCCACCCTCTCGCTTTACCAGGAAGTGCACATTATCATGGAGTTGTGCGAAGGCGGAGAGCTGTTTGATCGCATTCTGGAGAGGAAGTATTACGGAGAGAGGCAGGCGGCCAAGGTGATCCGGTCGGTGGTGGAGGTGTTGGATTACTGCCACCAGCGCGGCATCGTGCACCGCGACTTAAAGCCCGAGAACATCCTGCTTATATCCAAGAGGAGCGACACGCGGTGCAAAGTGATCGACTTTGGCATGGCCTACTGCCTCAAGCCAGGTGAGAGGGAGGATGCTGAAGTAAGAATTAGGGAGATGTGATTTGGGTCAATTTCAAAAAAGGGACACCAAGTGCAAAGGGATTGTCTTAGGCATGGCTGACTGCCTCGGGCCAGGTAAGGGTCTTGGGAACGCAGGAGAGCGAAACGGGAAAGCTTGTAAGGGGAATGAAATAGAATGGAAAGAACGAGCTGGGACATCTAAGGACAAGCATCTGTGGAGGTCCGATACAGGGATGCCATTTTCGAGCGACCAATAAAATGCACCCAATGACAAGCGCATGTGAAGGTCTGAAACATGGATGCCATGGCGCCTGGCTTCTGGCACCAGATGCTACCAGCGGGAGATAATGTGCCGCAACTTAAAGCCTAAACGCATTCTGATCTTCAAGCTCCAATCACGTCCCCTCCTGCATTCCTTCTCGAACCCATCTCTCCTTTCACCCCTTGTCAAGCCCACCCCTCGTACGAAATCCCCTTTGAGTCTCCTACTCTTCACCCACTCACCCCCCACCCGAACCCATCCTTCCCCTCACCCCGTTCCCAAAACCATCGTTCAACTCCCTTCCCTCCATCCCCCACAAGCGAGCGCTGCAAGCTGCGTGCTGCTGGAACTATGGTGCAGAGGCCAATTGGCTCGGCTCTTTTCCCGCCTTCACAGACCTCCCCCCCCTCGCGCACCCACTCCCCCTCTACCTTCTCTCCCTCTCCTCGATCCCCTCCCGCTACAGGTGAGCGCTGTAAGTTGCGGGCTGGAACACCCAACTACATTGCCCCAGAAGTCATAGCCAAGAACTACGGCGCAGAGGCGGACGTGTGGAGTGCGGGGGTGATCCTCTACGTGCTACTTTGCGGGTTACCCCCGTTTTGGGGGGATACCACGGAGGACGTGTTCAAGAGCATCCTGTGGCAGGAGCTGGATTTTGAGACGGAGCCATGGCCGGTTGTGAGCACGGCTGCTAAGGATCTGGTCAGGAGAATGCTGACGAGGAAATTCGACCGGCGAATCACGGTGTCGGAAATTCTAAGTAAGTTGGGGGTTGGTTGGAGGGGGAGGGGGGGGGGGGGGGGGGCTTCTGGGTTGCTGTGGGAAGAGTGACTGTGGGTGGCAGGGGGAGAGGGAGGGGTGGTGGAGGTGGGCGAGGAGGGAGGTAAGGGTACCACGGGGGGAAGGACGTGTTGAAGAGCATTCTGTGGCAGGAGCTGGATTTTGAGACGGAGCCATGGCCGGTTGTGAGCACTGCGGCTAAGGACCTGGTCAGGAGAATGCTGACGAGGAAATTCGACCGGCGAATCACCGTGTCGGAAATACTGAGAAAGTTGGGTTGGACGGGTGAGTTTTGGGGTGGGGCAAGAGTGAGTGTGGGAAGGGGGGGTGATGGCGGGGAAAGAGTGGGGCCAGGGAGAGGGCAGGGAAGGGAAAGGAGGGTAAGGGAAAGGTTGAAGGGAGTTGGTGGGAGCATCATGCAAAGGCCTGTCACCAGGCCTCTAAGAATCTCCACAGTGGCGCATTTTCATACAAGCTTACATTCCCACATCCCACAGAGTGAAGTACTCTTTCACCCATCGATCAGTGCAAGCAACATCTCTTCTTCTGTCCCTACCCCCTTGCTTACTTGTCCTAAGCCCTTCTACCCCCCCAGTCCCGTGCTGCTTCTTCTCATAAACCCTGTTGCGACGCAACTCCTGAACCCTCCATCCTTCCCTTTTCCCATCATAATAAAAAACCTAGACTCTTTCGCCCTCCATTTCCCTGTCTTATCCCCTAATTAATTTCTCCCGTCACCCATCTCCCCTTCCCCCATCTCCTGCCATGCCCCTCACCCTCTCAGAGCACCCATGGATCAAGGCACTGACATGAGAGATTTTAACATGCTGAACAGCAGAATCGACGGCTGAGATCAGATTAGACGTTGGTGCAATATGACAAGGGAGGGAGGGTGGATGTATGATGGTTTGCCTGTATCTTTTTTAACTTGATACTGCCACCATGTGAACTACAACCTGAATCAATCATCGCGGTCTACCGTATTCCCTGGATATAGGGTCTTATGCTCAATCCCTAGAAAAAATGGGGGGGGGCGGGGGGGCGGGTTAACAATACTGAAGTTCTGGGTTTGCTTTTGGTGAGCAACACGACAGAGAAAGTTGATCGCTTGACCAATCACAACAATTTCGCCTGTCACAGTAAAATTCGCCCCTCTGACGCAGCAATTTTGCCCCCTGGCAGAGCAGTTTTGCCACCTGACGCAACAGTTTCGCCCCCTGACGCGGTAAACTCGCCCCCTGACGCAGCAAATCAACCCCCTGACACGAGAATTCATCCCCGAAAGCCAATTCGGCACTACAGAATGTTTCAGTTTCTAATGAAACAAATGAAAAGTACATGGAAAACCCCCCTATAGGGGAAGGGGGGGGGGGGGGGGGGGGGGGGGGGGCGCTTATATTGATCACCCGCCAAAGGGGGGTTATAACAAAATCGAGGTTTAATAAAGTAGAGTCCAGTCATCCTATGTTGTAAAAATGCATATAAATTTCCACAAAATGCTAAAAGACTCCGACTGGCTGCTAATAAGATTATTTCGTTAAAAAGTGGGATATAAGCAGTCACAAATTTAGATTGGTAATAAATAGTACTTGGCAATAGTGGAGTAGTGTACAACAGACAGGTGAATGTGGAACACGAACTCTTGTGGAAATGGTGCAAAACGGAAATTGAAGATTATCCACAACGGCTTGTTTGAAGATCCGTGACTGGCTCGAAACAAGCTTCACCAATCCGGCGCCTCAGGACTTGATCTTAACGTCTTCGGCTGACATCATCCTTCAAGCTTTCCGCCTGTAAAGCAAAAGTGCCTGCTTGCGTGGCAGAAGATTTCTGTGTTGCTTCCAGCACCGAGTTTTGCTGGCTTGTTGGGAAAGCAAACAGCTTCGATTCGGGAATCGGGATGTCAATCCCGATCGGGGCTGCCCTGAAACGTGACGGAATAAATGTGAAATGTAGCTGCCTGATTTTGAGCACTTCAGGGTAGTGTATTGTAAAATCTTGACCCTTCTTGCATGCCATTTTGTGTAGTTGTTGAAATACAGCACTACATGTGAAAGTGCTGGGTCTGCCAATCAGTTGGAATCCAATGCACATGGCTGGATTTGGTAAGACAGGCTGTCACGCGAATATAACGTGGTGGCACTGAACAGTGTATCTGTCGTTAAGGTTTTTTCAGCCTGGATTGCAAGCTGCACTCATATGGGTGCAGGCAGTCGTCACATCCAATCTCCCAATCCAACCAGCCCTCGAATCCCACCAGCTGACCATGTTTTCTTCAGTGACCGTGGGTCGAAAAAAGCTGCAACGGAGCCTTTGAGAAGGATGACACACTGGCACGAATAAATGGAAGGTTTTCGGAAGACCAAATTAGCTGCCCTTGGTGAACAAACACACATTGAAGGTGGGTAGCACACAGCCGCTGCATGAGCGGTGTGCAGTGTCAAAATCGGGGCCAGCTCCTCACGAATTTCATCCTCGCTGGCTCTGCCAAATCCGCGTTTATCCGCCGTTTTGACAAGATTTTGATTGTACGTATTACAGGGGCAGCCCAGAACATGTGTACATACCACGATTTTCCCACGGTAAGGGGAAAACGAAACAGAACGTCGCAGTCTCGAACCAACGACCTGTACTGTTCACGTCTAGCCACTGCCCGCATGTGCTTGCCATGTACACCCACTATCCAACCAGGCCTGTCGAAGTTCCTGGGGCCCCTACTTGAAGTCCCCAGCTCCTCCCTATCTGACCCTGTTTTGGCCGTAGTTGAGTGTTTTGGCGCCCTTAACGGTCACGGGCGCAAGCCAAAGTGAAAACTTGAAATCCGGACTTGCACTTACACTATCTTAGCTAAGGGAAAGTTCTGCTGCTCCAAAGCTAACTTTGAGATATCACAAACACGGGATTGGCTAGAAAACGCCAAGGGAAAAATTTCCCTTGGCTCGTTCTCGTGCAACCTAACGAGAAAGGGGGGAGGAGTGGGGGGGGGTGAGGCATAATTTCTTCGGGGGGGGAGTCCTAGAACCGGAAATCAAAACTTTTTGGGTGGGGAAGGCCTGATTGGAGCACTTCACGCATCCGGGGAAGGGTCGAACGAAGCACTTAGTGGCACGGGTGCAGGGCAAACCTAACACTTTATGCAGTCGAGCTGGAGCGAAAGTAGCCCGGAATTTTAGGGCATATGCCCGTCAATCAACAGGCCTGCATCCAACCCACTCCCCAACATCATTTCTTGGTTGACATAGCATACAAATGCATTGCATGTTCCGCCATTTCTCTTCGAACAGACCAGACTCTGACACAACAAACTAGGCCATGCGTCCATGACCCAAACCACCTCCAGCGAGCTGGCTTCGTTCCACCCCGCCAGGACGGTCTGACAACAATCCTCTTGCCTCCACCTCATGGGTGCCTGCTATTTTTCCATCAGCTCAGTTCCTTTTCACAACTGCTCGAACACTCTCACACTTGACAGCCTCTTGCTCTAACAGTACATATTGTGCATCAGCGGTGTGATTCCCCGAAGCCTTTCTCTTCCCAATTCGTTCTTCCAACAGAAGCCATAACTTCTGTTTCCTATATGCGTCACCTGTTCACAGTATCTAAATTAGGTTTACCCAGACATAGACTGAACTAGTTTGGTGAAGAATACGAAAACCTCTCGTGGGTTCGTTCTCCGAAGCGCACGAGAAGTATTAGACTCTGACAACGGATGGCTGCAGCTGCTGCTAGTGGCTGGGACGACGCCACCGCGCCGCATATGAATAAGTACGCCATGTTCGCTCCCGGAACCGACCGCACCATCAGCAAGGAGGAATGGCGCCGCCAGCAGGCGACGCTGATTAAAGCCATCGACCCGGAATTCTCGGGGAGCCTCGTGTGCCCCGTTACTGTCCGCAACTGGCGGAAACTCGAGGCGAGCGCCGCCCCGTCAACCGCCGACAACGAGACGGCGGACCTGTCAGAATTTAATGGCATGGCGGCTGCTGCGGATTCGACGGCGGCGACGGTGGGAAATTTCCCGCCAGGAACGGAGAGTAAAAGCGTGTTTCCGCCGAGCGCGGAGGGCGCTTCGGCGGGCTACTACGCGCCTTCTATCGCGTCGTCTACTACCACCTCTTCCGTCTCCACCTTCACCGATTCCTCCGCGTCAAGCGCGTCGCTTTCCCCCAGCCCGCCTCCCCCAAGTGCTCTCAACGTTCCCCCTTCCCCCAGTGCCGCCAACGCACCCGCTGCCGCACCCGCCGCCGCACCCGCCGCCCCCGGTAGTACCGTCTCGTCGGCCTCCAGCTCACCTGCCAACTCGGGGAAGTTCCCGCGCGCGCGCATGTCGCTCGCGCACCAGATCCGCGAGCAGCAGATCAACTCGGGCAGATTTAAACCCATCGTTTCGGGCAGATTTCGCGACGGGGCGTCGGACAGTGGGCGGTTCCCCATGTCGCCCCTGGAACCGAATTCGGGGCCCAACTCGGGAAAGTTCTCCGCAGTTTCCCCTTCTTCCAGCCAGGGAAACTCGGGCGCGTTCCCTAGCCCCGCCGGGCACTACGCGACGAGATCGATGGGCGCGGACGGGGGGGGCGGCGCAAGTGGGCCGCTCGCAATGGCGCAGCCGTCGGCGCTTTGGCGACAGAGCAGCGACGGGCATCGCATGGCGGGTGCGACGATGGAACAGAGTCGCATGGCGGGTGCGACGATGCAGCCAGGCCAACAGGCTCCGCTGATGGGTTTCCGCATGGGCGCGCAGGGCATGGGCGCGCAAGGCATGAGCGCGCAGGGCATGGGCGCGCAAGGCATGAGCGCGCAGGGCATGGGCGCGCAAGGCATGAGCGCGCAGGGCATGTGCGCGCAAGGCATGGGCGCACAAATGATGGGCGCTCCTGGCGCGACTGTGGGCGTTGTCCCTGCGATGAGCCCTCCTGCGATAGGTGGTCCGTCGCAGAGCAATAATCTGTCGCCGCGCGATATGATTCTCCTCCGCCCGAATAAGTGGAGCGGCGCCAACGTTGCGGATGCCCCCCTCCTCCCGACCTTCGGCTCGTGCGCTCTCTCCGATAGTGAGTTCACCACTCTTACGTACGCCACTCTTACGTACGCAGAAGCAAATACATGTTTGAAAGTGAAGAATAAATATGAACAAAATCGGTGCATCTTGGGTTGATTTTTTTTTCCCTTGTCGTATTGTCCCTTAACACTCATTTTGCTGTTATGCTTTCCCCCCATTACCCCTGTTTTCCTCCCCGCAGCTGCTTCACAATGCTCAAGCCACGATTCGTTCGCCTCGACCCCTCAGCTCTCTCGACCCGTTCCTACCTTCGCGTCGCGCCCGCCTAACACGGGTAGCTGGGATGGCGGCAACGCAGATGATGACGACGAGGAAAAAGAGCTCGATTTCTCCTCAGTCCGCTCCGTTTGTCTCAATTTCGAGGAGGTTTTAGAAACCTCTGAGACGAAGGAGTTTAACCGGGTGCGAATCGAGACCATTGATATTGTCCCGTTGATTTCCGGGATGAAAAGCCCGTTCATGGCTGCAGCTGCCGCGAACCTTCCCGAGCATGTGCTGTTCGCGCTGACATTTGCCGGATCGGATGATATTTACCTGCCCGGAGATGAGTCGGTTCTGAAACTTTTTCCGAGCCGGTTTCAGACGAAGTACTGGGAGCAGGAGCGGCGGAGGCAGGAGGAGAAGGGTCGGAAGGAGACGAAGATGTGGCAGTCATGGCAATCCCAAGGGAACTCGAACAAGCAGGAGCAACAGGTGTGGCAACCACCGCCATCACCTCAGCAACAGCAACAGCAACAGCAGCAGCCTCCGCAGCAGCAGCAGTGGCAGCAGCAGCCTAATCAGCAACAGCAGTGGCAGCAGCAGCAGCCTATTCAGCAACAGCAGCAGTGGCAGCAGCAGCCTAATCAGCAACAGCAGCAGTGGCAGCAGCAGCAGCAGCAGCAGCAGCCGCCTCCGCAGCAACAGCAGCAGTGGCAGCAGCAGGGACAGCAGCAGCAGCAGTGGCAGCAGCAGGGACAGCAGCAGCAGCAGTGGCAGCAACAGCAGCCACAGCAGCCTCAGCAACAGCAGTGGCAGCAACAACAACAGCAGCTTTCACAACAAAATTGGCAACAGCAGCAGCAGCCTCAATGGTAACTGCTGGTACAGCACCAGCTGTAGCTCGAGTGACAAGAGTGCGGGGTTCTCAGCTGTCTCTCCCCGTCGCTCGCCGCTATGGTAACAGCCTGCGCAGGATACGGGACAGCCCCAGCTGTAGCTTGGGTGACAAGGGTAGCATGACAACCCCCAGATGGTGCAGGTTGCAGTGACCCGGCTGTCCCTCGCGCCAGGTTCTCAGCTGTCTCTTTCCGCCTTTGTCTGCAATGGTAACAGCTGGCACGGGACAGCCCCAGCTGTAGCTCGATTGGCGAAGGGTAGCATGACACCCCCTGGTCCTGGGCTCAGGAGCTGACACCGCCCGTGAAGATACTGGAGGGTGTCGGTTGGGCTGTGTATGCTCTTTTGATAGTGGAGGAAACATGTGTTTTAGTTTATCTGCTTGCTGCAGATGGTTGTGCAGGCAAATGAGGTTTTTGGGATCTTCCTTGGTCAATGCCTTGTGTTTTTATTGTTTTCAAATAAATGATGTGTGGAGCACCAGTTACGGCTCAGGAGCGCATGAATTGTGCCATCAGTGTTTGATAAGGGGTAGAGACGTTTTTATTGACCGTTCTTTTTGAAGTCCTGAGAATTTAGTCTCAATAAATCTTATCTGCTATGTCAAATTGGAGTAGCACTTTGGCGAGTATAGCAGGCAGGCGCTGGATAAAACTGCGGCAGCGATCCTTCGCGCGAAGCCTCGTCACGCCACGCAACCTCCAGAGCTGTCGCACTTTTGTGACTATAACGACGGGTGCCAACAATGTTCCTGCGTGGCAGGTCACTTCTCCCCCTATTGCGGAAGTTTTGAGACATTCAGCAAGCAATTCAGGTAACCAAACCAGCAGAGATATTGTGTAACCGCTCCATATCACGACATAACTCCCTCAACCGTACAAACAAGGCCGTCAACAACCACGCTTGGGAACTCCAACTCAAGCATATCCCACGATGGCCTAAGGCGATGGATGCTTTATCAGGACGCCATAATTGTCAAACCTTCTTATCTCGCAATTCAGCTCGCGACTTTCCCAATTACGAGCTGTCGCTCCTAACTTTCACCCGTCAGCATTCCCCGTCCCTCAGCCATTTGCTTTGGATTCGCCGTCGAACCTCGCGTCCGGCCACTCTCATCAACCCAGTTTTAATTCAGAGGAAAAAAACTTCCAGATTCCAGACGACCAGCTCAATCGATCTGGACAGACTCGCGAGCCGCTAGCATTCCATTACTTCCATCCTTGATCGTCTTTTGCCAACCTCCGCGTGCTCGTTGCCCCGTTCCCCTCGAGGCTCCTCCCGTCGTTACTGATTTCTTCGGCAACAAACAACTACTTCAACTACGCTAATAATGGCGTCGAACGGAAGCTTCTGGGCGACCGCGCGAATGTTCGTGCCGTCTGCGCTGGAGAGGCCTCGCGATCGGGACCAACGCGTGTTCGTCGCTTCGCCTGTCGAGTCCGTCGCGCAGCAAAGCGCGGAGCAGAAGGCCAAGGCCCAGGAGTGCGTCGATGGTGAGTCGACTTAAATTTTGCTAATTACACCCGGCTTTTGTTGTTCGTCGTTTCGCCTGTGGAATCTGTCGCGCAGCAGAGCGCCGAGCAGAAGGCCAAGGCCCAGTAGTGCGTCGATGGTGAGTCGACTAAAAAGTCGGCTCATTAGACGCGGTTATTATGTTGATAAGTTGTTTTCTGTCGTCGCTTCGCCTGCGGAGTCCATCGCGCAGCAACCGTTTTGTTTTTGCCAACAAGCCTTTGTGTTTGCCATCCCATCCACCTGCAGCCGGCGTTCGGGTGGGTTTCTATAACGCTGCATGGGCCGCTGCGCTTACGACGCCCCCAACAGTGAGCTTTTCCACCCCCCCTTGACTTGTTTTTGTCCTCCTGTTTTCTTTTGAAAGGAAAGAAACAGAAAGAAAAAAGAAACGATATTAGTAAGGATCAAACAGTTGCTTAGGACGACCCCATCAGTGGGCCTTTCCTAATCCCCTTGTCTTATTTTTAAGCTCCGTGTTGGAGTTTTTTTTTTTTTCAAAAACTCAATACTTGCACCTCGTTTATGTGATGCATCGCAAGCCTTCAAATACGCTCACTGCGCTGCCCGCATCAGTGAGCCTTTCTTTGCAATGTAAGTTTCGAAGCATGAATTCCTGTTTCTCTGAATCTGAGGCGAGAATTTGATAAACATTCATTCCCCTGCGACAATCAGCCAACTACCTTCTCCCCATTTGATTTGTTACGCTGACTGCAAGGTTCATGCCATCATTTATCTCACAAATACCTCTCCAATCCCCCTTACCCTCTCCCATTTCCCTGTTTCCTCTTGGATTGCGGCCATGCTTCGTCCTCCCCAATCTCCACACATTTTTCACAATTCACAATTGAGATCGAATTATTGTCTGCTGGATTGCAGCTTGGCCGAAAGCAGATGTAGCTTTGCGAGTCATGAAAAGCTGACCCTGCTGCTGCTCCCTCCTCCATCTTTGTTCAGATCATTATCTGCCGAACCATGCCGTGGGCCAAGAAGAATCTCAACCACACAGCACAGGCTCTTATCATCAGCTCAGGTAGGTGGGGAGTGATGGAGCGTATCTAATCGATCTAGAAAGTCAACCACACACGGCACAGGTGGGTGGGGATTGATAATGTGTTTCCAGTTGAGTCTGACTCATGCTCTCAATATTCGCTCTGGTAAGTGGGATTTGGCTGTGCACTTTTTTCTCTTCAAGAAGCATTTAGAACTGGAGGGACCCCCCCGCCCCCCCCCTTAGACTAGACGCCATCCACACCCACTGCAGCTGGAATTTATTCCAATTTGTCTTCTGTTTGTAGATTTGTTGTGCTGGGCCGTAAGCGTTATTTCGAAGAGCAGAACTTGCGCTTCATTCATTCCTTTTCTGACCAGCTGCCTTTGCAGTGTACTTCTCACACCGGAGCACACTATAATGGACTGCACTTCACATTCCGCAAGTCCATCCCTTCTCCTCCACTCCGTTTGTCTGAGCAGCCGCCATTGCCGCGTATTTCATTACATCGGAGCACACTATTATGGAGTGCACACACCGTAAGTCCATGGAGGCCATACATGCGAAGAGGAAAGCCAAGGCCGAAGCTGCTGGATCACAATAGTTGCTGGACTGGACACTCTGTTTTGAATGTGGACATTACGCATCATCTTGTTCGATAGGAAGCAAGTGTGAGTCGTTTATTTCTTCAGTTTGCTGCATTGTTTTAAAACCATGCATTGGTGCCCTGCAGCACCTTCTGTTGCCTGCAATTGCGTCAGGTTGCTGCATCACCAGCTCTCATGGTGTGTTAAAGGATTAGGAGGGGAGCAAGCTGCTTTCTAAATTACTACTTGACAGGCTCTTATAGCAATACAGGAATGTGAGACTAAATTTAGGATACTCCACAAGGGGAAGTAGAAAAAATGTTATTCAGGACTATACAACACAATGAATCAATAAACATACCGGTACCGTTTAAGCAGCCAAGTGCTGCTGCGGCTCTGCTGCCGCTGCACTTTATTCTCCTCCCCACGGCTTTCTGCAAACCAGATGCTCTGCACCTTGGAACTCCAGACACCTCCCACCATAAACCCTAATCCTGCTGCTGCTCTCTGTCTGCCCCTCTGGTCGCCACATAGTCTTCTGAAACACCAGAAACGTCTTCCTTCAGCAAAACGCGCCGCATCTAAACTACCATCTCACTGCTGCTGCTCTGCCTGCCCCTCTGGTCGCCACATGGTCTTCTGAAACACCACAAACGCATCTCCCTTCCTTCACCAGCACTGTCTGGCTCCACCCTAACCCCCTCGCAACCCACTCACATGGTACTGCTGCTCCTGTGTTTGCCCCAACCCATGTCCCTGGCAAACTCTCATTACTGCTGCTGCTCTGCCTGCCCCTCTGGTCGCCACATGGTCTTCTGAAACACCACGAACGCCTCCCTCCCTTCCTTCACCAGCACCGTCTGGCTCCACCCTAGCCCCTTCACCACGGCCTGCAGGAAAGGGATGTGCTGCGCGTGCTCGCGGGCTATCAAGTAGCCAAAGGGGCGAAGAATTCGGTCGATCTCGACCACTATGTCTGCTGCCTCGCACCTGGGAGGGGAGAGCAGGGGAGGATGGTGTAGGGATGAGAGAGGGGAACGGGATGTGATGCGCGTGCTCCCGGGCTATCAAGAACCCCCAGGAGCGCAGGATTCGGTCGATCTCCACTGCTATGTCCCCAGCCCAGCAGCCCTGATCCCAGCAGCCCCTCACTCTCACCACTTTTCAGTGAGCTCCTTTCCGAAGTGATGATCACAGTGCACGAGGTCGTAGGTGCGAGGATACGTGTTGTTGAACCCCTCACACCAGCCGTGGTACACAAGACGGCTAACGTCCAATATCACCTGGTTCCCGCCACCTTCAATCCCCTTGGTGCTTCTCACCTCTTTTCCGTGAGCGCCTTCCCGAAATGGTGATCCCAGTGCACGAGGTCGTAGGTGCGAGGATAGGTTTTGAACGCCTCGCACCAGTCGTGGTACACATAACACGCCCAGCAGCCCTCAACCCAGCAGCTCCCAGCTCAGCAGGCCTCAGCAACCTGCTGCTTGGCCCCAGGCCTCAGCGCTCACCTCTTTTCAGTCAACGCCTTCCCAAAATGGTGATCCGAGTGCACGAGGTCGTACGTCCGTGGATAGGTGTTGAACGCCTCGCACCAGTCATGGTACACTCCCAGCAGCCCTCGGTCGAAGACGACTGGCAGGGTGTCAGGGCTGGTTGTGGGCACCACGCTCATCACCCACACAGGCTTGGCCTTTTCTAGAGCAGCACCGAAACTGGGGGATGGGGGTAAAGCAAGGGAAGGGAAAGCAGGGGAGGGGCAACGAGGTAAGGGCACCAGTCGTGGTACACTCCCAGCAGCCCTCGGTCAAAGACGACTGGCAGGGTGTCAGGGCTGGTCGTAGGGACCACGCTCATCACCCACACAGGCTTAGCCTTTTCTAGAGCAGCACCGAAACTGTGGGGAATGCGGGGTTGCAGGGCAAGGAGGGAAAGGGAATGAGGGGAGAACACCAGTCGTGGCACACAACACTCCCAGCAGCCCTCGGTTGTGGGCTGGCAGGGAGTCAGGGCTGGTTGTGGGCACCACGCTCATCACTCACACGGGCTTGACACCCCCCAAGGCAGCGCCAAAGCTGGGTATGGAAGAGGGGTGGAATGGGGCAGTGAAAGGGCTAGTCAGAGGATGTTACTGGCAGGGTGGCAGGGAGTCCAGGCTGGTTGTGGGGACCACGCTCATCACCCACACGGACTTGACACACTCCAAGACAGCGCCAAAGCTGAATGGGAGAATTGGGTGGGGCAACGGCAGAATGATAGGGCGAGTGGGTGAGTGAGTGAGTGAGTGGGGCAATGATAGGATAAGCGGCAGGGTGGCAGGGTGTCAGGACTGGTTGTGGGCACCACGTGCATCGTCCACATGGGCTTCGCTCGCTCCAAGGCAGGTCCAAAGCTGAATGGGAGAATCGGTATCTCCATTGGAGAGGGGTGAGTTGGTATCACAGTTAGGGTGGTGGCTGGCAGGGTCTCGGGCTGGTTGTGAAAACCACTTTCACTGTCCACACTGGCTTAACATGCTCCCAGGTAGCACCGAGACTGTGGGGGAAGGGAAAGGAGGAAAAGCACCCGTCGTGGTGGACCCCCTTTGCTGAGTCTGCACGCCCTCCCAGTTGGTCCCCAACCCATCCACATAATGCCGCACCACCCGCTCCCAATGCCCCACTCAGTGCCTCTCTAGGCACCACAGCACAGGCACGAAGCAACTTCGTTTTGAGTCGTGTTTTGAGTCGTGTTTTGAGTCGACTCAAAAGCAACTTAGTGCCGCACGCCCTCCCACCGAATCCCAAGCCCTTCACCACTGGCAAAGAAGCAACTCAAGTGCTCCCATCCATCCCATCCCTACTCACCCGCCATAGCGTGCGTCCATATCAAGCACGTTCCGCAAGCCCTCCCATTTGATCCCCAGCCCATCCACATAATGCCGTACCCACCCGCTCCCAATGCCCCACTGCCTCCCAGCTCACTCACCCGCCATAGCGTGCGTCCATATCTAGCACGTTCCGTACGCCCTCCCACCGAATCCCCAGCCCATCCACGTAGTGCCGCACCACCCGCTCCCAATCCCCCACATCATGCTGATACTCCTTCACTACTGGCCGCCTATACACCCCCACCACCTCCCCTCTCTCCCCAAGGTGTGGAAGCAGCAAATCACTCACCCGCCATAGTGTGCATCCATATCTAGCATGTTCCGCACGCCCTACCAGCTAAGAGGTGGGAAAGAGAGCAACTCACTCACCCGCCATAGTGTGCGTCCATATCAAGCACGTTCCGCACGCCCTCCCAGTTGATCCCAAGCCCATCCACGTAGTGCCGCACCACCCGCTCCCAATGCCCCACATCGTGCTGATACTCCTTCACTACCGGCCGCCCATACACTCCCACCACCTCCCCTCTCTCTCCCCAAGGTGTGGAAGCAGCAAATCACTCACCTGCCATAGTGTGCATCCATATCTAGCATGTTCCGCACGCCCTACCAGCTAAGAGGTGGGAAAGAGAGCAACTCACTCACCCGCCATAGTGTGCGTCCATATCAAGCACGTTCCGCACGCCCTCCCAGTTGATCCCAAGCCCATCCACATAGTGCCGCACCACCCGCTCCCAATGCCCCACATCGTGCTGATACTCCTTCACTACCGGCCGCCCATACACTCCCACCACCTCCCCTCCTCTCTCCTCCCCTCCCTCCTCCCCTCTTACCCTCCCGCTCTCCTCCCCTCCCGCCTCCTCTCTTATCTTCCTCCCCTTCCCTCTCCCTAACCACCCTGGAACCGCAGTCAACCGCTCTTCACCCTCCGCCGGCCACGCGCCGCCCCTCTCCTCCTTCCCGGACGGCACTGGATGCAGACATGCCTGCATGGGGATGTACCACGCCGCATCCGCGTTGTCCTGTAGCGGGCACATGGGCGGCAGATCACCGGCCGGCCGGGCGGCGTAGCAGTCGTTGCTGGTCGGCTTCTGCCACACGGCTACCCCAATGCCGAACCCGTGGCTGATCTTCTTACCCACGCGCTTCCAGCACATGCTGGCTGTGAGGTTTGTCATGGCTGGATATAGTTGGGAAAGAGAGGGAGAAGTTGGGAGAAGAGTGGGGAAGAATGGGACATGTGTGTGTCGGTGCTATGGCGAACCCGTGGCTGATCTTCTTACCCAGCTGCCTTCAGCACTCACATGCTTACTTACAGTGCGATTCGACATGCTCGAAACGTGCATTACCACATCTCAGTGTGCATTACACCTTCTCAACGTCCTTTGAGGCGCCTCCTCACATCTCAGTGCTTAAGCGTCCTCTCTACTACTGCAGCCCTTCGAAACATGAGTCAGGGTGACGTGCATTACCACATGTCAGTGTGCATTACACCTTCTCAACGTCCTCTCACCTTTCCAACCGCCTCTCGATGTTTCGACCGCTTCTCACCTGCCCTTTTTCCTTCGTCATCAGTGCCCTTGGCAGCACACTCCTTGCACACGGGGGTGGCTGACCAGATGAAGTAAACCCAATCCAGATAACACCATCTGAAACCGCATGTCACCGCACACCACACCTTCCTAACCGCTTCTCACCTGTCCATATCCCCTCGTCATCAGTGCCCTTGGCAGAGCAATCGTTGCACACGGGAGTGGACCAGGTGAAGTAGCCACCCAGGCTAAGACAATCAGGAACCATACGTCACCATACACCACCCCTTTCCAACCGCTTCTCACCTGCCCAAATCCCTTCGTCATCAGTGCCCTTGGCGGCACACTCCTTGCACACAGGGGTTGCCGACCAGATGAAGTAGCCTCCTGGCCGGAGCAGCCGGTTCACCTCCAATAGCAGCTTGCCACCTGTACAGGTGAGATGGGGAAAGAGGGCAAAAATCGAGTATTTTGTAAGCAAGAAATCAGAGTAGTGGAGTCTAGCGGTTTGGGGGAATTTAGGGGATTTTGGCTCTGTGGGAGTTTACAAAATTCTGGTGTAGGGCGGGCCTAGGGGGGTTCGGTTTGGGGGGGATTTGGGGGGATTTGTTTAAAAAAACAACCGGGCGCTTGCCCTCTGCGTGCCAGGGCACGCGGCAGCGGGCGCAGTGGAGAGCATCAAGCACGTTGGAGGGGAGCGGCTGCATCTGCGTCCCCATCACCCCCACCAGCGCCGGCACACCCAGTTTCAGGGTTTCGGGTTAAGGGTTTGAAGGGATTTCAGTGGGGTTATGTGGAATTTGGTGTGAGGAATTCGAGTGCTTACCCTCTGCATGCCAGGGCATGCGGCAGCGGGCACAGTGCAGAGCGTCAAGCACGTTGGAGGGGAGGGGTTGCCCAGTTCAGAGTTTTGGAGTGATGGTTTTGATGGTCTCGATGCCTGCCCAGCGGGCGCAGTGCAGAGCGTCCAGCACGTTGGAGGGGAGGGGTTGCCCAGTTCAGAGTTTTGGAGTGATGGTTTTGATGGTCTCGATGCCTGCCCAGCGGGCGCAGTGCAGAGCGTCCAGCACGTTGGAGGGGAGGGGTTGCCCAGTTCAGAGTTTTGGAGTGATGGTTTTGATGGTCTCGATGCCTGCCCAGCGGGCGCAGTGCAGAGCGTCCAGCACGTTGGAGGGGAGTGGCTGCCTCTTCGTCCCCATCACCCCCACCAGCGCCGGCACACAGATCTCAGGAGATGTGGGGTGACGGTTTCAACGGGTTCTGAGGAGCTTAGAGTGGTTGAGGGGGGTTTCAGCAACAGGAAACTTGGTGCTTACCCTCTGCGTGCCATGGCACGCGGCAGCGGGCGCAGTGGAGAGCATCAAGCACGTTGGAGGGGAGGGGTTGCCTCTGCGTCCCCATCACTCCCACCAGCGCCGGCACACCCCGCTCTAAAGCGAACTGAACCTGCAACATGTGAACGCCCCAGAGTGAAATAAGCAGAAACGGAAGGCAGGAAATGAGGTGACGTTTGAGTCGACTCAGACGGGCTGCCTCTGCGTCCCCATCACCCCCACCAGCGCCGGCACACCCCGCTCTAAAGCAAACTGAACCTGCAACCGGTAATCAGTCCAGGGCGAAAGCAACACGAACAGGAACAATAGTACTTACGTAATGCTGCAGGGGAAAGTGAAGGGCTAACAGCAGGGCGCTGAGTACACAGCTGAGCGGACAGCAGAGGACACAGGATAGCACACTGCAGCAAACACCTCACCGCACCTGTGCTGCGTGCGCATCCTGGGGTGCTACAGACAAGAAGCAGATGGCGAGAGATGAGTTTTGAGGTGACTTTTGAGTCGACTCAAAAGTCACCTCACCGCACCTGTGCTGCGTGCGCATCCTGGGGTGCTACATACAAGAAGCAGATGGCGAGAGATGAGTTTTGAGGTGACTTTTGAGTCGAGGTGACTTTTTGAGTCGAGGTGACTTCTGAGTCGAGGTGACTTTTGAGTCGAGATGACTTTTGAGTCGACTCAAAAGTCACCTCGCATCCTGGGGTGCTACATACAAGAAGCAGATGGCTAGAGATGAGTTTTGAGACGTCTCAAAAGTAGATAAGACTACTTTAGTCTATTCAACAATGGCAATTTGAACCGTACCACACCGCACCTGTGCTTCGTGCTCGTCCCGGGGCGCTACAGACAAGACGCGCGTGTGGAAGGCGTCGAGGTACGCGCCGAAACTTGCCACCCCACAGCCCATGTCCAGCATGGCTCGGATGCGCTTGCCGAAGGACAGGAATGGGAAGACCTAGAGGGGGAGACGGAGACAGAGTTTGGATGGTGTGGAGAGAGGTCAGCAGGAAGGGAAAGGTGAGAATACGACAGGCACATGCCACACTTGCCACCCCACAGCCCATGTCCAGCATGGCTCAGATGCGCTTGCCGAAGGACAGGAAGGGGAAGACCTGGAGGGGAAGATGCGTGGGGAGGGGAGGGGAGGGGTTTGGAGAGATGAGCAGAGGAGGGGGTTGTGAGAATGGGTGGTAAGCATTTAGACAGACACCCCACAGCCCGTGTCCAGCGTGGCTCGAATGCGGCTGCCAAAGGACAGGAAGGGAAAGACCTGGAGGGGAAGACCTGGAGGGGAAGACCTGGAGGGGAAGACCTGGAGAGGAAGATGGGCGAGTTTAGGAGTTGGATGGGTTATGCGGTGAGAAGAGAGGAGGGCAGGTGGGTATACGCTGAAATACGCCAGCACCAGTCGACAGCACCACAGCTAGTGTCCATCATCATTCGGATATGCTTGGCACAGGACAAGAGCTTCACTTTTTGCATTGCCACAGGACAAAAATGGAAGCTCAGCTCATTCCCTTCTTCTCTTCTCCTCTCTTCGCTCCTTTTGACTTCTATTCTCTCTCCTCTCCTCTCCTCTCCTCTCCTCTCTCCTGTCCTTTCCTCTTTCATCTGTTCCATCCTCTTGCCTCTCTATGTACTCGCTAATAGAAACTCCGCGCTCATCTTTTGCGGCCGGGAATGTATTCAGTGGAGCCATACTTCAACTGCTACTCTCTTTGCTGCACTCTTATCGGTACACTCTGCTCATGCTGTACTCGTTATAAGCAACGCCTTACCCACCTGCAGCCAGGCGATGTACTCAGTGACGCCTTGCTAAAACTGTGAATTACCATGAACTGTACGTACTCGTTATTAACAGCCCCTTGCGCACCTCCTGTAGCCAGGTGATGTACTTAGTGACGCCGTACTTGAACTGTGTCCCGCCGCCCGGGAATATGAACCTATCGCCCTCAGGCTTGATCCAGTTCTGATCCGCCTTGTAGTTTGCGAGCTGCGTGTGCGGCACATTGGCGAACCATATCTGGAGGAGAGGAGAGGAGAGTGATGGGGAGAATGAGAGGGGAATATGAATCTGTCCCCCTCGGGCTTTATCCAGTTCTGATCCGCCTTGTAGTTCGCGAGCTGCGTGTGCGGCACATTGCGAACCATATCTGTTGGTGGGGAAGGGATGGGGAGAATGGAAATTCGAAGGAGCGACTGAGGGGAAGAGGAGAGAGTGTAGAGGGTTGGAATGGGAGCTGAGCCGCTCGTGCGCTACGTTGGCGAACCAAATTAGGTAGGGGAGGGGAGGGGTGGGAATGAGCATGAAAGAGGATGAGAGAGACTGAGAGTCCGGCTGGGAAGGAGTGCTTCGCCGACTTGCCCTCTCTATTCACGCCCCTTCCCTTCTCACACGCTTACCCACCTGGTCCCTCGACTCGGGCCAGTTGACGTGCGCCTTGTACCCCTCGGGCAGCGGCAGCAGGCAGCGCAGCACGCCGTCTTTCCCGGGGCAATGCCGCTCCCGATGCTCGTAGTGGCTCGTCGACTTGAGTGCCTTGATCGCAGCCTCGTTTTCCAGGCACGGGATGAAATCTGGACCCTCCGTTTGGCACAGCGGGAACACGGGCGCTGAAATCTGCAGATTGAAGGGCAGGGCGGGGCCGGAAACGGATGACGGGGGGGGTAAAAGGAGAAGGTGTCGAAGTTTCTGAAACCGGACATAGGCGACACGTTTCTGACTGAGTCAAACTAGGAGAAACGGAAATCGTCAAATGTATGAGTTAACGTCCGTGAATCCTCGTCTACCACGTCATGGTAACAACAGACAGAGTTTCGAGACGGGTGGCGGAATGCGGTCGCACCTTATCTTCCGCTGCTTCCGCCTCCAATGCGTGAGGGCCGTTCACGAAGCCCTGAGTGCGGAAGGGGCAGGGTTGTGGGGGGAATGGAGAAACGGCGGAAGGGTCAGGGTTGAGTGGCGAATGGGGAATGGGGGAAGGGTCAGGGTTGTGGGTGAGATGGAGAGACAGGGTTGAGGGGCGAATGGGGAGGGGACGGGGAAAGGGTCCGGGTTGTTGGGGGAAAGGGGAGACCGAGGAAGGGCCGGGAACGATAGCTGATTTGAGAGGTCAAACGGGGGACCTAAACAAGGAGGATAGTACCGCCATTGACAAAACAAAACGGAAAAACCAACTCGGCATACAGTGAACGATTGCGCGGGTTCCATCGCGTCGGGGTCGGCCGTCTCCGTGACGTCATCTTCCAACGATTCCATCTCCACCGTTACACCTGACGACCGCTGCGGGTTGACCGCTACACTTGCCGGCTGACGGTCTACCAGTGACGTGACGACAACCGTCGACTCTATCTGCACGCAAGACGACCAGGGCAGAAATATCCGCAAGGGAAAGGGAACTGGTTTTGAGTGATCGACACGGGGACCCAGTCATCCATACCACTTGGTACCGTAGAGACTGACGCTAATGACTCTCTCTAGTACGAATCGACTTGAAGTTTTGCCGGCATTCGCTCCCGCTAGAACGACACATCCACACATTCCTAAGCGAACAAGGACGGCTTGTGACACATCCCTCCCTAATGCCTGCTGCGACCTCTTATTCCGCTCAAGAGCTATTTTCGCCCTCCAAATTTGCTACCACTCCCAGAAACATACGCAAGCCGGATAAACTATTCGCAAATCCAACGAGTTTGACATGATGCTTCGACAGTAGCGACGGGACCCTCGTGGAGTTGAGATGCAAAACATTAGAGTTGAAACAATCTGGAAAATAAACTCAACAAGATGCATATATCTTTCGCTCAAATATTCGCGCGCGGCTGGAGAATGGTAACTAGGTACCTGTGATCTTCCTGGCGCCAGGAAGAGCCAGGCGGCTAGCAGGCACATGACGGCAAAAGCTGCCGTCGTGCAAACGGTGTTAACGACTTCCGGGGACCATGGCCGTTTTCCCACTACGGTCGGCAACCGTGCAATTCGCGTGGTCCACGTCAACCTAACTGAATCGAACGGCTTCGCGACAAGAGACGCCATGAACGAAGTCCGGTCACGCTTCTTACTGGTTGTATCGCTACTAGGCTCAAGGCGTGCGCGACGCCTGCCGTTGAATTCTTTAGAAAACTGGAACATATCGGCTGCTTTAGTACGGAGAGGTAGGTAACTATTATGTCTGGTTCCCAGCAATCTAGGCTTTCGAAGCTACGGCTGTGGGTGTCGGAAGCCGTACAGAGACACCCGTGTCTGCCCTACAAACGAGCGTGCAACTACGAGGAGATCCTATTTTCTTGACTGCGGTTCGGACATCAGAATGCTGTCACCGAAAACGATCGTCTCGGTGGGACATGTACGTGGACATATTCGGAGCAATGGGAGGACATGGATGACACCGTACACCAGGGAGGAACAAACGGAGGGGGAAGGACAATGGGAGGAAGAATGTCTAGGGCGCGTCGGAGCTTAGTTGACGTCAGCGAGCCGTCAAGCAAGCTCGAGGTTGCCCAGATAAACCTCGAGAGTATCACGGCGAAACGAAAATGAAGACAAACACACAAATTCCCGCCCTCTGGAAGAAAAAAAGCATTGTAGCTGCAGCCTGCTCGGTTGGCATGCCACCATCCCAGGTTCCCCGTCCGCTAGATGGCCGCGCGTCACGCATCAACGTGACACGACGCGCCGGTTCCAGCACCCCAGGGACCATCGATTGTGCAGTCGCCGCACCAAACAGGCTTGGGGGACGGGTAAGGTAAGGGGAACCAGGCCAGGCGGTTTGGTTGGGGAAAAAGTTGCTGTGCAGAGGAGTCGTTGGGTATGGGAGCGAGGGGTTGTCGAGGGCCGAGGCGCTGTAGTGTCACATAGGCGTTGTTCTGTAGGCACGACGGAGGGAAGGGGGAGGGAAAATAGGAAGCTGCCTGCCTCTGCAATTTTAGGCTCGAAATGGCGGTCAGCCCGAATAGGCTGACGTGGCAGTCATTTCCCTTCCGAACCTAATCGAAGGGAAATGCCTGCAGAATAGTCATTTCACTCCAGGGAAATGCACCCCCAGGAAGGTTCTTATTTCCCCTCACCACCTTCCTCCTCGGGCAAATTTATTGCCTCCGCCCCGCCATCGGCCAACCACCCTTCACGGGGAAGTGTGACGGTGACGGGAGGGAGGAGCTGGGCGTGGGAACACCAGCCTCCCACCTAAGAAACAAGCTTCCTGTACTGCCACTAACCCAAACAGGGTTGCAAAACTCAAATCGAAAAAAGAAAAACACACATCAACCACCAATGTGGAAACCCTGGCGGCCTGCTCATCACTCCTGTATGTTGGGGTTTTTTTATGTTGAAAACTCCCAGCCCCAAAACATTACCCTCCTCCTGCATTCGATGGTCACGATTTACCCGTCCATTGGACGTGAGAAATTCCGCGAGAAGTTCGTCATTTTCCCTCGGAAACTACCTCCCCAGAATCCGAAATTTCCCATCTCGAGTGTTTGCCCAGGTGGGGGAAATTGACCTCGGAACACACCTCGGAACCCTCCTCATTTCCCTTCTCCCTCCCTCCTCTGTTACAAGAGTAAGCATAGTGAGGAGCCATAGCTAGGGTTTAGCTAGCTAGGCAAGAGAGAAATGAACAAAGGAGGGGTTTCACTAGCAGCAGTTGGGATACATATAGCAAACCCTAACTGGGTTGTACCCGCTATAGAGCACCCCACTACATGCTAGATAATAACATTCTGACACACCCCCATAGCCAAAGTGGGGTGTAATCAGCACAATGAGCAGGCACAGCAGGAGTTCACAATAATAAGCAAAGCTAGAGGTAACCACAGCGGGCAAGTGAGGAGGAGGAGGAACTGTGGAAGGAGAGAAGATGGGATGCAACGACTGAAGCTGCAGAGGCACGGGCACATGAGCGGCTGACTCAGTGGCTACCGAAGCAAGGGCGACGGACTACTGGAGTGACTGGCTCCGCGGCTAAGACGAGCGGCAGGAGCAACGGACCCACTGGCGACTGGTGCAACAGGCTCACTGGCTACCGAAGCAAGGGCGACGGACTACAGGCGCTGCAGGCGACACGACAGCTACCTCCACACAACCTCCTCCAACTGACCCACACCCTTGACACACACCCCCTGCTGAACCCCTAACTCCACTCCCACATCACCCCCTAGCACCACTCCTTCGGCTCCCACACACCCACCCCCCTGAGCGGCAGCTGCAGCAGCGGGAGACGGAGGAGGAGGAGTAGTGGAACGGCGCACAGAAACTGCACCCCCATACCCCCACCCCCAAACCCTAATTCAGGAGAACGGGCAGCAGCAGGGGTGGGGCGCCGTCAGTAGCACGGGGGACAGCGGGCAGCTCAAGGGCAGAGAGGAACGGGCCGCCCACGGGCCTGGCACAGCCAGACGAACCGCGCGCAGGCGGCCCGTGTCAGATTTATATGACTTAGCTGCTGTAGGCTATAGTGGGGTAGCACATATGGGGTACAGCTTTCTAGGGTTTGTACTTGTACCCAACTTTCCCTTAGTCTTTTCATTCTCGTTCAATTTCACATGGTATAGAGCAGGTTCCCCTGTGGGAACTGTTCCTAGGGCCCACCGATTTTTTTTCCTGCCCGGAGCGCGCTCAGCCTCTGCCCGAGTCGCGCTCCCCTCTCACGACCCCGTCGCGCCGCCCTTACGACCCCGTCGCGCCGCCTTAGCGGCCCCGTCGCGTCGCGCCTCCCTAGCGACCCCGTCGAATCGCCCTTGCGACCCCGTCGCGCCGCCCTCGCGGCCCCATCACGTCGCGCCGCCCTCGCGGCCTCGTCGCGCCGCCCACGCGGCCCCGTTCCGCCGCCCTCGCGGCCCCGTCGCGTCGCGCCGCCCTTGCGGCCCTTTCGCGCCGCCCTCGCGGCCTCTTCGAGCCGCCCTAGCGACCCCTCCACGCCGCCCTCGCGGCCCCGTTGCCTACCCTTGCGGCCCCGGCCCCGCTCTTCCGGCCCCGGCGCCGCCTCTGCTGGCCCCGTCGCCCCACCCTTGCGACCCCGCGGCCCCACCCTTAAGGCGCCGGTCGCCACCCTTCGTGGCCCCGCCGCCGCCCTCAGCGGCTTCGTCGCCGCCCCACCCGGCCCCGCCGCTGTCCCTTCAGAGGCCTTGCCACCCTACGCGGCCCCGCCGTCACCAGCGAGCCGCCGGCGCCGCTAAGCCGCTGTTGCCGCTGTGCTGCCGAGCCGCCGCAGCTGCCGAGCTGCCTGAGCCACCCGAGCCGCCCGAGCCGCCGAGCCGCCGCTGCTGCCGAGCCACCCGAGCCGCCCGAGCCGCCGAGCCGCCCTGTCCGGTAAGAGCGGTACCTCTACCACTGCGCTGCCCTTAGCCTACTGCTCGCGCTGCTAGTCTACTGCTGTCATGGCTACCCCCAGCGTCCTCGCTTTTGACGCTGAGGGTCGGGCCATTGACTTTGACGTCTGGGTAGATAACCTGAAGCTTTTCCTACAGTGCGATAGGGCAGACGGTCTCTCCCTCTTTGACCTCACTTCTGGTGCCTCTCCTGCCCCTGCTGCTGATGCTGACGCCACTGTTCGCTCACAGTGGGCCACACGCGATGCTGCTGCACGTCTTGCTGTGCGTCGCCACTTGCCTAGCTCTGAGCGTGCACACTTTAGCCAGTACAAGAGTGCTAGGACCTTGTACGACGTTGTAGTTGCACGCTACTCTTCCCCTGCCACTGCTGCACTTAGCCGCCTCATCCTGCCGTACCTCTTCCCTGACCTCGCTGCTTTTCCCACAGTCGCTGACCTCATTACGCACCTTCGCACTAGTGACATTCGCTACCGCGCTGCCCTACCCGCTGAGTTCTGCGCCAAGAACCCCCCCCCTATGTACATCACCCTCTACTACATAGTCACCCGGCTCCCTGACACCCTTCGCCAGGTCAGGGACCACTTCTTCTCTGTTTGCCCCACCACCCTCACCGTTGACCTCCTCGAGGAGCGCCTCCTAGCAGCAGAGAAGAGCATAGTCGCTGTAGGAGCCTCTCGTGGTGACCCTCGTGCCCCTGTCTTTGAGGGGTGCTCCCCCTCTCCTCTCTTGCCCTCTGTTGCCTCTGCTGCTACGGCCGACCTCGTTGGTCTTGAGTCGGTCGGTGTGGCGTCTGCCCCTAGCGGGAGATGCCGCACTGGCAAGGGCAAGGGGGGCAGGGGCGCTGGAGGAGCTAGCGGGGGCGGTGGAGGCGGCGGTGGAGGCGGCGGAGGGGGTGGGGGTGGCGGTGGGGGTGGTGGCAGGGGTGGGGGCGTCGGTGGCGGCAGTGGAGGCGGAGGCGGCGGCGGCGCTGGCGGTGGGAGCGGAGGTGGCGGAGGTGGCGGCGCTGGAGGTGGCGGCGGTGGAGGATACGGCGGCGGAGGAGGTGGAGCTGGTCGGGGTGGCGCAACGCAGAGGGTCGGCTCCAGTGGTGGTCAGCGCCAGCAGCAGCAGCAGCAGCAGCAACAGCAGCAGCGTACTCGTGAGATCCCCCCCCCTCAGCAGCTTCGTGAGTGGTACGCTGCACGCCAGCGGGAGGGGGTACTGGTCCGTGCACCTACGTCCTACGCACCGGCGACCGCGCGGGTGAGCCGTACGGGGGTGCGCACTCCACCCAGCGCTGCTTTGGCCGCCTGACAGACGCTTGGCATCACCAGTTTCCTGAGGCCACTGAGATCCCTCGCTGGGGCGAGCTGTCTAAGGCGGGAGTAGCTATCTTTCACCTTGACTTTGATGCTATTCTTGCTGCCATGTATGCTGTGACTTTTAGTGATGAGGGTGACTGTTACCGGTGTTTTCCGCCCGACCCAGGCATTGGGACTGCTGCTCTAGGTACTGGTGAGGCTGCTGCTTTAGGTGCTAGCGAGGCTGCTGCTCTAGGTGCTAGCGAGGCTGCTGCTCTAGGTGCCAGTGCGTCTGCTTCCTCAGGTGCTGGTGAGTCTGCTCTCTCAGGTACTGCGTCGGCTTCGACCTCCCACACCTTCACCCTTGACTCAGGGGCTTCTCGCTCCTTCTTTCAAGACCGCACCACACTCACGCCGCTTGGTCGGCCAGGTGCAGTCTCTCTGGCAGACCCCTCTGGGGGTCCTGTCCTTGCTCACTTCTCCACTCTCCTCCCGTGTCCGGCGGCCCCCTCTGGCACCCTGTCTGGTTTTACCTCCCCTCGTTCTCTACGAACTTGGTGAGTGGTGCTGACCTACAGGATGCGGGGGTTCACCAGTTCACTCCTGCGAGCCAGCGGGTGACCCACTGCACGGACGCTCGGACGGGCCGACACTTGGCCACGTTTACACGTCGGCCGGGGTCGAGCCTGTACACACTGACCACTGAGTCTCCTCCAGTCACTGCGTCTGGTCAGACAGCTACGTCGGGTCAGGTGTTTGCTGCAGCGTCCAGGTCTGGTCCTGAGTCTGCCCCCTGATCGTGTCGCCTCGTGTCTCACGAGACTCTCCTCTGGCACCACCGCCTTGGTCACCCCTCCCTGCCTCGTCTCCGAGGCATGGCCTCCCGTGTCCTTGTCTCTGGTCTTCCCCGGTCCTTCCCTCCCCTTCCTCCGGGGCCTGCCCCTACCTGCGTCCCCTGTGTCGAGGGGCGGCAGTGCGCTGCCCCTCACTCCTCCCAGTTTCCTCCGATAGAGGCCCCGCTGCAGACGCTTCACATGGACGTGTGGGGCCCAGCCCGCATCCGTGGACAGGGTCACGAGCGCTACTTCCTGCTGGTGGTTGACGACTACTCGCGTTACACCACAATCTTCCCCTTGCGCAGCAAGGGTGATGTCACTGAGGTGTTGATCGACTGGATCCGCGCAGCTCGTCTCCAGCTCAGGAAGAGTTTCGGCTCGGACTTTCCAGTTCTGCGTCTGCACTCTGACAGAGGCGGAGAGTTCTCCTCTGGCCTTCTGCGAGCCTACTGTCGTGCACGAGGCATCCGCCAGACCTTCACGCTTCCGGACTCTCCACAGCAAAATGGGATTGCTGAGCGCCCCATTGGCATGGTCATGGACGTCGCCCGTACGTCCATGATGCATGCGGCTGCCCCCCATTTTCTGTGGCTGTTTGCGGTTCGGTACGCGGCGCATAGGATCAACCTTCAGCCCAGGGTCTCCATGCCGGAGACCTCCTCAGCTTTGCTATGGACGGGGAATGTTGGCAATGCGTCTGCGTTCCGTGTCTAGGGATCTCGGGCGTTTGTCCGCAACTTGTCTGCAGACAAGCTGTCCCCTCATGCTGCTCCCTGCGTCTTCCTTGGCTTCCCCCCTGACACACCAGGGTGGCAGTTCTACCACCCCACCTCTCGCCATGTTCTGTCCTCCTAGGACGTCACGTCTGACGAGTCGGTCCCCTACTACCGTCTCTTCCCCTACCGCACTCTGTCCCTCCCCCTGCCATCGCTCTTCCTTGTGCCAGGTCCCCCCCCCGGTAGACCCCCTTCCCCCTCAGGAACCTGCCCCTTCAGTTGTGTCCCAGGTGGACGCAGTCGAGCCTGTGGAGGTCGCTGGTGACTCTGGTGCTGCTGAGGGTGCTGAGCCTGGGGGTGCTGACTCTGGGGGTGCTGAGCGTGTGGGTGCTACGCCTGGGGGTACTGAGCCTGGGGGTGCTGAGCCTAAGGGTGCTACGACTTGGGGTGCTGAGCCTGGGGGTGCGGAGCCTGAGGGAGCTGGGCCTGCTCGTGTGGTGTCCGGCGGTGCTGGGCCTGGAGGTTCTCCGGGTGCTCCCTCTCGACGGGAGCCACTCTCTCCACAGAAGGTGCGTGAGTGGTTTGCCAGGCGCTGGAGGCGTGCTTCTGGAGTTGGAGGTTCTTCGGCTGCTGAGGGTGCTGGTGCCACGCGTCCCGGAGGTGTTCGTACTGGGAGTATTGGAGCTGCTGGGCCTGCGGGTACTACTGGGGCTGGAGCCACTGCGTCTTCTCGTGGTCCGATTCGAGCTGGAGCTGCTGAGGGTGTTGGCGCTGGCGGTACTGGAGGCGGTCCTGTTGGGGGTACTAATGGTGCTGCTGGAGGTCCTGGAGCTACTCGAGCTGCTGGGGGTACTGGAGCTGGAGGTGCTGCTAGCGCTGGTGCTACCGCTGGGGGTGCTGGAGCTGTCCCTGCTGTGTCTGGAGTCGCTACGCGGCCTCGGCCGTACTTCGTTCCGCTCCTTGAGCAGGTTCTTGGTCTCCCGTCTTCTACTGGTCCTCCTCCTCCCTTAGAGTGTCCACAGCCTGTCCCGTCACAGTTACAGTTACAGCCGGCCTCCCCACTGCCTGCTCCTTCTCCCTACACTGGTCCTACTGGAGGTCTTGCTGAGCGTCGTGAGCATGCGTCTCGTCCTGCGTCGCCTGTTCGTGCTGCTCGCGCTAGTGGTCGTGGTTCGCGTCCGCGACCTCCCCCTGAACCCGGCACGCACCGGATGTCTCTCCGTACGTCCACTGCTCCTCTGAGTCCTCTCTTCCTGCTCTTGCTGACCCACAGTCGGACTCCTTTCGTGCTACCAGTCCGACTGTCACGCGTCTCATTGCTACTGTTGTCACTGACCCTTCCTTTGAGTCCACTGCTGCGTCTGCCCTAGTTGTTGAGCTCGTTGACTTTGCTGCTCGCTGTCGTCTAGACTACGCTGCCAATCTTGTTGCTGCGTCTGAGTCAGTCTGTCCTCCGTCCGTCGGGGGTGAGTGTGCCCTTGGCACGGATGTCCTTGAGGACAGGCAGGAGGAGTTCCAGTGTTTGGCTGCTGCTTCACCTCATCTCGTGTCCGTACTGCGTACCCCTGAGGGAGACCCGCATGCACTTGACATCCCGACTCCGCGCTCTTACGCGGAGGCGATAGAGGGTCCCTACTCCTCTCAGTGGCAGGCAGCTATGGACGCAGAGATGGCTTCCTGGAAGTCCACAGGCACCTACGTTGACGAGGTTCCCCCGCCTGGGGCGAACATCGTCAGTGGCATGTGGATTTTCAGGCTGAAGCGGCCGCCGGGTTCTCCGCCTGTCTTCAAGGCGCGTTACGTGGCTCGTGGCTTCAGTCAGCGGCAGGGAGTTGACTACTTTTATACCTTCTCTCCCACCCCGAAGATGACCACTCTTCGGGTACTGCTGCACATAGCTGCTCACCGTGACTACGAGCTACACTCTCTTGACTTCAGCACTACTTTCTTCCAGGGCAGCCTCCACGAGGAGATCTGGCTGCGCCGCCCACTTGGCTTCACTGGGACTTTTCCTCCTGGCACCCAGTGGAGCCTGCAGCGGCCAGTCTACGGTCTCCGCCAGGCACCGCGTGAGTGGCACGACACACTGAGGACTACGCTTGCGGCTCTTGGGTTTGCTCCCTCTACTGCCGACCCGTCGCTGTTTCTGCGCACCGACACTTCTTTGCCGCCGTTCTACATCCTCGTGTACGTCGACGACTTGGTCTTTGCCACAGCTGACACTGTTGGACTCGCCCACGTGAAGTCCGAGCTGCAGAAGAGACATACGTGCATAGACGTGGGTGAACTGCGCAGCTACCGTGGCTTGCAGATCACCCGGGACAGAGCACGCCGCACCATTACCCTGACTCAGTCACACATGGTGCAGCAGGTCCTTCAGCGCTTCGGCTTCACGTACTCCTCGCCTCAGGCCACTCCTCTGCCTACTCGCCACTCGCTCTCAGCTCTGCCTTCGGATGAGTCCGTAGAGTCGAGTGGCCCGTACCCAGAGCTTGTTGGCTGCCTCATGTACCTGATGACCTGCACACGACCTGACCTTGCATACCCTCTTAGCATTCTTGCACGCTATGTTGCTCCTGGGAGACACAGACCGGAGCACATGGCTGCAGCGAAGAGGGTGTTGCGCTACTTGTGCAGTACGTCGGGCATGGGGCTTGTGCTTGGAGGGTAGAGTCCAGTGGTCCTCACTGGGCACGCAGACGCTTCTTGGGCTGACGACCAGGCTACGCAGCGGTCGTCACATGGTTACATCTTCAGCCTTGGTTCCGGCTCTGTTTCGTGGCGGGCTACCCGCTCGTCTTCTGTTCTCTGCTCCAGTTGTGAGGCTGAGATCTACGCAGGGGCCATGGCTGCACAGGAGCTTCGCTGGCTCACCTACCTGCTGACTGACCTCGGAGAGCCGCCTCGTTCTCCTCCAGTGCTGTACGTAGACAACAAGGCCATGCTGGCCTTGTGTCGGGAGCAGAGACTGGAGCACAGAACGAAGCACATTGCTCTTCGCTACTTCCTTGCTCGTGAGCTACAGCAGCGTGGTCAGCTGCGCCTTGCGTACGTGGCCTTTGAGGCTAACACTGCTGATATCTTCACCAAGGCACTTGCGCCTTGTGATCATCAGCGCTTCTGTACTCAGCTCGGTCTTGTGCCTACCTTGCCTCACTTGCTCACCCCTTGACCTTGTTTGTACTGTTACATATATATATACACCTGCTCTTGCTTGTTTAGCCTTATGTATATATGTAATCCTGCATGTGAACTGCTGTTGTGGCCTTGAACTTGTGCTTGGAATGTGTGGTGACGTTGTGATCCACCCTGAGCTTGCTTTACTTTGCTTGACTGGTCTTGTGACCCCTTGTCCTCCCCCACTTTGCCTATGGGGGTGTGTCAGATTTATATGACTTAGCTGCTGTAGGCTATAGTGGGGTAGCACATATGGGGTACAGCTTTCTAGGGTTTGTACTTGTACCCAACTTTCCCTTAGTCTTTTCATTCTCGTTCAATTTCACAGCCCGAGCCGCGCGCGGGCCTGGCGCAGCCCGTACGGGCCGCGCGCGGGCCTGGCGCAGCCCGTATGGGCCGCGCGCGGGCCGGGCGTAGCCCGTACGGGCCGCGCTCGGGGCTAGCGCAGCCCGCGCTGGCCGGGACGGGCGACGGAGGACGACGGGCTGGTCCCCGTCGCCCGTCGAAGCGCCCCCTGGGGGCGACGCGCGGACCGACGGGGCAGAAGGCCGCCGCGCGCCTCGGGGCGCTCGGCTGGCAGAGAAGCGCCGCACGCCCCGGGGCGCACGGCGGGCAGAAAACCGCCGCACGCTCCGAGCGCGCGGCGGGAAGAAAAATCCGTCGCACGCCACGGGGCGTGCAACACACAGAGTAGCAGCGGAAGCAGTTAGGTGGGCCCACAGGCCAGGAGCGTAGATGCTCTGATAGCATGTTACAAGAGTAAGCATAGTGAGGAGCCATAGCTAGGGTTTAGCTGGATAGGCAAGAGAGAAATGAACAAAGGAGGGGTTTCACTAGCAGCAGTTGGGATACATATAGCAAACCCTAACTGGGTTGTACCCGCTATAGAGCACCCCACTACAGGCTAGATAATAACATTCTGACATCCTCCCCCAATCGTCTGGTGCCTACAGAACGACGTCGTTCTGTAGGCATCACGGAGGTGATGGGAGCGAAAATAGGAAGCTGCCTGCCTCTGCAATTTTTGGTTCGAAATGGCGGTCAGACCGGAAATGCTTACGTGGCAGTCATTTCCCTTCCGAACCTAATCGAAGGGAAATGACTGCAGAACAGTCATTTCCCATCAGGGAAATGCCCCACGAGGAAGGTTCCTATTTCCCCTCACTACCTTCCTCCTCTGGCAAATTTGTTTGCCTTCGCCCCACCATCGGCCACCCACCCTTCACGTGGAAGTGCGATGGTGACGGGAGGGAGGAGGTGGGCGTGTCCCACCCAAAAAAACCAAACACGAAATCACGGTCTAACCCAACCATGATGGTTCGAAGTTGGTTCAAAGGATCCCTTGGGTATTTTGGGGCACGATTTTCTGTATAAATTACCCTCGCTTTACAATGGTCTGGAATTATCCCTCTCTTGGGCGCGCGAAATTCAGCGCGCACTTCGTCATTTCCCTTGGGGAACTTCCGCCCCACCATGCGAAATTTCCCATCTGCTATTTTTGCCCAGGGGGGAAAAGGCGACCTCGGAATCCTCATAGGAACCCTCCTCATTTCCCATCTCCCTCCCTCCACCCCCAATTGTGAGGTGCCTACAGAACGATACCATTGGGGCTGTTCGCCAGCACCATTATAGCAAAAAACAACGGGATTACGACGGGATCAGGAATTTTCCTCTCGCCTTCCTGATCTCGTCAGTTAGAGTTCGTTTACCTTCGTCAGCCGGGTCAGCCCGTGAAAAAAGTGCCGAGCCTCACCTACCGTCCAAACCAACAAACAAACTGGGCGTCTGGCGAACGCCCACTTTTGTCCACCAATTCTAACGTTTCGACGACATATGGAAGCGGGGACGAAACTTCGTCCCCAGGCCAAATACCATCCCCTAGCCATGCTATCGTCATGCCGCGTTTTTCAAAGCACAGCGGTGGCACAGCCGACGCATTGCTGTTCAGAGGGGAACCCTTGAACAAGCCTGCATGTTGACAAAGAGGGGTTCGTATACCCCCCATTTTTCCATCCCAAACACACCTTCGAAATGTCCCCCGCACATAACTTGGTCGTGAGCACGAGGTGGCGGGGGTTGTGTTTGAGCGGGGGGTGTTTTATTTGCGTTTTTAACCCACGCTGAGCAAATTTTGGCCAGCGGGCAGCACAAGGGTTAGTGAGGCTAAACTTTCACGCCACAGGGGGGAAGTTGGGGATGGACCTTCCCGACGCGGTTGCGTAATTTCCCCTTCGTGTGTGCGAAGTTTCTCGGGCGGCATTACGCCCAAACCTCGGAGAAGGGTTCTGCCCCCGTTTCCATATGCGGTCGCGATGCCAATGCCATCGTTTTCTGTTCAAGAATCGATGTGCTGGCGAACAGCACCATTGAGATGGACAGTGGACATTTGGCCAAGGGAAGTTTCCTAGCACAAAACTCAAGCCAGAGTTTTAATAATTTATTTCTATTACTCTTCACATGTCAGGGTGGCCGAGTGGTCTAAGGCGCCGCACTCAAGTTGCGGTCTCGAAAGAGGCACGGGTTCGAACCCCGTCCCTGACTCGTCATGATGCGTTTTTTCGCGCCTCACATTGGTGGTGACACCCGAGTTGACCTGCTCACGTCACCGTCACCCACAAGTTTGTCACTCTGCGGTGCGATGGAAAGCATTGTTTTTCTATCCCCAGCTCGTTGAAGCCAAAATACCGAATTATAAAAAAGCAGCAGGAAGCCTTTTATCGTAGGTAGATTTATCACTGCTGCGATCGCATCAGCCTCCAGATTTATCAGCTTCTCTGATCACATCTGGCGGAGTTTCTAGCTCTGTGGGTCCTAGATTTCAGTTTCTTTTGCAGCTTATTGCCGCGCGCCGGGTATTTATGCATCGACTAGACTAGACGATTCCGGCAACCTCTAGGCTGCTGGCAGCTTCGATTGTGAGCTAACTTCAGAGGCGGCAAACATATCGTCCCCTACGTCACAGTCTGCCAGAAGATTCAAAAGTAATGCTGGGAAGATTGTTCGCGCCTAGCGCAACCATTCCTCCACTTCTCGCTTGTTGCATGCGCCTAGACGGTTGCACGCACTTGTTGCGCGCTCCGTAGGCCACATCGTGAGCGCCGCTTCCAGCCAATGGCATCCTCCTTCCACGCGGCTGCTCGGTCGGCGCGCTTCGCCAACAACGCGCGCGCGGGCCAGCCAAGAGCGAGATCCGTTGCGAATCAGGCGACGACACTCCTCGTAGCCGCCTCTCGTAAGTCGGCAACTAAGTCGCCTGAAACTACTTCTGAGACGTCTCAAACGGCGGGCCCGCCAAGCGCGAGATCCGGCGCGAATCCAGCCCTGAAACTCCTCGTAGCCTCTCGTAAGCCGCGTAGGACGTCTCTAAACCCTCGTAAGACGCCTAAGTCGCCTGAAGCGCAGCGGAGAACGCGGTGGCGCCACGAGCCACAGCAGCAGCAGCAGCAGCAGCTGCTGCTGCAGCAGCAGGGGGAGCAGCAACAACCGGGCGAGGGGGCTCTAGGCCAGAGCTCGCCCGAGCAGGGAATGAAGCCGCCGGTTCTGAAGCGCCTCGGACAAACCCAGCGGCAGAGGAGCGGGCAGCAGCAGTTTGAGCTGCGGATTCTCTCTGACAGACGAGTGAGCCGACAGATGTGTCATATGCATCCCATAGGTGTGGTGGGTTCCAGAGGTCTCGGATCGTCATTGCACCAGCGGCGAAGGAACGAGCAGCAGCATCTTGAGTTGCGGAGTTTTTCGGACAGACGAGTGAGCCGACAGATGTTTCATGTGCATCCCATAGGTGTGGGTTCCGAAGTTCCCGCCTCGTCATCGCACTGTGTTGCGTGGGAGACGGAGGTACGGCAACCCACACACGAGGAGGAAACGCGGTGTCTGACGCGCGAGGAGGAGATTAAGTACACGCGGGCCGTGCAGGATCTGCTGAGATTAAGGAGGTCGCGAGAGCGGTGTGGCGCGGTTGAGTTGTGTTCGTTCTCGAATTTGCAGCACGTGGTCTTGTCTGCTGAGACAGCTTATGAGGAGACTAGGAAGGGGGAGGGGGAGAGGGAGGAGCGGGAGAGGGAGGGGAGGGGAAGGGAGGGGATGGAGAAGGAGGAGTGGGACATGGAGAGGAGGGGAAGGGAGGGGATGGGAAAACTACTGGATGCGAATGGTGGGATGGTAGTGGGTCTGGCGCGGAGATATGCAAGCAGGAGAGTGACTGTGGGGAGGGAGGAGTATGAGAAAGAGAAGAGGGGTAGGGAGGGTTTGGAGAAGCTGATGGGTGCGAATGGTGGGATGGTGGTGGGTCTGGCGCGGAGATATGCGAGCAGGAGAGTGACTGTGAGGAACTTGATCGTGGTAAGATGTGACTAAAACGAAGGGTGTTTACATTTGAGGGTGATTGAGGTGAGGAGTTGCATGTAAAGGGATGGGACGGTGGTTGGTCTGGTGCAGGGATACAGGAGGAGGAAGTGACTTTGAGAATGTTCATCACGGTTAGAGGTGACTATAGTGAAGATTCAGGTGAGGGTGTATTTTTGTGAGCAGCATGATACATATTTTATGGTCGATTTGTTTGCAGCGAGATGAGTTGTTAGGTGGGTTTATTGTTAATTGTGTTGTCGTTATTATTGTTCATCAGGTTTCTAGTCACTCTTTGACCCTAAAATATTTTCTGTTTTTATGTTGTATGCTTTGTCTTGTCGCTGCAACAGGCAGGATACGGGGGGCTTATAGAGGGGATAAAGAGATTCGATCCTGGCCGTGGATTCCGGCTCTCCACGTACTGCTATTGGTGGATCCGACACGCCATCATTCAATCAGCCGTGGACCAATCTTCCATAATCAAGCTCCCTGTGAGTGCCACGTGTCACATACATACACGTGGCACATACATACACGTGGGACATGCATACACGTGGCACATACATACATACTGGAACATGCACATGTCCTGGACCACATGCCATAATCCCTTCACATAACCATTTGGACGTCACTGATTCAATCCATGCCTTCCCATTGACACCTCAGCTTTTCACGTCATCTTCAACAAGGTTCCTGCCCCTCTCCCCCCATTCCATCCCGCGCTCTCCTTTGTTCTCCCCTTCACCAACTCACCCTCCCCAGATTTTCCAGCTTCCAATCCCCGTCCTCCTTCCTCCAGGCGCACTCGTACTGTCAGCAACATGCTCGCCCACCATCATCGATCCATTTCCCCATTTTCCCCTTTCCCCCCGTTCTCCTCTTTTCCCTGTCTTGTTGCCCCCCTCCTTTCCATCGCTCTCTCTCCATTTGCCTGCCTTTCCCTCTTTGTCTTCTCATACTCCCACAATTTTCTCTCCATCCAATTCCCTGCTTCCAAGGCATACATGCACCGTCAGCACATGCTCGCCAGTCGGCGCCCCGCACCGCCATCCACGTCAGCACTGCCGTCCACGTCAGCACCACCGGTTGAGTCAAAGCAGAATCGCAGACTCACCCCGGGATCTGTGCGCTCGCCTCGGTCTTTGGAAGGGGACGTGGGGACAGGGGAGAGCCTTGGGGTGAGTGTTGCGAATGTGACTTTGAGTCAAGTCATAAGTCACTTTGGAAGGGGGCGCAGGGACAGGGGAGAGATCTGGGGTGAGTGCTTGAGACATGGGTCATGTTAATCGATTATACATGCGTGCTCCATAGCCTTGAGTTTACCATGTACCAGTACTATGCATTATGTTCCATGCACCATGCACAATGCACCACGCACCGTATACCATGTAACATGCACTTTGCACCATGCACCATGCTCGGTATACCATGTACCATGTGACATGCGTCATGCTTCCTGGTCTATATAATCCTGCCCCTGTAAAGCAAATTGCCCTTCTGCTTTCATGACTCACCGCCCAATTCATCCCGTTCAGCCCACCTTCCCCTCGTCCCCCCAACTTCCCCCACCTCACTCAACTCCCCCCATTGAACTCCCCACCATCCCCCTTCCCCCCCCTCCAGCCCACCATCCCTGATCCCGCTATAGAGTGCCCCGGGACTCGATATATGCAGCATGAGCTGCAGGGCGCATTGAAGCAAGCCATTCTCGGGCTCTCACACCAAGAGTGGCCGTAATCTCCCCCCAATCTCCCCCCCTCCCCCCAATCTCCCCCCCTCCCCCCAATCTCCCCCCCTCCCCCCAATCCCCCTCCTCCAGTCCACCATCCCCGACCCCGCTATTGAGTGCTCTGAGATTCGCTACATGCAGCAGGAGGTGCAGGGAGCGCTGAGGCAAGCCATTCTCGGGCTGTCACCCAAAGAGCGAGCCATAATTCAACTCAGATTTGGCCTGCCAGAATCTCTTCTGGAAGATTGCCGCCCGGCAAATTATCTCCTCAAAGGTTGCCGCCGGCCTGATCCTCTCCTCAAAGATTCGCTCCAGATGGATGGCTGCTCGGCCGATTGCAACTGTGGGGGCAATGGGCTTGGGGGCGGCGCCGGGCAGCAACAGGGGCGGCAAATTATCGTCGGTTGTGCAAAGCAGGAGGGGAGGCATAGTGAGATGAGGAAAACCATGCAGGAGGTGGGGGTGATGGTGGGGTTGACAGGAGGGCGGGTGCAGCAGATACAAACAGCAGGGTTGGGTAAGATGAGGAGGAGCATGACAGGTTGGGAAGGGTATGTGCATATGTGGGGGAATTGAGAGGGGTGCAGTGGGATGTGGAGTGAGGTGTGCAGTTGGTTTTTGCAGGGAGGTGTGCAGTGACATGAGTGCAAACATCGGATTATGCTGTTAATATATGATGGGCATAATTCAATATACACATTGTGTATATATTGTTGTGATCTTTAGAACATTTCACAGCTTGTGGAGGAGGTGGCCTAGCGGATTTCCCTTCACATTGTCTCAGGGATTTTGGGCTTGCCACCTACCAACCTCTCTTCTGATCTCAGATGTTCCTATCCCATCTATATGCTTTTTGTACCTACGTCTCTACAATGACAGGTCATTGGTCAACTCGATATTTCTGTCATACCTAGAAGTTGAATATACAGCAGAAATATTTCGAGTACACAAGGCCAACAGGACACTACTGCGTGCACACAGCAACTAGTTGTGAAAGACACGGACAATGGGAGGTTCTATTTACTAGGCCAAGGGTGGTTGAGAACTTGAGAAGCTGGGGGGGTGGATGGATGGAAGGAGTGATCTTCGGTGATAGAGTGTGGGTAATAGCGGGTGATAGGAGCGGGTGATAGGAGTGCGTGGGTGCTGCCAGGCATCTGTGCTGACAGGGTTGGTGGGTGCAGGGTAGGTGTGGGATGGGTGCGGGTGATAGGAGCAATGGTGGGCAAGTGGGATGCGCTCCAGGGATGGGTTTGCAGGTAGGATGTTGGGCAGTGGGATGGGTGTGGCTGATTGTGTGTGTGCTTGTGCCTGTGGCCCTACCTATTGCTTCTACTCCAGCTATGAGATACCGCGTCACCCATCCCCTCTTGAGCTTGTGCTAGTGCGCGTGGTGCTCCTTCTCGTGCGCATACAGCTCCTCCTTGTGTGCCTTGTCCGATGCAAACTCCTCAATCCAGACTTATGCTCTTTCTCCTTCTCCTTGTTGAAGCAGTCCCCTCCTCCCTCTAGTGCTTGTGCTCGTGCGCGTGGAGCTCTTTGTCATGCGCGTGCAGCTCCTCCTTATGTGCCTTGTCTGGTGCAAACTCCTCGATCCAGTCCAGCGTGATGCTCTTTCTCCTTCCCCTTGTTCATGCTTGTGCCCCCCCACCTCCCTCTAGTGCTTGTGCTCGTGCGCATACAGCTCCTCCTTACGTGCCTTGAGCGATGCAAACTCCTCAGATTCTCCTCTCTTCCAATGCTCCTTCTCCTCCCTGCTCTCCTTTGTGCCCCCCCTTTCCACATCTAGTGCTTGTGCTCGTGCGCGTGCTGCTCCTCCTTATGTGCCTTGTCCGAAGCAAACTCCTCGATCCAGTCCAGTGTGATGCTCTTGGGGCGTTCGATGGGGAAGCCCAGGGCGCGGTCCCACACAAGCTGCAGTGAGGGAGAGAGATGGAGGGGGGTACACGGGGGGGGGAGCAGGAAAGAAAGGGTGTTGGGATGGTGATTTAACTCCAGTCGAGCGTGTTGCTCTTGGGGCGCTCGATGAAGAAGCCCAGGGCGCGATCCCACACAAGCTGCAGTGAGGGAGAGAGATGGAGGGGGGTACACGGGGGGGGGGGAGCAGGAAAGAAAGGGTGTTGGGACGGTGATTGAACTCCAGTCGAGCGTGTTGCTCTTGGGGCGTTCGATGAAGAAGCCCAGGGCGCAGTCCCACACAAGCTGCAGGTAGGGGAAAGAGAAGGAGGAATGCGAGCGGGTTAGAGATAGTGATGGAATGTGTGTGTCCAGAGGGCGATGCTCCTGGGGCGCTCGATGGGGAAGCCCAGAGCACAGTCCCACACGAGCTGCAGGTAGGGGAACGAGGAGGAAAGCGAGCGTGTTAGAGACAGCGATGGAATGTGTGTGTCCAGTCAGGGGTTATGCTCTTGGGGATGCTCGATGGGGAAACCCTAAAAATGGTCCCACACAAGCTGATTGGCCCAAAAAATGACTCGGTGTCATGCACTGTAGTCGAAATCATGATTTAAAATTAAAAAAAGATCGCTCTCTGGATACGGAAACCCAGGACACAGTCCCACATGAGTTGATCAAGTCATTGTAAGGGACTGAACAGTTTTGGAGGTCAGAAAGACGGCATGAATGATCCACCTGTGACTATACCTGGAGCTGCACCTGAGAGTAGGTAACTGTTTAAGGAAACCACCTGCGGGAGCACCTGAGAGCAACAGACCCACCTGAGAGCAACAGACCCACCTGAGAGCAACAGACCCACCTGAGAGCAACAGACCCACCTGAGAGCAACAGACCCACCTGAGAGCAACAGACCCACCTGAGAGCAACAGACCCACCTGAGAGCAACAGACCCACCTGAGAGCAACAGACCCACCTGAGAGCAACAGACCCACCTGAGAGAGCACTCCCATGGCTCGTGAGACACCGAAGAGAACGGTGTAGTAGCTGGAGGGAGGGGAGGGGGGAGGGAGATGCAGTAATGGGAGAGAGTGAGAGAGAGGAGAGAAGGTGACCATGAGTCACTAGCAAACAAGCTTGAGAGGCAGCAAAGAGCATCGTGCAGAGGGGAGCGAGAGTGTGGGGGAAAGAAGAGAGGAAGTGGAGAGAGACAAAAGGCGGAGAAGAAAACGTTACTTAGAAACGAACGCTCTGACGAGCAGGACTGATTTTGAGTCGACGTAAGGGCGTGTCCAGTTCGTTCATTTCGGGATTTTTCGTGCCAACGCACGTATCGAGGTTCAAAAGTGACTACCGTACCTAGAAACGAATGCATTGTGAGTGGAGTCCAACCATCCTGTAATTTCAGAAGCGCGGACACATTCCCCGCCACACGAATCAACAGTTCTCTGACCACGTTGAAAACGAGGTAACAGTTTCCCTCGTCAATCATAGCTTGAAAATTTTTGTGCAGGCGCAGGGGGCGCTGGCGAGTAGAGCGAACCACTGACGAAATCGTGCAAGCGATACAAGGGAAACGAACTGTAGTGGCCAGGACGCGGTGCTGTACCCTTGTTCGCGTCCCTGCTGATTCCAGTAACGTGAGTCAGACGACTCTAGGTACGTGCATGGGGGGTGTCCTCTTGCGAACAGAAGCTGATTGTGTCCGCTGGACATGTTCAATAAAGGGTTACCACAAAAAATGTGGTAACTGAGGGGGTTTACGAACAGTAAATGTACGAGCTGGACCCCCCCTAAAGTCAGGCGGAGAAGAAAAGGTTCCTTAGAGACGGATGCTCTGACGAGCAGGACTGAGCAGTGTGCACGGTGGACAGGGGGGCGCTGCACTAGAGAACAAATGCAGCCACCCACCTGGCCTCGGTGAGCCCGTAGTGCTGCAGCAGCACGCCGCTGTGCGCGTCCACGTTGGGCCAGGGGTTCTTGACCTTGCCGGTCTCGAGGAGAATATGCGGCACCACCTCGTAGAGGTTGGATACCTGCAGCAGAGGGAGGAGGGGATGGGGTGGAATAAGGGAGGAACGGAGATGAAGGGAGTGCACGTTGCGCCAGGGGTTCTTTGCCTTGGCCGTCTCGAGGAGAATATGGGGCACCACCTTGTAGAGGTTGGATACCTGAGGGAGGGAGGGGGAAATTTGGTGCAGAAGGAGACAATGAGCAGGAGAATCAGTGGTAACGGCGCTGTGAGGGGGCGCTGTGAGGGGGCGCTGTGAGGGGGCGCTGTGAGGGGGCGCTGTGAGGGGGCGCTGTGAGGGGGCGCTGTGAGGGGGCGCTGTGAGGGGGCGCTGTGAGGGGGCGCTGTGAGGGGGCGCTGTGAGGGGGCGCTGTGAGGGGGCGCTGTGAGGGGGCGCTGTGAGGGGGCGCTGTGAGGGGGCGCTGTGAGGGGGCGCTGTGAGGGGGCGCTGTGAGGGGGCGCTTGAGGGCGAACTGGGCTGGAATTGATCATCCTCAGCACGGCATGTCCATAGCCTGGCACCACCTTGGGAACTCCAAATAAAAGACAGCTTGAAGGTGGGGTCGTGCGGCAGGTGCTTGAGCGCGAACTGGCGCTGGCAGCTGTAGCGGGGGTCGGTCAACCTCAGCACTGCGTGACCTTGGCCGGCACCACCTTGCTGCTCTGCAGCGTGCGGCCATACCCCGGCACCACCTTGGGAATTACTCACCAGCTTGAAGGTGGGATTGTGAGGCAGGTGCTTGAGCGCGAACTGGCGCTGGCAGCTGTAGCGCGGATCTGCCACCCTCAGCACAGCGTGGCCATACCCCGGCACCACCTTGGGAACTCCTAATAGAAGAATTAGACACTCACCAGCTTGAACGTGGGATTGTGAGGGAGGTGCTTGAGAGCAAACTGGCGCTGGCAGCTGTAGTGTGGGTCGGTCACCCTCAGCACAGCATAGCCATACCCCGGCACCACCTTGGGAACTCCTAGAACATCAACCACTCACCAGCTTGAACGTGGGGTCGTGAGGGAGGTGCTTGAGAGCAAACTGGCGCTGGCAGCTGTAGCGGGGATCGGTGACCCTCAGCACAGCATGGCCGTAGCCCGGCACCACCTTGCCGCTCTGCAGCGTGCGCCACACGAAGTCCCTCAGCTCGTCCTTGCCTGCTTCCTCCCCAACGTCCGCCTTGACTTCTTCCAACCACCGCAGCACCTCCTGTGGTGGGGGATAGGGGAAGAGACAGAGACAGAGACGGGAAGAGGGTGGCACGTGAGAGAGTCTACTCATCTCCTTGCCGCTCTGCAGCGTGCGCCACATCAATTCCCTTGCTTCGTCCTTGCCTGCCTCCTGCCCCACGTCCGCCTTGACTTCTTCCAGCCACCGAAGCGCTTCCTATGGTGGGGAAAGATTGGGGCGCAGAGGGTGAAGAGGAGGCGGAAAGCAGAATAAGGGAGGGAGAAGCAGGGGACAGAGGGGGTGAGGTTAGGGTGGGAGGTGTAGACGAGGAATATTTGCAACCCAAGTGCTGCTGCTGGACCTAGGCTCTTCTATTGCAATGAACCGTGTCAAACCGCTCTGAACCAATTCATTTATAAGAAGGGCGGGTTGGAAGGGCACTGGTGACTTGCCTGATTGGCGAGGCCGTGCAGAGGACCCGCGAGACCATTGAGGCCAGCCGCAAAGGAGAGGTAGGGGTCGGAGAGGGCGCTGCCCACCTGTTGGGGAGGGGGGGACGCCCAAGAAAAGAGAGAAAAGGGACGAGGAGGAAGGGGCGTTGATGCCAGCCGCAAAGGAGAGGTAAGGGTCTGACAGGGCGCTGCCCACATGTTGGGATGGGAAGCAACGCGGGGAGGAGATGGGGAGAGAAAAGGGTTGAGGAGGAGATGGAGAGGAGGAGAGAGTTGGGGAGAAGGGGAGAAAGATGAGGAGTTGAGAGGTGGGGATGGAGGGAAAAGGATGGGGGGGGAGAGGTAGGGTTGTGGTTTTTCCGTGGTTGAGTGTGATGATGAGGAGTTGGGGGGAGGGGAAGTGGGCTTTACAGTTGAGGGGGGGGGGAAGCGAGAGGGGGGCGAGGGGAGAAGGGGGCGAGTGGGGAGAGGGGGGCGAGTGGGGAGAGGGGGACGAACAGGGAGAGGGTTGCAAGCAGGGAGAAGGGGGCAAGTGGACGAGAAGGTGGAAATGCGACTAGAAGAAGCGGGCGAATGGGCAAGACAAGGAAGATGGAAGTAACAGTCGCTCTCACCAGGTGGGTGGCATGTGCGCTGACGTTGCCTCCCTCGTGATCGCTGCTTGCAAGCAGTCGCACACACGCGCAGGGGCACACACACGAACGGACATACACACACATAAACATGAACACACGCAAACGTGCACGCACACAAGTGCATGCATGCACACACCCGGACACATACACGCATGCACACAAAGACACACAGAAGCAAGGAGCACACGCATTAAATTATAAACGCACAAGGAGGGATCATGTGGATGTGAACCCGTGCAAGGAGGGCGCAGAGCAAGGGATCTATGATGGAGGCATGTTCTAGAATACTCAAAAATTACTCCCAAGGAACCTGGCAGGTGAAAGTCTACGGTTCAGAATAGTGCAGCGCTCATGCGTGGATATGGTGAGGTAGAGGCGCATGAGATCATGGAACTGCGGGTCGTTGAACCCCAGCATACGTCAATTGGTCAGCCTTAAACCCTAAACCTTGACCTGAAACCCAAAGGTCTAGAGTTGAGAGGGTGGATGGGCTCACGCGTGGATGGTGAGGTAGAGGCGCATGAGGTCGTGGAACTGGGGGTCGCTAAATCCTAGCATGTGTGCGAAGTTGGCGGCATAGTCGAGCTTCTCATTGGGCGGGATGATCTTGCCGTCCTTGAACGTGTGCCTGTAGATGTGGGCTGCCACCTGGTGGGGTTTAGGGGTTTTGGGGTTGGGGGAGTTGCAATGCAGCGAGGTGAATGGGAAGAGTTAGCAGAGGAGTCAGGTCGAGCTTCTCATCGGCAGAATGATCTTGCCGTCCTTGAACGTGTGCCTGTAGATGTGCGCTGCCACCTGGTGGGGTCAAGGAGAGATGTGGAGCGGGGTTAAGAGAGAAATGACTGCTTTTTCTGATCTGCGGCAGCGTAGCAATGAGATCCAAGGCATCTTTAAAAGCGAGGTGCCAGTACTTGCTCTTGGGCATGCCCTCGTGGTACCTTGGTATAGAAGCGGACTCAAGTGTTACCGTGGAGTGCCAGCAACTGACCTGGGGCAGCGTGGCAATGAGATCCAAGGCGTCCTCATAAGCCAGGTGCCAGTACTTGCTCTTGGGCATGCCCTCGTGGTACGCGCGTGCGAAGCGGCTGCCCTTCTGCAGAGCCATCACACCGATGGACAGCTGCGTCATGGGGTGCATGTCGCGGGGCAGGGCGTTCAGCACCGTGTGCACGTACTCTGAAAGGGGGAAGGTTTGGGGAATACAGAGGGAAGGGTCAAGTTGGGTGAGGAGCCATCACGCCGATGGACAGCTGCGTCATGGGGTGCATGTCACGGGGGAGTGCGTTCAGCACCGTGTGCATGCACTCTGATAGGGACAAATGGAAGTGGTTTGGAAGGGCGAGGGGGAGAGGGAAGGGCTATGAGAGAACAGCCATCACATCAATAGACAGCTGCGTCATGGGGTGCATGTCGCGGGGCAGGGCGCTCAGCACCGTGTGCACGTACTCTGAAGGGGTGTGCAGGGGGTGGAGGAGTGGAAGAGAGGAAGGGTTGTTTGGAAACAGCCATCACACTGATGGGCAGCTGCGTCATGGGGTGCATGTCTCGGGGGAGGGCGTTCAGCACCGTGTGCACGTACTCTGATGGGAGCAATGGTGCAGTGGAGTGGAATGGGGGGGGGGCGAGGGGGAGAAGGGAAGGGATATGTGTAAAGAGGCATTGGGCCGATGGACGGCTGCATCATGGGGTGCATGTCGCGAGGCAGGGCGTTGAGCACTGTGAGCACCGTGTGCACGTACTCTGGTGGTTGGCGGTGTTCAAGGGAGGTGGGAGGAGGGAGGGAAGGAGGGATGATAAGCTATCAAGTCAACATTCTCCCACACCCCCTCCAAACGAATCAGGGATCGTTCATACACCCACAACCCATACGACGCGTATCAGGCAACTTCTTACCCACGCCCCCTGCCAGATGTATCGGACAACTTAAACCCACGCCCCCTGCTCAACATACCAGGCATCTTGGCTCGCTCGTGCAGCTCATGCGTCACTGTGGCCGCCTGCTCTCTGGTGGGCACCTGTGTTGGGGACGAGGGGGTGACAGGGCACACAGCGGACAGGAAGAGGGTGAAGAATCTGGAGCGGTGAGAGCGTTTTCAAGTGAGGGAGTGCGTGCGTGCTTGTGCTCGGGCGTGTGTGTTTGTGTGTGTGTGTGTGTGTGTGTGTGTGTGTGTGTGTGTGTGTGTGTGTGTGTGTGTGTGTGTGTGTGTGTGTATGTGTGCGCGCGCGCGCTTGTGCATGCGGGAGCAGCGTACCTCGCCGGTGAGCAGCAGCCAGAGCAGCCCCTCGGGCATGGGCTCGCCGTCCATCACGGTTACAAGCAGCGAGAGTTGGCTTTTGAAAAATAGGCGAGATTTTGTCTACATGTGTGTGTGAAATGTTGCAGTCGGTCTATGTGTGAGTGTGCGACTGTGCGCACGCACAGAAACCCCCACTGCATACCTCGCTGGTGAGCAGCAGGCCCTCAGGCATGGGCTCGCCATCTATCACGGCTAAAGCAGTCAGCGCTGGCTCTGGTGATAGGCGAAGTTTGTCTCACTGTGCGTGTGTGGTGAGCAGACACTCTTGTTAGCGCGTGTGCGATCTACCGTTCACTCACTCATGCATAACGCCCCCCCCTCTGCGTACCTCGCCGGTGAGCAGCAGCCAGAGCAGCCCCTCGGGCTGGGCTCGCCGTCTATCACGGCCTTGGGTAGCAGAAGATGGCACTGGGAGAAAGGCGCGCGTGTGCGATATGCTACAGTCTGACAATGTGCGTGTGTGCGGATGCGCACACGCACAGCTCCCCCCCTCTGCGTACCTCGCCGGTGAGCAGCAGCCAGAGCAGCCCCTCGGGCATGGGCTCGCCGTCTATCACGGCCTTGGGCAGCAGGTGCTGGCACTCGGGGATGCTGTACCCGCGGAACTTGATGCCCTGGGGAAGGGAAGGGAGGAAACAGAAGATGAGCGCGCGGAAGTGGGGAAGGAAACGAGGGCGACGAGGAGGGGGGAGGCAATGGTGGGCGCATTCACGCGATTACTGCGTTCTTCATGCTGGGAGAGGCACTCGAAATATGCAGCTGTTGTGCATCGGTACGGGGTCGACTTGTGCTCTGCAATCCATGCATTTCCTACATAACTGCTCCGGGTCGAGCTGTTCTTTAGAGTGACTCAGGCTAACCAGTGCAATCCATGCACTTGCTACATAACTGCTCGATGCTACATACCTGCTCGGGGTCGAGCTGTGACGTCTCCCACACCAACCCCTTCACCCCTCGCATTCCTCCGATCGCCTGCTCGCACAAATCACCAAAAATACGGAAATCAGGAACGAAGATGAGCAACACAACCACGTGTGCGTATTTGTTTTGAGACATCTCAAAACCAATCGCACAAATCACCAAGAATAGGACGGAAATCAGGAACGAAGATGAGCAATATACAACCACGTGTGCGTAGCCGCCCGGCTTGAGCGCAGCTTCGCTCGTAGAAAGTATAGTGATGAGATAGCTGCGACACGTTTGTCAGATCAAAGCGGTAATCCGACGACGAGACTGAGGGGGCGAGGGAGAAAGGGAGAGAGCGCGGCTCACCATGTTGACGGTGACCTTGCCCATGGACAGGTTGCCGTAGTGCGATGTGGTGTGATGGGATGTGGTGTGATGTGATTGTGATGGGATGTGGTGTGATGTGATGCGTGCAGATTACCTCACGATCAACAAGAGCGGCTCACCATGTTGACGGTGACCTTGCCCATGGACAGGTTGCCGTAGTGCGACTTGATCTGCCGAATGCGCTCCTGCTGCTGCGGAACCACCTCCTGCAGCTTCGCGTGCAGCTCCTGAAACGCACACGGCGGAAGAACGGGAGGATGGAACGGGTGCGAGAACGCAAAGCATTTCAGATGTTTAGCGGAGTCTGCCCTTGGGCAGCGTCGATTTGTACGCCAGACGTGTAGTGGAGAGCGGAACGGTTTACTTTAAGATTAGTCATGGCAGGGATCAGGTATGGAAGGGATCAGGCATTGAAAGGACCACGAATGGGAAGATGAGGCTTGGCACGGTCAGGCATAGAAGGGATCAGGCATGGAAAGGATAAGGAATGAAAGAAGGCATAGAAGGGATCAGGCACGGAAAGGAAAAGGAATGAAAGAAGGCATAGAAGGGATCAGGCATGGAAAGGATAAGGAATGAAAGAAGGCATAGAAGGGATCAGGCATGGAAAGGATAAGGAATGAAAGAAGGCATAGAAGGGATCAGGCATGGAAAGGATACGGAATGAAAGAAAGATTAGAAGGGATCAGGCATGGAAGAGATCAGGCGGATGCGTGGACCGCGACGAAAATCCGTACATTCAGCATTTTCTAAAATCTCATCCGATACTTGCTGTCGCTTACCGTGGTCAATGGGCGAAATGCCTGATTAAAGAGGCGCGAGAAACTCCCATCCTTCTGGCTCTGACATCAGGAAAGTAGCATTATTGGCTTAGCATGTGATATCGCACGGAAAGTATGAAACACGACAGACAGCTCACATTGTAAGCACATATTAAGCAAACGATCTTCTAGTTCTAGTGTTCTGCCTGCACAGAGTAAGCATGACGACGCAAATACCCACCCTCTTCACGGCGTTTGCTGCCCGAAATAGACTCCGCGAGAACGCCATGGCTGTCAGGCAAGCCGGGAAATGGACCAGCGAACACAAGAGACACAGTCACTCGGGTTTGCACCCAGCTGCTACGCTCTCTCTGAATATCAGAACGTCTACAAATACCCAGGACCTGATTCCTGATGAATCCTGGAATATTTGGCTCGGCTGTAACTTCCACCAGCTCTGATGAAAGTATGAAGCCAGACCAGATGTGTCTGTTGCAGTGTCCTTGTTAATTCTGCACTGTGGCCCCCGGTATAAGAACAATTGCCTGGTAGAGTTTCTCGCCGGGCAAGCTGCAGCAATATTGTCACCACGTGGCACGTTTTGGTTGCTTGAAAGGCCGGAACTTGTTTAGGTCAAATCGGGTTCTTTGGGTACCACGTGGGACAGCGGTGGCTGTCATTCCCATGATTGGTCAATAGACCTCGAGAATACATTACAGCTCACCAGGGAGTCTCAATAGTAGGCGCAGCTCTTCGTACGTGATTGGTTACGATTTGACTGGCCCCGTTTTTCTGTGGCATTTCCGAAACAATCACACATTCTTCTGACTTATGCAAGGAGGGTAGTGTTCGGACCATATTACACGTTTTTCTGTCAACAAAATAAATCATCCATTATGCGTACAATCATTTGCAAAAGCAAGCCTCATCACATGGCACAACACAGGGGCGTGTCATAGAGTTTGCTTTTCTTCGAGCGCTGCCCAATGCTCTCTATGAAGCAAACCAATCGCTTATGCTACAACTTAGTAGCGACCCTTTGCCTTGTTGGCCTGAGTGGGTTGAATAGGGCAGACGGCATGCAAAGAGTGACATATTATTAACAGATGGAACCATCTCCAAGAAAGAACTGCAGCAAAGAAAACCGGGCTACTTACGGAGACGCGTGTGAGCCTCTTGCCAGTCCCGCGAGGCCGATTTCTGGGCTCCTTGAGGCGGTAAATGCGGACCATCCAGTGCTGCGACGTGAACACCTGAAACAAAATAACAGGATTCATAAACCATAAGCCCATATCTGCGACATGGAAGTTTCTAAACATCAGTCAGACGCAAATGCGGCTTGGGGGACGGAGACAAAGTGCGGCTATAAGAACACACGAAACGTCATGGACTCAATTTCTTCCTGCCTTGATTTCATCACTTGACCATTCAAAGCAGCAGCCACCTAGCATTCGCTGCACACAGATTGCGAGAGGCAACAACTCCACCAACCTGAAGCCTCTGACCGCCTCAACGTGCGTCATGTTGTTGTTCTGTTCTTGCCTTCCCCATACGCCCTCTGAGTTGCACAGGCTGAGCAGCTGAGCATGCGTACATATTATTCCAAATCCAAGGAGAAAGAAAATGAAACCTTTAACCTCACCTCCTCAAAGTGAGTGAGCTTGATGTTCTTCTTGCCTATCTCCGTGCGCCTCACCCGGTCAAAGCCCCTCCCGTCCACCTCTGCGAACCTGCCAGCACAGTACAGCAAGGAGGACAGCACACACCAATATACGGCACACACAAACATAGTAGGAGAGCTTGTACTAACGAGTGAGCTTATGTCGAGTACGTGCCTTACCTGTAGTAAAAAGGCTTGTACATGAGGCGGTTGAGCATGGTGGTGGTGAGCAGTTAAGAGAGCTTGTACAAACGAGTGAGGTTATATTGAGTACGTGTCTTACCTGTAGTAGGAGAGCTTGTACATGAGGCAGTTGAGCATGGTGCTGGTGGCCTCTCCATCCACCCGGTAGTTGCCGTTGTTCTGGTGGGTGGGGGTGATGGTGGGGGACAGAGGAATGGATGGGAGGAAGAGGGAGGGGGAGGACGGGGGCACTTGTGACGCGTGAGGAATCTCAAGGCATGGTGCTGGTGGCCTCACCATCCACCCGGTAGTAGCCGTTGTTCTGGCGGGGGGGGGGGTGATGGTGGGGGACAGAGGGAGAGGGGGGAAGAAGGGGGTGGGGGCGACGAGGGCACGTTTGAAGGTGCCTCAAGGCATGGTGCTGGTGGCCTCTGCATCCACTCAGTAGTTGCTGCCATTATTCTGACCGGGGGAGTGGGGGAGAGGGGAAAGGAAGGGAGAATGGGAGGAACATGGGGCGGACGAAGGAGATTTTGAGGTGCCTCAAGGCATGGTTTTTTTTTTTTTTTTTTTGGCTTGCCCGGCTTCGCCGGAACCCTAGTGTAAGCAGGCTTCCGCCGTCCGCACTAGGTAGCCCCGAAGAGAATCATGCCCTATGAAGCAAAGCCCTCAGGGTAGATGCCTCAATTTTGAGGTGCCTCAATTTTGAGGTGCCTCGAGGCATGGTGCCTCAAGGCATGGTGCTGGTGGCCTCTGCATCCACTCTAACATGTAACCACGTTCAAAGACTCTCAAAAGCCATCTCCCTGTGCACTCACCAGGTAGTCAGGCTCCCTGATCCGCGGAAACACCCCGCCTCCGATCCGCACCATCCAGAGGAACTTGTTGATATCGTCGCTGGGATAGCCCACCATGCCTGTGGGGTAGGGGGACAGGCATGGTGGTTGGCAGAAGAGAGCGCAGAGAGGGGGGAATGTTGTGAGTGGTGCAGGTGTTGCGATGCACACCATCCAGAGGAACTTGTTGATGTTGTCGCTGGGGTACCCCACCATGCCTGTGAGACACAGGAGGTGGAAGAGCAAAAGAAGGGGAAGCGGGGGGGCGAGCAGGCGGGATGGTTCATGTGTTGCAATCCGCACCATCCAGAGGAACTTGTTGATGTCGTCACAGGGATACAGGGATAGCCCACCATGCCTTAGTCTGTAGAGAGGCGAACGGAAGGGATGGGTCAGAGAGGGACAACAGTGCAGATCAGATTGTTATCTGGCTGTTGATCCGCACCGTCCAGAGGAAGTGGCCTACGAGGTATTAGCGAGTGAAGAATGAGGAGATTAGGAGGGGAAGGGGAGAAGGGAGCACACAGGTGGTAATGCCCCTGGTGGCAATGCGGGTGTTCTTCCACGTGTTGTGACAACGCTCCCAACACCACAAAGCTCACCTCTCAACACATAACAGCGCATCCTTTACCCAACACTCTCTCACAATACGTGCTTGCCACAGCCGACCTACCTCCGAACACCACGAAGACGTATTTGACGTCGATGGATCAATAGATCGCCCAGGCGTCCTTCTCCCGGGATGACATGGCCATGCCCACCGCGGCAATGTGCGTGTTGATCCACGTGTTTGAACTTTAATGTGTGCATATGCCGTTGCCGACCTACCTCCGAACACCACGAACACATATTTCACGTCGATGGATCGATAGATCGCCCAGGCGTCCTTCTCCCTTGATGACATGGCCATGCCCACAGTGGCGATGTGCATGTTGTTCCACGTGTTTGAACTCTCACGCGTGTGTACCCCATCGCCGACCTACCCCCGAACACCAAGAAGACGTATTTCACATCGATGGAGCGGGAGATGGCCCAGGCCTCCTTCTCCCGTGACGACATGGCCATAGTGGCGATGTGTGTGTTGTTCCAACATGCCCAATATGACTTTTGAGGCGCCTCAAAAGATGTGCGTGTTGTTCCAACATGCCCAATATGCCTTTGACATAGGCCTATGCCTATCCCATTCCCAACGTACCTCCAAACACCACAAACACATATTTGACGTCGATGGAGCGATAAATCGCCCACGCGTCCTTCTCCCTGGATGACATGGCCATGCCCACAGTGGCGATGTGCGTGTTGTTCCACGTGTTGTTATCAACAATGACTGTGCGGTTCGCCATGGCTGTTGTCTGGTAACCATAATCCCACCAGGACGCCACCTGGTGGGGGTGATTATGCCATGAGGAGCGCATGTGGGGAAGGGAGGGGAAGGGAGGGGAAGGGAAGGCCAACAGTGGCGATGTGAGTGTTGTTGTCCACGATCACCGTGCGGTTCGCCATAGCGGTTGTCTGGTACCCATAGTCCCACCACGATGCCACCTGGTGGGGATGAGTATGCCACGAGGAGGGCATGTGGGGAAGGAAGGGGAAGGGAAGGCCAACAGTGGCGACGTGAGTGTTGTTCCACGTGTTGTCCACGATCACCGTGCGGTTCGCCATGGCTGTTGTCTGATACCCATAGTCCCACCACGATGCCACCTGGTAGGGTGTGGGCACATGGAAAAGGGAGGGCGTGTGGGAATGGAGAGCATGTGGTAAAGTGAGTGTTGTTCCACGTGTTGTTGTCCACGATCACTGTGCGGTTCGCCATTGCGGTCGTCTGATACCCATAGTCCCACCACGATGCCACCTGATGGGGGGGGATATGACATGAGGCGAGGGACGGCTTGCAGCGATGTGAGTTGTTCCATGTGTTGTTATCGACAATCACCGTGCAATTCGCCATGGCTGTTATCTGATACCCCTAGTCCCACCATGATGCCACCTGGTAGGGGGGTATAGCATGGGGGAAGAGAAAGGCGTGTGAGAAGGGGAGGGAGAGAAGCGAAGAGGGGCATGTGGGGAAGGGAGGGTGTGTGGGGTAGTGCTATGAGTGGTACACACAAACAAGAATGAATAACCCACCTTGTCAATGACATCTGTGTTGTGTCTCAGCCAACCATATGCCTCACGGAAGTCATCAAAGATGTACTGCCCTCCGTCGTTAATGGCAGTGCTGGCAGTGCTGGCACTAGTTCGAAGCAGTGCTACTGACGGTACACACACACAACAACAGATGTTGGTGGGGTGGGAGGGGACCCACCTTGTCGTTAACGTCCGTGTTGTGGCGCAGCCACCCATACGCTTCACGAAAGTCATCAAAAATGTACTGCCCTCCGTCTTGGGTGGGCGAGGAGAGCACAATAGATGGCGCTGAGTACGCGTCTGCTGCTGCCCACACACAGTGCATCTGGTGGGGGGTTAGGCAGAGTAGAAGAGCCGGGGATGGATGGGTGAACGTATATGGGCTGCTCATGAAAGATATACTGTCCGCCGTCTTGGGTGGGAGAGGAGAGCACGATGAATAGGGCTGAGTTGGCATCTGCTGCAGCCCACACAGAGTGCATCTGAGGGGCGATGTGGGGATGGAAGAGAGAGACACAGTGAAATTTCACGGACGGAGGTTGCTCACGCGTCTGTTACAGCCCACACAAAGTGCATCTGAAAGGAGGGAAGCAGGAGGGAAGACCCTTTGCACCACCAATGACCCTACAGGCATCTTATGCCATCACTGCAGGGAGTTTTTGAGAATTCTCAAAAACTCCCTGCTTCACACCACCAATGACCCTACAGGCATATTCTGCCATCACTGACACATGAATCTGCTGCCTGCCACTCGAAAGAAACGGCTGATGAAGTTGAAACTTGAATCCACATTGCTCGATGCTTGCTCACGGTGTAAAAAGCAAGCCCAACGAGCATGAGAATAATGCCCACCGCTGCCGAATCCCCCTGGCACCTCTAGAGGGAACTTCCCCTTCCTCACTGTGTCAAATACAAGGCCACTGTTGAAACGGAAACACCTCTGAACTCACGGTGTAAAAGGCAAGGCCGACGAGCATGAGAATGATGCCCACCGCTGCCGCATCGCCGGGCACCACCAACGGAAACTTCCCCTTCGCCTTTTCCTTCTCCTTCCCCCCCTCCTTCCCCCACTTCCCCTTCCCCTTCCCCTTCACCCCCTTCTTCTTTTCAGCGGCCCCAGCCCTGGCTGCAGGTTCCTCGTCAGACTCCCCCCCCTCCCCCTCGCCCTCCTTGCCCTTCTTCTTCTTCCCCGCTCCCCCCTTGCGCTCCTTGGCCTGGCTCGCCTCGGCAGTGTTGCTGGCGGCCTGAGGCAGTGGCAAGAGGGTGGATAGAGACAAAGGGGTTAATGAGATCAACAAGCCCCCCCCCCCCCCCCCCCCCCTGCAGCCTCCTCGTCTGACTCCCCCTCCTCCCCCCCCCCTCGCCCTGTTTGGCCTTCTTCTTCCCCGCTCCTGCCTTGCGCTCCTTGGCCTGGCTCGATTCAACAGTCTTGCTGGCGGCCTGTGGCAGGGACAAGGGTTGAAAGGACCAAAACTTTCAAAGAGATTGGTGGGTGGGTCAATGGGGTCAATGCCTTCCTACCCTCACCATCGCCCTCCTTGCCCTCCTCCCCCCTGCTGACTTGCTCAAGGTATGTGGCATGAAATTTTGGCTGAATAAGGTCTCATCAAGTCAACAAGGTAAAAAAGGTGAGTGAGGCCTGTTTTTCACCTCAGCGGCAGAGGCGGAAGAGGCGGAAGAGGCGGAAGAGGCGGAAGCTGTCTCCTCCTCCCGCTTGTCCTGCTTGGCAGCGGCGTACGCCAGATCGATGAGGTCAGCAATAGAAGCCTTGACGGAGCAGCTCACCTCATAACCGAACCTCACATGCCAACAAACATACCCTATTCCTCTCTCTCACCTCAGCAGCAGCGGCACTAGCAGCATTGTCCTCCTTGTCGCCCTTGTCCTGCTTGGCAGCAGCATACGCCAGGTCGATAAGCTCGGCAATAGAGGCCTTGACAGAGCAGCCCACCTGCCCCCCCCTCTCACCTCAGCAGCAGCAGCAGTCGTCTCGTCCTTCTCGCTCTTGTCCTGCTTGGCAGCAGCATACGCCAGGTCGATAAGCTCGGCAATAGAGGCCTTGACGGAGCGAGTGAGCACGTCAAAGAGAGCGCTCACTGCGATGCCCGCCGTGATGCACGCTGCTGGCGCCAGCACCAGCATCAGACGGACCTGAAAGGAGGAAATGTGGAAGTGGGAGAGAGACAGAGAGAGAAGCAAGGGAGCGAGGGGTGAAAGGACAGAGGGACTGAGGAAGTCAAAGAGGGCGCTGATTAAGATGCCCGCTGTGATGCACGCTGCTGGCGCCAGCACCAGCATCAGACGCACCTGAAAGGAGGAAATGTGGAAGTGGGAGAGAGACAGAGAGAGAAGCAAGGGAGCGAGGGGTGAAAGGACAGAGGGAGTGAGGACGTCAAAGAGGGCGCTGATTAAGATGCCCGCTGTGATGCACGCTGCTAGCGCCAGCACCAGCATCAGATGCACCTGAAGGAGGAAATGTGGAAGTGGGAGAGAGACAGAGAGAGGAGCAAGGGAGCGAGGGGTGAAAGGACAGAGGGAGTGAGGACGACAAAGAGGGCGCTGATTAAGATGCCCGCTGCGATGCACGCTGCTGGCGCCAGCACCAGCATCAGACGGACCTGAAAGGAGGAAATGTGGAAGTGGGAGAGAGACAGAGAGAGAAGCAAGGGAGCGAGGGGTGAAAGGACAGAGGGACTGAGGAAGTCAAAGAGGGCGCTGATTAAGATGCCCGCTGTGATGCACGCTGCTGGCGCCAGCACCAGCATCAGACGCACCTGAAAGGAGGAAATGTGGAAGTGGGAGAGAGACAGAGAGAGAAGCAAGGGAGCGAGGGGTGAAAGGACAGAGGGAGTGAGGACGTCAAAGAGGGCGCTGATTAAGATGCCCGCTGTGATGCACGCTGCTAGCGCCAGCACCAGCATCAGATGCACCTGAAGGAGGAAATGTGGAAGTGGGAGAGAGACAGAGAGAGGAGCAAGGGAGCGAGGGGTGAAAGGACAGAGGGAGTGAGGACGACAAAGAGGGCGCTGATTAAGATGCCCGCTGCGATGCACGCTGCTGGCGCCAGCACCAGCATCAGACGCACCTGGGGGTAAGGGGAGAGAGAATGGGAGATGACGAGCAAACATAGAGTGAGAGAGGAAGGGAGGAAGGGAGTGGGGAAAGGCCTTGACGTTGCAGTCAAAGCTGAGCATTCACTGCAACGCCTGCCTTCCCGCCCGCTCTGACATGCACAAGTCATTGACTCACAAATTTAACCACCTTGATTCCATCCATTCACCGCGAGGCAACTGCATTGACTCACCCACAAATTCATGCAGCCAGCCATGACCCCATTGACTCACCATGACTCCGGAGAAGTACACGGAGACGACAAGGTAGAGTTGTTGCATTGACTCCATTGACTCCCAGACCATTGACCCCATTGACTCCCAGACCATTGACCCCATTGACTCACCATGACTCCAGAGAAGTAAACAGAGACGACAAGGTAGAGGGCCACAAAGGAGCTTGCATCTGTGAGCGGCAGGAAGCACGCCTGCAGGAACAAAGGGGTTGGGTTAGGGAAAAACAATCAGTTTTGAAATAGAGTTGACACAGGGACGACGAGGTAGAGGGCCACAAAGGAGCTGGCGTCTGTGAGCGGCAGGAAGCATGCCTGCAGGAACGAGGGGGTCGGGTTCAGGGATGAATGATCAGGTTATGGAATCCGGGTTCAGGGTTTGCACAGGGACGACAAGGTAAAGGGCCACAAAGGAACTCGCATCTTGACAAAGGGGTTGGTTTTCGTGAGGGACAAGAAGCACACCTGCAGCAAGGAGAGGCAAAGAGGGGCAGGCGGGTTTGAAATCCGGGGGTTGGGAACCAAGCCAAGACGCTGCAGCTGCAGTGCTCGCTGGAGGGTGAAAAGAAGGTCAGAAGCTGCTGTGCTTACAAACGTTTGTGCTTACAAAGGGCGGGGAATGCGGGGAGCTGCAGGTCCATGAAGTAGGACGTCTACATGGGCAGCTAGTGCTCACCGTGAGGGGCTGGTGGTCACTGTGAGGGGCTGGTGGCCAGCAGGAGCAAGGAATGCGAGAAGCTGCAGGTCCATGAAATAGAAAGTCCACATGGACGGCTGGTGCTCGCTGAGAGGGGCCGGTGGTCATGGTGCGGGGCTGGAGGTAGGTAGTACGAGAGGTGGTTGAACAGAGAGTGCGCTTACAATGAGTCCAGCGGGGGCGAGGAAGGCGAGCAGCTGCAGGTCCATGAAGTAGGACGTCCACATGGGCGGCTGGTGCTCGCTCACACTGGCGATGATGGGGATGTACTTGGAGGCGTACGTGCTGTGTGGGAGGGAGCAGAGGGAGGAGCGCAATGGGAGGCATACAAGGCGTATTGGCAGCTTTCATGAAACATTGGTGCTCGCTCACACTGGCGATGATGGGGATGTACTTGGACGCATATGTGCTGGGGTGTGGAGGTGGGGTGGGGATGGGAAGGGACGGCTTTTTGTCAGGTTTCATGATCCATGGTGCTTGCTCTCACTGCCGACAATAGGGATGTACTTAGACACGTACGTGGTGAAGGGGAGAGAGAGAGAGAGAGAACGAAATGGGATATGGGAATGCAAGCCAGCAAGCATGCAGGCAGCACTCACGGGTCGAGAAGGCTGAGGGAGCGGCCAGTCCAGCCCAGCGTGGGACTGGCGAGCACCATGGCGACGAGGGCAGATAGCAGCGCCACTGCCGCCACCCTGGGGATTGAAAGGAAGGTAGAGGGGGAGAGAGAGGGAGACGGGACGAAGAGAGAGAGGCAGTGCGGGAGAGAGAGAGAAACAAGTGGGGCTGTAATGCAAGAACAGGGGAAAGGGAATGCAAGAGAGGAGAGAGCAGAGGGAGAGTGCATATAATCCTATGGCTTTGCGTTGTTGTGAAGTGAAGTCGCACAAACACGGAGAATGCAGGACAAGTGTGTGAGCGGGAGAGGGGAAGATTGAATGAGTGAGCATTCACGTATGTGAGTGAGTGAAGTGAGTGAGTGAGGGAGTGTGTGTGAGAGAAACAGTGAAAGGGGGACATACGTGCCGACCGAGACGATGAGGGTGAGAGCAATGCGGAAGGCCTTAGCGGGCAGCAGAGCCTTGATGTAGTAGCTGAGTGCAGCGATGTGCAGCACCACAAACACCTGAAGGTTAAGGGGAGAAGGATGAGGTTGCACGGGGAGAGATGAGGAGAAACTGAAAAAAGGTAGCAGCAGAGCCTTGATGTAGTAGCTGAGTGCAGCGATGTGCAGCACCACAAACACCTGAAGGGGAGAGAGTTGACTTTTGAGTCGACTCAAAAGTCAACTCGCGATGTGCAGCACCACAAACACCTGAAGGGGAGAGAGTTGACTTTTGAGTCGACTCAAAAGTCAACTCGCGATGTGCAGCACCACAAACACCTGAAGGGGAGAGAGGGAGGGCAGAGGCAGAACGACATTGGGGGAAGGGGGTTGACAACAGCGTATAGGAACAGCAGCAGCAGTGCCTTGGTGTAGTACCTGAGAGCAGCAACGGGCAGCACCACAAACACCTGAGGGTCAGAGGAGGACAGCAAAAGATTCCTTAGGTGCCTCGAGAAACATCTGACACTTTGCGAGCGCGAGTGTATGTCTGCAGCAGCAAAACGGCACTTGGGGACAGAAAGTGCTCCCCACAGGGCGTCTACATGCAAGGGCCCAGAAAGCACGAAAACGCCAGCACCACATGCAATGGGGGGGCGTTTTGCACTCACCAGGAACCCTCCGAAGTGTTCAGACGTCATGACTGCGTTGAAGCCCACCACCGGCACCAGCGCTGCCAGCAATGTGCCTAGAATGATCTGTGGAGGAAGACATTGGGGTGGCGTGAATGGTGCACGGACAGAGAACATTCAGAGGGTTGCAGAGGTGCTGATACAGAGCAGCACGTGGATGGACATGGATGAACGCATGGCATCATGCAAGGGGTTGCACCAGGTTCATGCAACAGCTTGCTTACAGGTGGGGCGAAGCATGCTTGCTTACAGGTGGGGCGAGGCATGCTTGCTTACAGGTGGGGCGAGGCATGCTTGCTTACAGGTGGGGCGAGGCATGCTTGCTTACAGGTGGGGCGAGGCATGCTTGCTTACAGGTGGGGCGAGGCATGCTTGCTTACAGGTGGGGCGAGGCATGCTTGCTTACAGGTGGGGCGAGGCATGCTTGCTTACAGGTGGGGCGAGGCATGCTTGCTTACAGGTGGGGCGAGGCATGCTTGCTTACAGGTGGGGCGAGGCATGCTTGCTTACAGGTGGGGCGAGGCATGCTTGCTTACAGGTGGGGCGAGGCATGCTTGCTTACAGGTGGGGCGAGGCATGCTTGCTTACAGGTGGGGCGAGGCATGCTTGCTTACAGGTGGGGCGAGGCATGCTTGCGAGGGAGCGAAAATGGGTTGCTTGCTCACCAGAGGGGCGAACGCAATGTAGAGCCTAGAAGAAAAGCGGCCGGTGACGATGCAGAGCAGCACGTGGATGGGGGTGGATGGAGAGGTTAAAGCCCCAGCTCGCTCACAAAGGGGGGGCGACACAACAGAGAGCGAAGGGATGCTCACCAGAGGGGCAAAGGCGATGTAGAGTCTGGAAGAAAAGCGGCCGGTGACGATGCAGAGCAGCACGTGGATGGGGATGAAAGCACACATGCCCCTCAAGTGCACTCAATTAACCCCCCAGCTCGGTCACATGAGGGGAGAAGCGTGGCCTTATAAAGAGAAAATATGGGTGACTCACCAGAGGGGCGAATGCGATGTAAAGCCGCGAGGAGAAGCGGCCGGTGACGATGCAGAGCAGCACGTGGATGGGGATGAGGTTGATGATGAAGGTGTAGCCGCCCCACGACATCACCATGTAGAAATAGGCCGCCGCGTTGGCCGTGGCGTAGAATAGTGATCCTGTGTTGAGCGTCTGGGGTGGGGTTGGGTGTGGTGATGGAGGGATTTAGGGTAGGAATGAAAGTGTAGCCGCCCCACCACATCACCATGTAAAAGTAGGCCGCTGAGTTGGCTGTGGTGTAAAAGAGAGAACCCGTGTTGAGGGTCTGGGGGAAAGGAAGTGTAGGTGGGTTGGAGAACAGGGTAGGAGAGCAGGGAGTGTAGGGGCGGTGATGAGTGGATGGGGATGGGGTTGATGATAAAGGTGTAGCCGCCCCACGCCATCACCATGTAGAAATAGGCCGCGGGTCCGCTGGATTGGCCATCGCATAAAACAACGACCCCGTGTTGAGCGTCTGAAGAGAAGACGCGAGTGAAGAGTGAAGGGGGTGGGGGCGCAAAAAACGCACAATCACAATCACAATCTTAAACTGGTTCTTACGCCTGCACTCATTCCCATACATTCACTCCCGCACTGACCTTGATGTAGAGGTAGAAGGTGAAGACGAGGGCAAAGATGGCCACCCCCTCGTTGTCATAGCTGCCAGCCCACTCGCCCACTCCCCACCCCCTGATACACACACACAATCACACGCAGACCTCCATCCAGCTACACATGCACATGCAACTACACATGCACATACTCAGTCTCACACTCACCTTAATATAGAGGTAGAAGGTGAAGACGAGGGCAAAGATGGCCACCCCCTCGTTGTCGTAGCTGCCAGCCACAGAGCGAGAGATGTACGATGGCACCTGAGACACACAGGTGAGAGAAACAGCACGGCAATTTTGAGTTTGAGAGGCGCCTAACAAAATATGCATGACGCCACATGAAACACACAGGAGACGAAGGGCAGCACGACAGCAGCAACGCCTGCCCAGCCCCTCCGCCTCTAGTCTCCTTGACGAACAGAAGAGTGGACCACTCCATGTCATTACCCGACTTAGCAGTCAGCACCACATGTGCGTCACTCACCATGGTGATGATTGCGGCAGCACTCAGCCCAACCACCGTGCCCTGCACTTCTTTTGCCAGCAGGAACGCGGCAAACGCTACGTGCGCTGAGAACATTCATGCGCTAATGACTTGACTCAGCAGTCAACACCGCATGCACGCCACTCACCATGGCGATGAGCGCAGCAGCAGTCAGCCCAGCCCCCATGCCCCACACTTCCTTGGCCAAGAGGAAGGTGGCCCACGCTGCATGCACTAAGAACACTCGTGCGTTATGTCGAGTCGGCAGTCAGCATTATGGCAATGAGAGCAGCGGCATTCAGCCCAGCCCCTGTGCCCCGGACCTCCTTGGCCAGCAGGAAAGTGGCCCACACTGCATGCGCTGAGCATGCTAGTGTGCTTGTGAGTTGACTCAGCAGTCAGCACCACATGTGCGTCACTCACCATGGCAATGAGAGCAGCAGCGGTCAGCCCAGCCCCTGTGCCCCGCACTTCCTTGGCCAGCAGGAAGGTGGCCCACGCTGCATGCGCTGAGAACACTGGCGCCGTGAACACACACACCGTCTCCACGGAGAACGGGAAGTTGAGAGCGTTGGCGAGCCTGTATGGGAAGGCGGGACAGCAGGGGGGCAGAGGCGGGAAGGAGGAGCACTGGTGCCATGAAAAACACACACCGTCTCATCTCACACACACGGCGCATTGGCGAGGCTGTATAGAGGGGGAAACAAGGGAGAAAGGGAGAGCTGGAGTCACCGTCCCACCAATGACTCGCCATCATCTTGCCCTTAATTCATCCCACGCCCTCGAATCACCAGTAACTCCACGCTCTTTCACCATCATGCCCTGCACTGCACTCACCGCCACACCGTGCCCGGCGGAGAGAGTGAGACCCAGGTGCACCGTCCCACCAAACACTCCCACATGCCCTCTACTCACCATGCATCCCATGCCCTCTCGCCATCCATCACGCCCTACACTCACCACCACATGGTGCCGGCCGTGAGAGTGAGACCCGGGTAAACCGTTCCACCAATGGCTCCTCATGCCTTCACCTCACCATGCACCCCTCGCCCTCCTCACCTAGCCATGCACCTCACCATCCAGCACGCCGGATGGACTCACCACCACATGGTGCCGGCCGTGAGAGTGAGACCCGGGTACACCGTCCCACCAATGACTCGCCCCAGAGGGTACCTGCCACGGCCCGAGAGGCCAAACGGTTAAGAGGCGGCGAGGACACAAGGGAGGTATTGCAAGCCGAGGACTTGAGACGGGCAGAGTGAAACAGATGGTCCAGCAGTGTGCCAGCAACAGCCATAACGTCTCCCATCACTCGCCATGCCATCTCATCTCCCATCACTCGCCATGCCATCTCCCCCATCACTCGCCATGCCATCTCCCCCATCACTCGCCATGCCATCTCCCCCATCACTCGCCATGCCATCTCCCCCATCACTCGCCATGCCATCTCATCTCCCATCACTCGCCATGCCATCTCATCTCCCATCACTCGCCATGCCATCTCCCCCATCACTCGCCATGCCATCTCCCCCATCACTCGCCATGCCATCTCATCTCCCATCACTCGCCATGCCATCTCCCCCATCACTCGCCATGCCATCTCCCCCATCACTCGCCATGCCATCTCATCTCCCATCACTCGCCATGCCATCTCCCCCATCACTCGCCATGCCATCTCCCCCATCACTCGCCATGCCATCTCATTCCCCAACACTCACCACGTGCGGTCATCGAACCAGTTCCAAAAGTTGTAAAACCCCTCTTTTGAGAGAAACTGCACCGTGAAACAGGGAGCGGGAGAGGAGGGAAGGATTTTATTAGGCGCACAAGGACTCGCAACGACACATGTTCGAACTTCGTTGCACAAGTCAAGCACAAGCAACGGGACGCGCGTGGGGAGCATAGGGAAAACGCGTAATGGGACGCATCCGGGATGCCACAGCGAGACAGGACGAGCACGAGCGAGCAAAAAGGAGGCCATATGAGGCACCTGGGGGACGGAAATCACCTGGGTGACGGGAATCACCCGGGTGACGGGAATCACCTGAGTGACGGGAATCACCTGAGTGACGGGAATCACCTGGGTGACGGAAATCACCTGGGAGACGGGAATCACCTGGGAGACGGGAATCACCTGGGTGACGGGAATCACCTGGGAGACGGGAATCACCTGGGAGACGGGAATCGCCTGGGAGACGGGAATCACCTGGGAGACGGGAATCACCTGGGAGACGGGAATCACCTGGGTGACGCGGTAGTTGAAGTAAGGGTCGAACTCGTGAATGACGCTCTCGTACTTGATCACCTGCGCATGCCAGCACAAAAAGAGGAGACAAGCGATTTGAGGGGTATGTTGGGTGTTTCAATAGTAATGGCAGCGTGGGGGTCTGGGTCGCAGCCGTGAGTGACGGTCTCGTGAGGGATCACCTGTTATGGACAGACGCGGAGCACCAGAATCCATGACCGCATGGTATTCGGAGCACTCCATATGGTTAATTCGACTGCATGAGGTTACCAATAGTTGGTCTGGCCGTGTGGCTGTGTAAGAGGATAACGGGCATGAAGGACGCGAGTGTAAGTTGAAAGTGAAAACACTCTAATCCTGGATCAAGCGCGTCAAATAAATGGACCACTAGAGATCCAAGACTGGACGGAAAATCGTCGGAAAGTATAACACATCTGTGTGGTCGACGGTACAGCCCCAGGTGTTCTCGGTTATCCGCGTGCGTTGCCGAGAAGCAGAGAGAGGGAACTGAGAGTTGAAGTTTACCAAGGTAACGGATTTCCTGGACACGAGAGATGAAGTTTGTGATCCAGATCTGACGGATTTCTCACGAAACTAAACCGCCTGTGGTTCAAGTGCCTGATCGCTGATCATCAAGAACGCGAAGCGGCCAAGACGGCCCTTTTACATATGGCTCGAGGCAGCAGCTTAGAAGCACCGAAGAAAATCCGAAAAACTCGCACTTTTGCCTTTCGTGCTGCTTTTTGTGATTAGATTCATGAATATGTTTTGAAATGTCACGGAGCTTTAGCAACCTACGCTACGAATATTGTGCTGGGACCTTCATGACAAGTCGTAAAACTAAAACTCATTCCGACCAGAAATTCTTGGGATGCTCCAACGAGTAGAATTTGAAATCTCACCGAGAAGAGGCGGATCGAGAAAGCCATGACGCAAATCAGGATCAGCGCCAGGCCGCACAGCAAGCCTCCCCATGGACCCTGGCGGCTCGACGCCGCCGCCATTGCCGTTGAGGCGAAACGAGGCAGACTTATCGAGAGTAGCACTGGCAGGTGGCGCGGGGAATGCGGGAAATGCGACTAAGAGGTTGGGCAAGGAAGAAATCAACCCACAGATCCAGTGAAGGCACCCCAACAGCTGACAGGCGAGCATCAGAGATTTGAACATCCTCGAGTTGCACGGATCGCTACAGGATAACACAGATTGGAGCTTGTTACGAGTGCAATTGGGTGAACGAACGAGAATTGCACTATCGAAGCAGAAGTACAATGAGCGAAGGCATGAGCGAAGGATTATATAGCGAAACAATAGTGGTAACGGTAATGGACTGTGGTTGTCGCGCGTTGAGCCTGGGACTGAGGTTGGGAAAGTGTCGAAGCGTAGGCCCGGAGCGCGGGTTACCAGCCGAGCCGTGAGGTCGGGATGCGATGTGCGAAAAAGGCGGGATGATGAATGATGCGATGGTCGCGAGTGGTAACGGTGCTGACTGAGGTGCTACAGTGACGTACGCGCTGGGCAGGGACGCGAAGTAAGGAAAAGGGAATTTCCTTACAGAGCTGCTCTATTAGCTATTGCCTGATATAAAACATGAGCAAGAGCAAGGTTTGGACTCCTACTATTTTGCTAAAGAAATTACGATATAGAAAATGGAAGCATAAGCAACTGCTTATGTGCGCTAATTTGCGAACAAAGAACATGCCCCATAACCAGTTTTCTTATATGAGATACGGTCTATGCATGGATGTATTACATATGTTACTAGTTTTCATGTATCTGATACGACCTATGCATGGCTTTAATGTATGAAATATGTACGCTGTTGGAGATTTTTTTTTTATTACATTTCTTTTGAGGCGGGGAAAGGGGGGGAGGAGGGGGGCGGAGGAGAGGGGAGGCACTCACAGATGCACACGTATATATACACACGCGCGCATACACTTACGTATATACACGTGTCAGAACATTGTAGCTGATGCATGTTTGTAGGCTGTAGTGGGGTAGCCCATATGGGGTGCAGATTCCTAGGGTTTGCTATTTGTACCAATTTCTGACTTAGTCATTTCATTCCTGTTTACCTATCTTCACATGGTATAGAGCGGGTCCCTCTTAAGGACCGATTTTTTAGGGCCCACCCACGATATTCTCTCTGCCCGGAGCGCCCTACTCTCCCCGAGGCGCGCTCCCCCCCCCCCCTTAGTGCATTTCCCGCTGCCTTTGTGGGCCCCCCGCGAGTCGCGCGCGAATTTTTTTTTTTAGCGCGCGCGGCTCGGGCCCACGTCGCGCGGGCTTTACGGCCGCGCCGCGCCGCCCTCTCGGCCCGGCTGTGCCCCGCCGCCCTCGAACCGGCCACGCGGCCGCTTCGTCGCGGCCGCGGGCCCCGTTTTTGACGGCCCCGCCGTCCCTTTTTTTTTTTTTTTTTTTTTGACGGCCCGCCACTGCATTCTGCCGGCCCCGCCGTTTCCTGTCACGGCCCCGCCGTCCCCTCTCCCGGCCTCGCCGCTGCACCTTCCCGGCCCGCCGCTGAGCCCTGACGGCCCGCCGCTGCACCTTTTGACGGCCCGCCGCTGCACCTTTTGACGGCCCGCCGCTGCACCCTGACGGCCCGCCGCTGTACCTGCTGACGGCCCGCCGCTGCACCCTGACGGCCCCGCCACTGCACACCCGGCCCCGCCGTCCCCTGTCCCGGCCCGCCACTGCACCTGTCCCGGCCCACCGCTGCACCTGTCCCGGCCCGCCGCTGCACCTTTCCCGGCCCGCCACTGCACCTGTCCCGGCCCCGCCGGCCTCTGTCCAGGCCCCGCCGCTGCACTGCAGCCGGCCCGCCCAGCAGCAGCCGAGCCGCCCAGCAGCAGCCGAGCCGCCCAGCAGCAGCCGGACCGCCCAGCAGCAGCCGAGCCGCCCAGCAGCAGCCGGACCGCCCAGCCGCAGCCGAGCCGCCCAGCAGCAGCCGAGCCGCCCAGCAGCAGCCGGACCGCCCAGCAGCGGCCGAGCCGCCCAGCAGCACCCGAGCCGCCCCACAGCTGCCGAGCTGCCCGGGAGTCGAGCCGCCTTTCTGCTGAGCTGCACGACTTGCCCTGCCTGGTGAGCACAGTCCCTCTGTCACTGCGCCCTCTTTCCCTACTGCTTGCACTGCTTCGCTGTCGTCATCATGGCCACCCCTAGTGTCCTAGCCTTTGACGCCGAGGGTCGCGCCATTGATTTTGAGGTCTGGCTAGACGACCTGCAGCTTTTCTTACAGTGCGACAGAGCTGACAGCCTTTCTCTCTTTGACCTCACCTCTGGCGCCTCTCCTGCTCCTGCTGCCGATGCTGATCCCACTGTCCGCTCTCAGTGGGCCACCCGCGATGCTGCTGCACGTCTTGCTGTGCGTCGTCACCTCCCGACCTCTGAGCGTGCGCACTTTAGTCAGTACAAGAGTGCTCAGACCTTGTACGACGCTGTAGTTGCGCGCTACTCCTCCCCTGCCACTGCTGCACTGAGCCGTCTCATGCTTCCCTACCTCTTTCCTGACCTCTCTGTCTTTCCCACTGTCGCTGACCTCATTACGCACCTCCGCACTAGTGACACTCGCTACCGCGCCGCCCTTCCTGCTGAGTTCTGCGCTAAGAACCCCCCCCCCATGTACATCACTCTCTACTACGTAGTCGCGCGCCTCCCTGACTCCCTCCGCGTAGTCAGGGACCACTTTCTCGCAGTCTGTCCCACCACTCTCACCGTCGACCTCCTCGAGAAGGCCCTCCTCGCAGCGGAGAAGAGCATAGTCGCTGTAGGTGCCTCTCGTGGTGACCCTCGCACCCCCATCTTTGAGGGGTGCTCTCCTTCCCCCTTGCTGCCCTCTGTTGCCTCTGCTGCTGCGGCCGACCTGCTTGGTCTTGAGTCGGTCGGCGCGGCGTCTGCCCCTAGTGGGAGACGTCGCTCTAGCAAGGGCAAGGGGGGCAAGGGCGCGGGCGGAGCTGGAGGGGGCGGTGGCGGTGGCGGCGGTGGTGGCGGAGGGAGTGGGGGTGGCGGCGGGAGTAGTGGTGGTGGTGGTGGTGGTGGTGGCAGCAGCGGCGGAGACGGTAGTGGTAGTGCCAGCGGTGGTGGTGGAGGCAGCAGCGGGAGCGGAGGCGGTGGAGGTGGAGGCAATGGAGGCGGCGGCGGAGAAGGCGGTGGTGGTGGAGGAGGTGGAGCTGGTCGTGGTGGTACCCAGCAGCGGAGCGGCGGTGGTGGTGCCCAGCGCTCGCAGCGGCAGCAGCAGCAGCGTTCGCGGGACATCCCTCCGCCTCAGCAGCTTCGTGAGTGGTACGCTGCGCGTCAGAGGGGTGGGGGTACTGGTCCCTGCGCCTACGTTCTTCGTTCCGGCGACCGCGCGGGTGAGCAGTGTGGGGGTGCCCACTCCACCCAGCGCTGCTTTGGCCGCCTGACGGACGCTTGGCGTCAGCAGTTCCCCGGGGCTAGTGAGATCCCTCGCTGGGATGAGCTCCTTAGGGCTGGTGTAGCGATCTTTGATCTTGATTTTGATGCTATCCTTTCTGCTATGTATGCTGTGACTTATAGTGAGGAGAATGAGGGTTACCGGTGTTTCCAGCCCGACCCGGGCATTGGTACTGCTGCGCTAGGTACTTGTGAGACTGCTGCTCTAGGTGCCAGTGCGTCTGCGCTCTCAGGTACCAGTGAGACTGCGCTCTCAGGTGCTGGTGAGACTGCGCTCTCAGGTACTGCGTCGCCCTCGTCCTCCCTCACTTTCACACTTGACTCTGGGGCTTCTCGCTCCTTCTTTCGAGACCGCACTACCCTCACGCCGCTTGGCCGGCCGGTTGCGGTCTCCCTTGCTGACCCCTCTGGGGGTCCTGTCCTGTCTCACTTCTCCACTGTCCTCCCGTGTCCGGCTGCCCCTTCGGGCACCCTGTCTGGTCTGTACCTTCCCTCGTTCTCTACGAACTTGGTGAGTGGTGCGGACCTGCAGGATGCGGGGGTTCACCAGTTCACTCCTGCGAGGCGGCGGGTGACCCACTGCACGGACGCAGACACAGGCCGACACCTGGCCACCTTTTCGCGTCGGCCGGGGTCGAGTCTCTACACCCTGACCACTTCGTCTCCTCCTGTCCCTGCGTCTGGTCGGGTAGCTGCGTCAGGTCAGGTGTTTGCTGCTGCGTCCCGGTCAGGTCCTGAGTCTGCCCCCTGTTCTTGTCGCCTCCTGTCTCACGAGACTCTCCTGTGGCACCACCGTCTAGGCCACCCCTCCTTGGCTCGTCTTCGGAGCATGGCTTCCCGTGTCCTTGTCTCTGGTCTTCCCCAGTCTCTCCCTCCTCCCCCCCCCGGGCCAGGGCCTTCCTGTGTCCCTTGTGTTGAGGGTCGCCTCCGGGCTACTCCTCACTCCTCCCACTTCCCCCCGACAGAGGCTCCGCTGCAGACGCTTCACATGGATGTGTGGGGCCCGGCCCCCGTCCGTGGGCAGGGTTACGAGCGCTACTTCCTGTTGGTGGTTGACGACAATTCGCGTTACACCACAGTCCTCCCCTTGCGCAGCAAGGGTGCTGTCACTGAGGTGCTGATCGACTGGATCCGCGAGGCTCGTCTCCAGCTCAGGAAGAGCTTCGGCTCTGACTTTCCTGTTCTGCGTCTGCACTCGGACAGAGGCGGAGAGTTCTCCTCTCGCCTTCTGCGAGACTACTGTCGTGCACGGGGGATCCGCCAGACCTTCACGCTTCCGGACTCACCACAGCAAAATGGGATTGCTGAGCGTCGCATTGGCATGGTCATGGATGTCGCTCGTACGTCCATGATGCATGCGGCTGCCCCCCATTTTCTGTGGCCGTTTGCGGTGAGGTACGCGGCGCATCAGCTCAACCTTCACCCGCGGGTCTCTAGGCCTGCGATGTCCCCAGCCTTGCTGTGGACGGGGAAGGTTGGCGATGCGTCTGTGTTTCGTGTCTGGGGATCTCGGGCGTTTGTCCGCGACTTGTCTGCGGACAAGCTGTCCCCTCGTGCTGCTCCCTGTGTCTTCCTTGGCTTCCCCACTGACGCCCCAGGGTGGCAGTTTTACCACCCCTCCTCTCGTCGTGTTCTGTCCTCCCAGGACGTCACGTTCGACGAGTCAGTCCCCTTCTACCGTCTCTTCCCCTACCGCACTCCTTCCCTCCCCCCTCCCTCGGACTTCCTTGTGCCGGTTCCTCCCCCGGTAGACCCCCTCCCCCCTCAGGTTCCTGCCCCCTCAGGTGTGTCCCAGGTAGACGCCGTTGACCCGGTCGAGGTTACTGGTGACTCTGGTGCTGCTGCGGGTGCTGAGCCTGGGGGTGCTGACTCTGGGGGTGCTGTGCGCGGGGGTGCTGAGCCTGGGGGTGCTACTGCTGGGGGTACTGGGCCTGAGGGTGCTACTGCGGAGGGTGCGGAGCCTGGGGGTGCTGAGCCGGGGGGTGCTGTGCCTGGAGGTGCTGGGTCTGGGGGTGCTGGGTCGGGAGCTGCTGAGCCTGGGGGTGCTGCGTCTGGAGCTGCTGAGCCTGGGGTTTCTCCTGCTGCTGCGTCTCGCCGGGAGCCCCTCTCTCCACAGGAGCTACGCGAGTGGTTCGCTCGCCGCTGGAGGCGTGCTGCTGAGTCTGGGGGTGCTGCTGGAGCTGGAGCTGGAGCTTCTTCGACAGTCGAGGGTGCGGGTGCTGCCGGTCCCGGAGCTGCTGAACCTGCGGGTCCTCCTGGAGCTGGAGCTTCTGAGGGCGTTGGTGCTGCGCCTACTGCTGTTGGTCCTGCCGCTGGAGGTGTGGGTGGCGCTGGCGCTGTCGCTGAGGGTGCTGGTGCTGTCCCTGCTACGTCTGGAGCTGTCGCGCGGCCTCGGCCGTACTTCGTTCCGCTCCTGCAGCAGGTTCTTGGTCTTTCTCCTCCAGTAGAGGGTCCACCGCCTGTCCAGTCGCAGTCCCTGCTGGAGCCTTCCTCTCCGCTACCTGCTCCCTCTCCTTACACTGGTCCTACTGGAGGTCTTGCTGAGCGTCGTGAGCCTGCGTCTCGTCCCGCGTCGCCTGTTCGTGCTGCTCGTGCTAGTGGTCGCGGTTCGCGTCAGCGTCCTCCTCCTGTCCCTGGCACGCACCGGATGTCACTGCGTCCGTCCACTGCTCCTCTGCGTGCCCCTTTGCCTTCTCCTCCTGCTTCCTCGCTTCCTGCTCTTGCCGACCCGGAGTCGGACTCTCTTCGTGCTGCCAGTCCTACTGTCACGCGTTTCCTTGCTACTGTGGTCACTGACCCTTCTTTCGAGTCTTCTGCTGCGTCTGCCCTAGTCACTGAGCTCGTCGACTTTGCTGCTCGCTGTCGCTTAGACTACGCTGCTAGTCTTGTTGCTGAGTCTGAGTCTGTCTGTCCTCCGTCCGTCGGGGGTGAGTGTGCTCTTGGCACGGACGTCCTAGAGGACAGGCAGGAGGAGTTACAGTGCCTAGCGGCTGCTTCACCTCATCTCGCGTCTGTACTGCTTGCCCCTGAGGGAGACCCGGATGCACTAGACATCCCGACTCCGCGTTCTTACGCGGAGGCTGTAGAGGGTCCCTACTCCTCTCAGTGGCAGGCAGCTATGGATGCAGAGATGGCTTCCTGGAAGTCCACAGGCACCTACGTTGACGCAGTTCCCCCTCCTGGGGCGAACATCGTCAGTGGCATGTGGATCTTCAGGGTGAAGCGACCGCCGGGCTCTCCGCCTGTCTTCAAGGCGCGTTACGTGGCTCGTGGCTTCAGTCAGCGGCAGGGAGTTGACTACTTTCATACCTTCTCTCCCACTCTGAAGATGACCACTCTTCGGGTGCTGCTGCACGTTGCCGCTCAGCGCGACTACGAGCTTCACTCTCTCGACTTCAGCACTGCGTTCCTGCAGGGTAGCCTGCACGAGGAGATCTGGCTGCGCCGTCCGCCTGGCTTCACTGGGACTTTCCCTCCTGGCACCCAGTGGAGCCTCCGACGGCCAGTCTACGGTCTCCGCCAGGCACCGCGTGAGTGGCACGACACACTGAGGACTACGCTTGCGGCCCTTGGGTTTGCTCCTTCTACTGCTGACCCGTCGCTGTTTCTTCGCACCGACACTTCGCTGCCGCCGTTCTACATCCTCGTGTACGTCGACGACTTGGTCTTTGCCACAGCGGACACTGCTGGACTCGCCTACGTGAAGTCCGAGCTGCTGAAGAGACACACGTGCACAGACCTGGGTGAACTGCGCAGCTACCTTGGCTTGCAGATCACTCGGGACAGAGCACGCCGCACCATTACCCTGACTCAGTCACACATGGTGCAGTAGGTCCTTCAGCGCTTCGGCTTCACGTACTCCTCGCCTCAGGCCACTCCTCTGCCTACTCGCCACTCGCTCTCAGCTCTGCCTTCGGATGAGTCCGTAGAGTCGAGTGGCCCGTATGCAGAGCTTGTTGGCTGCCTCATGTACCTGATGACCTGCACACGGCCTGACCTTGCATACCCTCTGAGCATCCTTGCACGCTATGTTGCTCCTGGGAGACACCGACCCGAGCACATGGCTGCAGCGAAGAGGGTATTGCGTTACCTGTGCAGTACGTCGGGCATGGGGCTAGTGCTTGGAGGGCGGAGTCCAGTGGTCCTTACGGGCCACGCGGACGCTTCTTGGGCTGACGACCAGGCTACGCAGCGGTCGTCACAGGGTTACACCTTCAGCCTTGGTTCCGGCTCTGTCTCGTGGCGGTCTACTCGCTCGTCTTCGGTTCTCGGCTCCAGTTGTGAGGCTGAGATCTACGCCGGGGCCATGGCTGCACAGGAGCTTCGCTGGCTCACCTACCTGCTGACTGACCTTGGAGAGCCGCCTTGTTCTCCTCCAGTGCTGTACGTAGACAACAAGGCCATGCTGGCCTTGTGTCGAGAGCAGCGTCTGGAGCACAGAACGAAGCACATTGCTCTCCGCTACTTCCTTGCTCGTGAGCTGCAGCAGCGTGGTCAACTGCGACTTGCGTACGTGGCCTCTGAGGCCAACACTGCTGATGTGTTCACCAAGGCACTCGCGCCTTGTGACCATCAGCGCTTCTGCACCCAGCTGGGTCTTGTGCCTGTCTTGCCTCACTTGCTCTCTTCCTGATTTCACTTGTACTGTGACATATATATATACCTGCTCTTGCTTGTCTAGTGCTATATATATGTCTGTACTCCTGCTTGTGAACTGGCCTCTGGCCCTGCTCTTGTGCTCGGACTGTGTGGTGACTTTGTGATCCACCCTGAGCTTGTTTTGCTTTGCTTGACTGGTCTTGTGACCCCTTGTTCTCCCCCACTTTGCCTATGGGGGTGTGTCAGAACATTGTAGCTGATGCATGTTTGTAGGCTGTAGTGGGGTAGCCCATATGGGGTGCAGATTCCTAGGGTTTGCTATTTGTACCAATTTCTGACTTAGTCATTTCATTCCTGTTTACCTATCTTCACAACACGCACACATACGCATACATCACACACACATAAACTTTATTGTCAGAAACTAACGAGCAGGAATGGGAACAGAAGAAGAGGGTTGTGCTAGCAGGCAGGTGTAGTACATATAGGAAACCCTAAAAGGGTTGTACTCTTTGTTGAATACCCCACTACAACCTATACAACACATAACATTCTGACACGCCCCCATAGGCAAAGTGGGGTATAGTCAGCACAACAAGCAACCGCATGTCTAGGTCATAATCAAAGGCAAGTGGCAGAACTAGAGGGCAAGTGAGGAGGAGGAGGAAGGGCTATGAGAGGAGAGGAGGTAGGAGGCGGCAGCTGAAGCTGCTGGCTCACGGGCGTCTGGAGCAACTGGCACACAGGCTACTGGAGCAACGACATCCAGACTACTGGAGTAACTATCTCTGCGGCTAGACCAGCGGCTGGAGCAACTGACCCATGGACGACTGGAGCAACGGGCTGACGGGCTACCGGAAAAACGGCAACCGGACTACTGGAGCTGCTGGCTTCAATGCGACTACCTCCTTTCAACCTCCTCCCATTGTCCCACACCCCCTTTTCACACCCCCTTATGCATCCCTAGCGCCACTCCCTCGGCTCCCCCACACTCTTCCCTCCTCAGCGGCAGCTGCAGTAGTGGGAGAGGGAGGAGGAGGAGGAGCAGCAGATTACTGTCAAACATTATATATGTTGTGCTTGTTTAGGCTACAGTGGGTTAGCCTATAGGGGGTACACAATTCTAGGTACGCTGCGCATCAGCTCAACCTCTGGCCCCGTGTCTCCTTGCCGGAGACCTCGCCCAGACTGCTGTGGACGGGGGAGGTTGGCGATGCGTCGCGTTTTCGGGTCTGGGGATCTCGAGCTTTTGTCCGCGATACGTCTGCGGACAAGCTCTCCTCCCGTGCTGTTCCCTGCGTCTTCCTCGGCTTTGTCCCGGACGCGCCTGGTTGGCAGTTTTACCACGCCACCTCGCGCCGGGTCTTGCCCTCTCAAGACGTCACTTTTGAAGAGTCCGCCCCCTACTACCGCCTCTTCCCCTACCGCACTGCCCCGCTCCTCCCCCAGCCTCCCTTCCTCGCGCCAAATGCTGCTGTCGTAGACCCCCTCCCCCCTCAGGGTGCCGCTCCCTCAGGTGTGTCTCAGGTAGACCCGGTTGAGCCTGTTGAGGTCGATGTCGACTCTAGTCCTGCTGGGGTGCGGAGCCTGGGGGTGCGGAGACTGGGGGTGCTGAGCCTGGGGGTGCAGAGCCTGGGGGTGCGGGGCCTGGGGGTGCTGAGCCTTGGGGTGCTGAGCCTGGGGGTGCTGCGCCTGGGGGTACTGAGCCTGGGGGTGCTGAGCCTGGGGGTGCTGAGCCGCAGAGTCCGGAGTCTGGGGGTTCTGAGTCTGGAGGTGCTGAGCCTGGGGGTCCTACACCTGGAGGAGCCCTCTCCTCGGAGCAGCTACGTGAGTGGTACTTACAGTACTGCAGCCTCAGGAGAGGTACCTTTGGAGCCAGGCGTACTACAGGGACTGGTGCTAGTGCTTCTCCTCTTAGTCGAGAGCTCCCCTCTCGTGAGCGGATCCGTGAGTGGTACGAGCGGCGCTGCACGCTTCGGAGTGGCGCGCCTGGTGTCGCGGACCCCACTGCCGTTGGAGCTGCTGCTGGTGCTGAGGACCCGGGCGTTGGAGCTCCTGCTGGTGCTGCGGACCCGGGCGTTGGAGCTACGGCTGGTGCTGAGGACCCGGGCGCTGGTGCTGCTGCTGGTGCTGAGGACCCGGGCGTTGGAGTTGCTGCTGGTGCTGAGGACCCAGGCGTTGGAGCTCCTGCTGGTGCTGCGGACCCGGGCGTTGGAGCTACTGCTGGTGCTGTTGACACTGGCGCTGGTGTTGCTGCTGGTGCTGTGGAGTCGGGCGTTGGAGCTGCTGCTGGTGCTGAGGACCCGGGAGTTGGAGCTGCTGCTGGTGCTGAGGACCCTGGCGCTGGTGTCTCTGCTGGTTCTGGAGTCGCTGCACGGCAGCGGCCGTACTTCGTTCCGCTCCTTCAGCAGGTTCTTGGTCAGCTCCCTCCTCCTTGTCCTCCTCCCTCCTTAGGGTGTCCTCCGTTTGTCTAGCTGTTGTCGCAGCTACCGTCTGCCTCCTCTCTCCCTGGTCGTGCTCCTTACACTGGTCCGACTGGAGGTCTTACTGAGTGTCGTGAGCCTGAGTCTCGTCCTGCGTCGCCTGAGTCTCGCCGTGCGTCGCCTGTCCGTGCTGCTCTCAAGCTCAGCGTCTTCCTGCTGTCCCAAACACTCACCGGATGGCGCTTCGTCCTTACGTTGCTCCACAGCGTGTCCCACTGCTGTCTCCTTCTGCGTCCTCTCTTCCTGCTCTTGCTGACCCGGGGTCAGACTCCCTTCGTGCTGCCAGTCCTACTGTCACGCGTCTCCTGGCAACTGTTGTCACTGACCCTTCCTTTGAGTCCGCTGCTGCGTCTGCCTTAGTTGCTGAGCTTGTCGACTTTGCCGCCACCTGTCGTCTAGACCATGCCGCTAGCCTAGTTGCTGAGTCTGAGTCTGTCTGTCCTCCGTCCGTCGGGGGTGAGTGTGCCCTTGGCACGGACGTCCTTGAGGACAGGCAGGAGGAGTTCCAGTGTTTGGCCGCTGCTTCACCTCATCTCGTGTCCGTACTGCTTACCCCTGAGGGAAACCCGGATGCACTTAACATCCCGACTCCGCGCTCTTACGCGGAGGCGATAGAGGGTCCCTACTCTTCTCAGTGGCAGGCAGCTATGGATGCAGAGATGGCTTCCTGGAAGTCCATAGGCACCTACGTTGACGCTGTCCCCCCTCCTGGGGCGAACATCGTCAGCGGCATGTGGATTTTCAGGGTGAAGCGGCCGCCAGGTTCTCCACCTGTCTTCAAGGCGCGTTACGTGGCTCGTGGCTTCAGTCAGCGGCAGGGAGTTGACTACTTTCAGAACTTCTCTCCCACCCCGAAGATGACCACTCTTCGGGTACTCCTGCATGTTGCTGCTCACCGTGACTACGAGCTACACTCTCTTGACTTCAGCACTGCTTTCCTGCAGGGCAGCCTGCACGAGGAGATCTGGCTGCGCCGCCCTCTTGGCTTCACTGGGACTTTTCCTCCTGGCACCCAGTGGAGCCTTCGGCGGCCAGTCTGCGGTCTGCGCCAGGCACCGCGTGAGTGGCACGACACACTGAGGACTACGCTTGTGGCTCTTGGGTTTGCTACCTCTACTGCCGACCCATCGCTGTTTCTACGCACCGACACTTCTCTGCCGCCGTTCTACATCCTCGTGTACGTCGACGACTTGGTCTTTGCCACAGCTGACACTGCTCGACTCGCCTACGTGAAGTCGGAGCTGCAGAAGAGACACACGTGCACAGACCTGGGTGAACTGCGCAGCTACCTTGGCTTGTAGATCACCCGGGACAGAGCACGCCACACCATCACCCTGACCCAGTCACACATGGTGCAGCAGGTCCTTCAGCGCTTCGGCTTCACGTACTCCTCGCCTCAGGCCACTCCTCTGCCTACTCGCCACTCGCTCTCAGCTCTGCCTTCGGATGAGTCTGTAGAGTCGAGTGGCCCGTATCCAGAGCTTGTTGGCTGCCTCATGTACCTGATGACCTGCACACGACCTGACCTTGCATACCCTCTTAGCATTCTCGCACGCTATGTTGCTCTTGGGAGACACCGACCAGAGCACATGGCTGCAGCGAAGAGGGTGTTGCGCTACTTGTGCAGTACGTTGGGCATGGGGCTAGTGTTTGGAGGGCGTAGTCCAGTGGTCCTCACGGGTCACGCAGACACTTCTTGGGCTGACGACCAGGCTACGCAGTAGTCGTCACAGGGTTACACCTTCAGCCTTGGTTCCGGCTCTGTTTCGTGGCGCGCTACTCGCTCGTCTTCTGTTCTCGGCTCTAGTTGTGAGGTTGAGATCTACGCAGGGGCTATGGCTGCTAAGAAGCTTCGCTGGCTCACCTACCTGCTGACCGACCTTGGAGAGCCGCCTCGTTCTCCTCCAGTCCTGTACGTAGACAACAAGGCCATGCTGGCCTTGTGTCGAGAGTAGAGACTGGAGCACAGAACAAAGCACATTGCTCTCCGCTACTTCCTTGCTCGTGAGCTACAGCAGCGTGGTCAGTTGCGGCTTGCGTACGTGGCCTGTGAGGCTAACACTGCTGATGTCTTCACCAAGGCACTTCCGCCTTGTGATCATCAGCGCTTCTGCACGCAGCTGGGTTTTGTGCCAGTCTTGCCTCACTTGCTCACCTCTTGAACTTGCTTGTACTGTTACATATATATATATCCGCTCTTGCTTGTCTAGCCTTATATATATATGTACTTCTGCATGTGAACTGGCTTTGTGGCCTTGAACTTGTGCTCGGAATGTGTGGTGACTTTGTGATCCACCCTGAGCTTGCTTTGATTTGCTTTACTTGACTGGTCTTGTGACCCCTAGTTCTTCCCCACTTCGCCTATGGGGGTGTGTCAAACATTATATATGTTGTGCTTGTTTAGGCTACAGTGGGTTAGCCTATAGGGGGTACACAATTCTAGGGTTAGGTACTTGTACTGCTTTCACTGTTAGTTCAATCATTCCTGTTCGTTCATTTCAAAAATTACTTACACCCACCACCCATATAATCGCCACCCCCATACCCTCCCCCTCACGAATGTACACGCAGTAGGGAGAGGAATGAGTAGGGGGGGCGGGAGGGCGCGGGGAAGAAGCTGCCCCGCAGCTACAGAGGGGCGGCGCGCGGGTGCACGGGGCGGCGCAAGGTGCCACGGGGTGGTGCGCGGGTGCACCGGGGTGGCGCGCAGGTGCACGGGGCGGCGCACGGGTGCACCGGGGCAGCACGCGGGTGAACGGGGCGGCGCACGGGTGCCACGGGCCGGCGCGCAGGTGCTACGGGGCGGCGCACGGGTGCCACGGGCCAGCGCACGGGTGCCACGAGGCGGCGCACGCGTGTAAGCAAACCGTCGGTCGCCCGAGGCGCGCGACGGTCAGAAAACCGCCGCCTGTGAGAGTACGATGGCTGATGCTGGCTTTGATAGCTTGCCTGGACTTTATTATGTTATTACTAACTTAGCTTTATTTAATCTTGCATGCTTTTGCTTGATTTCCTAGGTTCGTTGCCTTTACTATAGTTTTTATAGTTGTAGGCACCGAACTAGGTTGAGTGCACCAAATTCTAGGCTTTTCGGTTGCCACCGAATTGCCTTCTACCGTATTCGGGAAGGATCCGTTCGGGACGCTTCGCGACCCGCGGAACCTTGTAGTAACACGCGGGTTACTGCCTTTGTGTTGAGCCTATATATAGCCTCGCCCTGTACCCTGATGAATCATTCAATAGAATCATCTTTCCTGAACCTGATCCTCACACTTGGTAACCAGAGCGGGCTTACACGCGAGGTCTTTAACCGCTTAGTTCCGGCCTTTAAAAACCGCGGGGACGACGACGAAAGCTCGATGCCGGTTTATAAAACTATCTCCGCGATATTTCAAAATCCCCTCGACTCGGTTTTCGAACACCCCTCAGATATACTGGTGGAAAGGTTGGAGTTTCGATCGTTCGATCGAGTTTCATCTGAACGGCCCAGAGAATTTCGCCCAAAAAGGTTGGAATTTGGAGCGTCGGATCGAGGTTCTCCTCAACGGCCGAGATCGAACGCGAATTTCAAAAAAGAGAGATTTACGCGATTTACAGAATTGACACTCGTCGATTCTACAGTCAACTCGACTCGCAGTAAGTCGACCAACATCTTGAACTTTATTATTTTCGTCGCGCATCTTCCTGTAAATCGCCAAATGGAGGGAAAAGGAGATATTTCAGTACAGAAAATTGCGGAGTTATGTGCCGGGCATAAGCAGATACGTGCGGCGCTCCCACGACTCGAGAAACTCCGTGCGAACCAGTCGGCAACCGTCACAGCAGCAGCGAATGCAGCAGCGACAGCAGCAGCAGCAGCAGTAGCGGCGACACCGACAATTCTACCTGCGACAACGGCAGCAACTACATTTAATTTCGAAGCAGTGAAACCGAGGCAACCAAAGGCGTTCGATCCTAGCACGAAAGGGAGCGACGTCCGTCGATTTGGAGCTGTACTAGAAAAGTTCTTCGAAGCCGTTGGATGCATAACCCTCAACCAAGACGCAATGCGCATACGGCTCGCAGCAACACTGTTACAAGGCCTAGCTCTAGAGTGGATCAACAACAGAATAGTCCAAGGCGAGGGGACGTGGGCGCAATTTCGGGCAGCACTGATTGAACAGTTCGACACGTTGAACAGTAGCTACTACGGAACATGACGCAACAAGCCAACTAGTGGCATGAGGCGATTGGCACCACCCATGAGTGCCGACCCGATGGAGAACGACGAGGACGATGTGGAGCAGCGGCTAGCAAAAAATGAGACGTGCAAATTTTGCGGCTCTACATGACATCGTATCTTGGCGTGTTGGAAAATGAAGAGAAAGCGTGCGGAGATGAGGGACAAGAACAGTGTGGCATCCGCGAAGCAGAAAACAGACAACATGGCAACTTCGGAGAGGGCGAAAAAAGGAGAATATAATGGCGTGAATTTAAAACGTAATGACCAGCGGTCACCAAGGGAAATCGTCGAGACTAAAGGAGGATCCGCGAAATAAGACCATGCACCGACTGGGAAGCTCCAGTCGTACATCCGACAAGTAAGAATATTACTTCTCGTGGGTTTCAAGCCTTTATTAAGGGAGAGTCAGAAATTAGACCGGTACCGGGTAATATGGGGACTCTACTCCATAGCGCTAATCCGGGTTGAGCGTTACGAGGAGTTAATATTCTCTCCCAGCAGCACTGTTAAAAGGGTCCCTGTTCCCCACAGATGAAGCATACACAGCTGCAAAGGTTTAGGGGAAGGTACCAGGCCCAAGAGAAGCTGAATCGGCATCGGATAAATCCTTCTAACATTTCTCAGTTGAAAACCAATATTGAAGCTGCATCTTCGAGTGCAGGACCTAGGGATGACATATTCGACGTACCCTACAATCCTATAAGCGACACCATCTACGACTACTCGGAGCAGCAGCATCCACTAGTACTCGAGGTGATCTGCAACGGGCGACGCCTCCAGGCCCTGGTGGACAGAGGTGTGTCCCATTCGGTGTACGACCGTGGGACGTTGGAGAAAATTGGAGAGTCATTGGAGGAGACCCATTTTACAGCAATGATGGTGGACAGTACGAAGCTTCCCATCCACAGCAAGCCATGGAGCAGCTACAAACAGCATTGACTACATTGCCAGTAATCATCCTACCGGATCCAGATAGAGACTACGTGGTGGAAGCAGACGCTAGTGACCAAGCAGTCGGAGTAGTACTGATGCAGCATCACGGACGCAGTTTGCAGCCCATCGCCTATCTCAGTAAGAAGCTGTTACAGTGGGAGAAGGACTTAGCTGTAAGAAAGGGATCATGAAAGATTTGGGTACCGAACTATGCCCCGCTTAGACAGATTCTATTGGAGGAGTTTCACGACGTACAGTATGCGGGAGATTTCGGGAGCAAAAAGACGTTAGCAGGAATAGCGAAGTATTTCTACTGGCCCGGGATGGCAGCAGACATGCAGCAGTTCGTCACCTCATGCGACACATGCCAACGGATGAAGAATAGCAAGCAGAAAAAAGGAGGGTTACTTCAGCCTCTACCCGTAGCGGAGCAGCCATGGCAGGTCGTTAGCCTGGACTTCATCACGGGACTTCCTTCGACCTTACGAGGGCATGACGCTATACTCGTGGTGATCGATAAGTTCTCCAAAATGGGTCACTTCATCCTGACCAACGCCACGGCTACAGCTGAAGCAATTGCTCGCCTCTTCTTCGACTGCATCATCGCCATCCACGGCATCCCCGTTACACTCATCTCAGACAGAGACCCTAAGTTCACAAGTAAGTTGGGGACAAAGCTTGCAATGTCTTCAGCATACCACCCCCAGACTGACGGACAGACAGAGTGACTCAATCAGGTGGTTGAACAGTTACTGCGCACCGCTTGCAAAGACGACATCAGCCGCTGGGATCTATAGTTACCGACGCTTGAGTTCGCTTACAACAACGCTTCGCATGCGGCCACAGGGAAATCTCATTTTTTCCTGTGTTACGGACAGGAACCACTTACACCACAGAAGCCAACTACACCGGCACACGTCCAAGCCGCACATGACTTCATCACCACCATGCAGCAGCTATGGGAGAAGACTCAGCGACGTCTCACCACGATGCAGACCTCCCAGAAGCAGTATGACGATCGACAGCGACGTAATCATTTAGTAGCAGTCGGAGATCAGGTGCTTCTTGACAAACGCAACTTAAACCTGTCTCACCTCCCATCCAAACTCCGGCCCTGCTTCTGTGGTCCTTTTCTCGTTTAGGCACAGATGACACCAGTTACATTCCGCTTGCGCTTACCTTCTACGTGGAAGCTTCACAACGCTTTCCATGTTCAGCTACTGAAACCCTACAAGGACCCCAACCAACACTTCCAGGGACGGCAGCTACCACCACCACCACCTGTTCTCCTACAGGATGAACCCGAGTATGAAGTGGAACGTGCTCTCACTCATCGGTGTCGCGGCGGCAAGGCCCTCGAGTTCCTGATACGCTGGAAGGGATACGACCCCACCGAGGACAGTTGGGTTGCAGAAGCTGATATGGGCAACGCCTGCCGTGCTCTCAAGGACTATCTTGTCAAGCAGGTGTATCTCACGCCACCCAGCTTTGAGGGGGGGACGTATGAGAGCACGACGGCTTATGCTAGCTTTGCTAGCTTGCCTGGACTTTATTATGTTATTACTAGCCTAGCTTTATTTAATCTTGCATGCTTTTGCTTAATTTCCTAGGTTCGTTGCCTTTACTATAGTTTTTATAGTTGTAGGCACCGAACTAGGTTGAGTGCACCAAATTCTAGGCTTTTCGGTTGCCACCGAATTGCCTTCTACCAAATTCGGGAAGGATCCGTTCGGGACGCTTCGCGACCCGCGGAACCTTGTAGTAACACCTGGGTTACTGCCTTTGTGTCGAGCCTATATATAGCCTCGCATTGTACCCAGGTGAATCATTCAATAGAATCATCTTTCCTGAACCAGATCCTCACACCGCCCGCCCAGGGCGCGCTGCAGGCTGAAAATTGCCGCGCGCCCGGGGCGCGTGGCGAGCAGAAAATGTCGCGCGCCCGGGGCGCGACAGGCAGGAAAATAGTCACGCGCCCGGGGCGTGCGACTAAAAGAACAGCAGCGGAAGCGAACGGTGGGCCCATTGAGGAAGGCTCAAGGAAAGAGTCTGCTCTGATTACCATGTCTGAAACTAACGAGCAGAAAGGGAATAAAAGAAGAGGGTTGTACTAGCAGGCAGGAGGAGTACATATGGGAAACTCTAAAAGGGTTGTACTCTATGTTTAGTACCCCATTACAGCCTACACAACACATAACATTCGGACATTTATAGCCTAACCCAACCTAGCCTATAAAGCGCGCATGCAAAGCATACATGCCTATGGTGACATATCCCCCAGGCTATGTAAAGAGCGGTACCTAGAAAAGGAGAAACAACTTGGGGTGGTAAAACTAGTCCGGCCTCTGGAAAAAACGAGCCACAAAGCCTGTCACTGAATATAACCAAACAAGAACAAAACCAGTATAGGGTATAGAGATCAATATCTGAACAGATGGGGTCCTAATACGACAAGGTGAAGCTGTATTCAGAGACGCTGATGATATGGAGCGCGTTTGTGAAGATATCAGCGGTATTGGCCCCAAGCCAACTGTATTACGAGTGCCTAACCATGCACTTGCAGCTCATGCAACAGAAGGTACTTAGCTGGTTGTATTTATGAAAGAGGATCATGGCCCTGTTGTCAGTAAACAGGACCGGGGCAGAGCTAGGCGGCTCATTCGAGAGCAAGAAAAACATCAGCGAACGTAGCTATTTAGAAAGTATAGTGGCAGTGTAGATATTTGCCTCACTACTGGATTGTACCACCAACAACGAGCGTGTGAAGCTCCACGAGACCACTTTTGCGCCAAGGATGAAGTAGCCCTGAAAATACATGAGAGTCTTGAGGACGTCTACCCACGACGTGTCGATGTGTTCCATCAGTGCAATTGGATGTCGTCTTTCGAGCACAAGCCCCATGCCTGATGTATTCGCCAGATAGCGCAACACTCTCTTTGCACCGGCATATGCTGACTCAGTGTCTTTCAATCGCAACAAAGAGAACAAGGATGTTGAGAGGAGATACAAGACCAAGGCAAGTGTAGGCTATTAGGTGCATAAAGCCACTAGTTCTCGTACTGACCACTAGGGTCAGCAGACTCTTCGGGGTCAGGGACCAACAGCATCAGGCCAACAGGCAAAGGAGAACTGTAGGTCGAAGGTTTGGAGGATCTGATGCACCATAGTAAGTGATGGTACGTGCTGCTATGTCCTTGATTATGAGCAGGCCAAGATAGTGGCGCAGCTCACCTAGGTCAGTGCAAGCGTACCTTTTCAATTGCTTGGCCTTCACTAAGGCCAGATAACTCTGCCTGGAGTAGCGAAGACTAGATCGTCAAAATATACAAGAATGTAGAAGGAATGCAATTAATATTATATATGTATACATGTAAAAAGAGCAAGAAGGACGTTATGGGCAAGCGCGAGGTGGTCAGGGAGGCGAGTCGAGAAAAGGTGCAGGTTGAGATATATGGGAGGGGTCAGCTCAGCAAGTTGATCATTCGTGAGTTTAGCGGCCATGATGAGGCATCCCAAAATAGCAAAGGAGGGGGCGGAGTAGCGAGTAGCAATTGTCAGAATCAGCAGGCAGAAACAAAAATGAAGGAAGAGGGGTTGCACTAGCAGCAATAGGCATACATATAGGAAACCCTAATTGGGTCGTACTCGCTATAGAGTACCCCACTGCAGGCTAGACAATGATAACATTCTGATACACCCCCATAGTCAAAGTGGGGTATAATCAGCGAAGCAAGAAGTCATAGAGCAAGTTCACAAGGGCAAGCAAAGCTAGGGCATTCACAACGGGCACGTGAAGAGGAGGATGCTAGACTATGAGAGGAGAGGAGATGGGAGGCAACGGCTGAAGCTGTAGACACACGGGCAAAAGGAGCGGCTGGCACAGTGGCTACCGGGACAGCGCCCCGGATTACAGGGAGTAACTGGCTCTGCGGCGCGGCAGAAGCAACGGACCCACAGGCGATAGGCGCAGCAGGCTCTCTGGGCTACCGAGAGCAAGACAGGCTCTGGACTACTGGCGCTGCAGGTGACACGACGGCAGCCTCCACACAACTTCCCCCAACTGTCCCACCCCTCTATCACACACCCCTTGTTGTACCCCTAGCTCCACTCCCACATCACCCCCCTGAAACCCTAAACCCCCGGCTCCCACACACCCACCCCCCTCAGCAGCAGCTGAAGCAGTGGGAGACGGAGGAGGAGGAGGAGCTGCAGGTTACCCACACCGGTCACCCCCATGCCTGCCACCCCCAAACCCTAACACAGGTAGGAGCGCAGGAAGCAGCAGGGGCGGTTCACGGAGGGAAAGGGAGGCGACGGGGGGGTCTCCTAGGCGCCACGAAGGAGCAGGGCGCGGGCCCCCCCGAGGGCGCCATGGCGGGTGACGGGAGGGGGGCCGCGCACGGGCCCACGAAGGCGGCTCGACGGGCGACGGAAGAGGCCGCGCGCGGGCCTCCAAGGCGCCGCGACGAGGCGAGGGGAGGGGGCGACACGCAGGCCCCCAAGGCGCCGCGATGAGGCGACGGGAAGGGCCGGCGCGCGGGCCCCCAAGGCGCCGCGGCGAGGCGACGGGAGGGGCCGGCGCGCGGGCCCCCAAGGCGCCGCGACGAGGCGATGGGAGGGGCGGGCGCGCGGGCCCCCAGGGCGCCGCGACGAGGCGGCGGGAGGAGGGCGACGCGTGGGCCCCAGGGCGCCGCGACGGGCGACGGGGAGGGGCAGTGTGCAGGTCCCCGGGGGCGCCACGACGGGCAGAAAACCGCCGCGCGAAGCAGGAAACCGCAGCGTGCCTCGGGGCGCACGGCGGGCAGAAATCCGCGCACGCCCCGAGCGCACGGCGGGATGAAAAACGCCGCGCGCTCCGAGTGCGCGGCAGGAAGAAAGGGTCGCGCGCCCAGGGCGCGCGACAACAGTAGAGCAGCGGAAACATCGGGTGGGGCCCACCTACAGGATCGACCTAGGAGGGTCGACCTGCTCTGATAGCATGTCAGAATCAGCAAGCAGAAATAGAAATGAAGGAAACCCTAATTGGGTTGTACTCGCTATAGAGTACCCCACTGCAGGCTAGACAATGATAACATTCTGACAGCAATAGCATCCCGACACTCTTTCGCCATCGCGGCTTGGCGAAATTGGCGGCGACACTCACTCCGCCAGTGGCAGGAGGCAATTAATAGCAAGGCACACAACATCGTCATGCGAACCCCAAACTGCGCATGCAAGCTGGGACATGCGGTGAGCGTCCCATTCCTCCAAGCTGGGCTCAACAGTAGAGGAGCGGGTAGCTCTCCCGAGACGTAATTGTACAGGTAGTGGTTGTCACGTCAAAGTTGATCGCTCGCCCCTCCTCATTGAGCCTATTCGCTTAAGCGAAGCCAACTTCGTGATCGGCTAGGCTTTGTGGTCAACGCCGACTTGGAGGAGCAAGCCATCTTTGTTGGTCGACCTCGTCGGAGCCGACTTCGGCAAAAGCCGACTTTTACGAAGCCAACATCGAAGAACGGTGAAACCGACTTTGTTGTACCGCATACAAGGTGTGCAGCTGACTTGGAGGAGCAAGTCGGCTTGCATAGCCAACCTAAGCGAAGCTGACTTCGGTGAAGCCGACCTTGGTAGTTGGCTAGCTTCGGTGAGCCCAGCCACAACGAATCCGACGATGAAGTCAAGTCGGTGGCTGGCTTTGGGCCTTAGCGGTCGAGCAAGGTGTTTGTCGACCTGAAACCGACGGAGTGAGTCGGCCGACTCAGCGGCCTGTTCTGGTTGACTGTATAACCTGGTTGACGAAGTTCTGCGGGGTGCGTGAACGTCGTCCATGTGGTCTTGGTGAAGTCGACCTGCGTAACGGCAGCACGAGGTCGATGTGGCACATCTAAGAGCAACCGTCGGCATGTAGTCGACCTGGCCACCCGGGCAATGTGCTTAACGGGCAACCGTCTACCTCCACCTACTCGGTAGGTGCGCCCATGTGCGCGCAAGGACACCTGCGGTTTCAATGCTTGCAAGTCACATTGCTGCAGCAATAGCAAGCCACCCTAATGCAGCACTGGCAGGTCGCCAACTTGCTGTATTGTCAGAGGTCCACTGGTGATCCCCGATCGATCCTAGGGAAGGGTTACAGGCACGTTTGCCTGGGGGGTTATGGGCGCACTGACCCGCTACTGAAACAAGCCCTTTTATCCCAATGGTCTAGTGGTTGGGATTCTGAGATGGTATCCAGAGCGAAGGTCTCGGGTTCGAATCCCGGTGTATGCACTTCGGGCATCCCAGTGCGGGGGGGTGTCAGAGGTCCACTGGTGATCCCCGATCGATCCTAGGGAAGGGTTACAGGCACGTTTGCCTGGGGGGTTATGGGCGCACTGACCCGCTACTGAAACAAGCCCTTTTATCCCAATGGTCTAGTGGTTGGGATTCTGAGATGTATTGATAAGCCACCTTCTAGTTGCGTTAGCACGCCATTGACTTGCAATGCTGCCAGGCTGGCCTTGTGTTACACTAGAGGTCGACCTGCCTACTTGCTATGCTTACTAGGCCCTATATGTAACCTTTGCCATTGCCTTTTTGCATCATATTATCGAAGTTTTAGAGTGAAACTCTTGCCGTTTTTCCCTATAAACAATGCAAGTAGAGAGAACACGAGCAAACACTACGATCATATGTACCACCTGTGCCTTCCTCCATAGAGTGACTCTCTGCAGAGCCGCCATACGAGCTCTGACACTATGGCAGGAGTGAGCAAGGGCACGGCTGCTGTAAATGAGAGGGGGCAACATGGCAGAGGAGAAGACAATCAGAGGTAGTCATGCATAGCCAAACCCTAAACCCTCAATCACGCCTGCAAGTGCGTTGGCAGGTAGCAGCTACAGACGCGGGCATCAGCGGCAACAGGCATGGCCGACATGTGAGGTAGCAGGTACGCTCGTCAAGTGTGCAGCAAACGCGGCACCAGGGTGCAGGAGGCACTGTGGCAGGGCGCAACGGCATATGGTAGGCGCGATGGTAGGGCGCGCGAGGCGTGCAGAACACGCGGCGGTAGGGTGTACAGTAAGCGCAGCAGGGAGCATAATAGGTACGCGGGAGGAAGTCGGTTGGGCGCATGGCAGGCACGTAGCAGCGTGCACGTCAGGGCGTTTTAGGCGCACGACTGAGGGCGTGGCAGGTGCGCAGAAGGTGCGTAGCAAGGTGCGTAGTAGAGCGTGCGGTAGGCATGCACCAGGGCGCGGCAGGCACACTAGAGGGTACGACAGGTGCGCTAGAGGGTACGGCATGTGTGCAATGAATAGGGTGCGGCGGGCATGAGAGTAGGGCGCGGCGATAGGCGAGTGCAATTATGCTACATTCAAATACCACGTGTTTAACGGAGTCAAATGTCAGTAGAGCTACACTGTGAGATCCCCGATCGATCCTAGGGGGGGTTACAGCCGCGTTTGCCTGGGGGGTTATGGGCGCACTGACCCGCTACTAAAACAAGCCCTTTTATCCCAATGGTCTAGTGGTTGGGATTCTGACATGGTATCAGAGCGGTCTCGGGTTCGAATCCCGGTGTATGCACATGTTGGCCGTTGCCTCTATGCTCAGTCCTGTGCCTCCCAGTGTGGGGGGGTGTCAGTAGAGCTACACTGTGAGATCCCCGATCGATCCTAGGGGGGGTTACAATCGCGTTTGCCTGGGAGGTTATGGGCGCACTGACCCGCTACTAAAACAAGCCCTTTTATCCCAATGGTCTACTGGTTGGGATTCTGACACCAAATAATGTGTATTGCAGCAACAACCCATTTCCGTAAACCGTTTCTCCACTAATTGATAATGATAATTTGGATCCATAACCAATCAAGCCGTGAAAGCATGCCTTATGCTTTATAGTTGAGCCCACATGTTTTTTCTAACGTTATCAAAGCACTCAACAATTATTACTATGACATGTGACATGCTTCTTTTTTCACCCAACTAAATCTTGTACTGCGTTTGACCATGCATGTGCTCCCCTACTTCTGCGGCTTCGTGACCAATCAAAGCTCATTATAGTGACTCCAATGAATGTAATTGCTTTCGTTCCGGCTCCTATTGGACGGTGATGCAGAAAGCATAGCTACTCTTCTTCGATCCGCTAGTGGTTATTGATTGGATGTCAAGCTTGCAACCTCGCCAATTTTCCTATAAAAGTTTGATTCAACACCATCGTGTGGTTAACGTAAACACAATTGTACGGTTATTCAGATGGCAGAATGGCTACAGCATCGATCCGTGAGCTTGTTATCGATTGGCCATTCATCAACGCAACTTCCAAAAACTGGGATGCCCCACCCTACAAAATGCTTGCAGCTTCCACATTCTTTTTCTTTCACCCCCCTGGCCAACGTGCTTGTAACCCTTCCTAGGATCAATCGGGGATCTGTGACATCTCCAACGCTAGTCCCTTAGTTAAACTTCACAACCATGTCTGGTCGTGGAAAATCATCGGGCAAGAAGGTCGTCAGCTGTTCTGCAAAGCCTGGGCTTCAGTTTCCCACCGGAAGAATTGCCAGGTTCTTGAAGGCAGGAAATTATGCCACTTGTGTAGGAGCTGGTGCTCCTGTTTACGTGGCCGCGGTTCTCGAGTACTTGGCTGCTAAAGTTTTTGAGCTTGCTAGAAACGCCGCTCATTACAACAAGAAGACCAGAATCCTTCCTCGCAACATCCATCTTGCTGTGAGAAATGATGAATAGCTAATCAAGCTTCTTGGAGCAGTTACGATTGCGGCTGATGGGTGTGCTTCCGAACATCCAGTCCGTTTTGTTGCCGAAGAAGTCTACAGGAAAGGACGACGAGGAAAGCCCCTAAGCCTTATAGCATATCTACGGTAAATCTCATAACAAGTGGACCGCGTGTCTGCATGTCGCGTTAGGTCTAGTGCCCGTTTCTTTGTATTAATACCTGTGAGAATAAGCGAACAGGGATGGATGAACTAGAAGTGAAAAGAGTACAAGTAGTAAACCCTAGAATTGTGTACCCCCTATAGGCTAACCCACTGTAGCCTACACAAGTATAACATATATGATGTTTGACACACCCCCATACGCAAAGTGGGGGAGAACAAGGGGTCACAAGACCAGTCAAGCAAAGCAAAGCAAGCTCAGGGTGGATCACAAAGTCACCACACAGTCCGAGCACAAGAGCAGGGCCAGAGGCCAGTTCACATGCAGGAGTACAGACATATATATAAAACTAGACAAGCAAGAGCAGGTATATATATATGTCACAGTACAAGTAAAGTCAAGAGGAGAGCAAGTGAGGCAAGACAGACACAAGACCCAGCTGGGTGCAAAAGCGCTGATGATCACAAGGCGCGAGTGCCTTGGTGAACACATCAGCAGTGTTGGCCTCAGAGGCCACGTACGCAAGTCGCAACTGACCACGCTGCTGCAGCTCACGAGCAAGGAAGTAGCGGAGAGCAATGTGCTTCGTTCTGTGCTCCAAGCGCTGCTCTCGACACAAGGCCAGCATGGCCTTGTTGTCTACGTACAGCACTGGAGGAGAACGAGGCGGCTCTCCAAGGTCAGTCAGCAGGTAGGTGAGCCAGCGAAGCTCCTGTGCAGCCATGGCCCCGGCGTAGATCTCAGCCTCACAACTGGAGCCGAGAACCGAAGACGAGCGAGTAGACCGCCACGAGACAGAGCCGGAACCAAGGCTGAAGGTGTAACCCTGTGACGACCGCTGCGTAGCCTGGTCGTCAGCCCAAGAAGCGTCCGCGTGGCCGGTAAGGACCACTGGACTCCGCCCTCCAAGCACAAGCCCCATGCCCGACGTACTGCACAGGTAGCGCAATACCCTCTTCGCTACAGCCATGTGCTCTGGTCTGTGTCTCCCAGGAGCAACATAGCGTGCAAGAATGCTCAGAGGATATGCAAGGTCAGGTCGTGTGCAGGTCATCAAGTACATGAGGCAGCCAACAAGCTCTGCATACGGACCACTCGACTCTACGGACTCATCCGAAGGCAGAGCTGAGAGTGAGTGGCGAGTAGGCAGAGGAGTGGCCTGAGGCGAGGAGTACGTGAAGCCGAAGCGCTGAAGGACCTGCTGCACCATGTGTGACTGAGTCAAGGTAATGGTGCGGCGTGCTCTGTCCCGAGTGATCTGCAAGCCAAGGTAGCTGCGCAGTTCACCCAGGTCTGTGCACGTGTGTCTCTTCAGCAGTTCGGACTTCACGTAGGCGAGTCCAGCAGTGTCCGCTGTGGCAAAGACCAAGTCGTCGACGTACACGAGGATGTAGAACGGCGGCAGTGAAGTGTCGGTGCGCAGAAACAGCGACGGGTCTGTCAGATTATTATAGCTGATGCATGTTTGTAGGCTATAGTGGGGTAGCACATATGGGGTACAGTTTGCTAGGGTTGTATTTGTACCCAACTCTGACTTAGTCAATTCATTCCTGTTCAGTTAGTTTCTCATGGTATAGAGCGGGTCCCTCCTAAGGACCGTTCTTTGGGCCCACCCACGATTTTTTTTTTTTTTCCTGCTCGGAGCGCGCCCTATTCTCCCCGAGGCGCGCTCCCCCCTAGTGCGCGTCGAGCTGCCCTTGTGGCGCCCCGAGAGTCGCGCGCGCGACTCATTTTTTTTTCGCGCGCGCGGTTCAGGCCCCACTTCGCACGGCCCTTACAGCCGCGCCGCGCCGCCCTCTCGGCTCTGCCGCGCCGCGCCGCCCTCAAGACGGCCGCGCGGCCTCTTCGTCGCTGCAGCAGGCCCCCCCCCCGCTGCACCTCTGTCGGCCCCGCAGCCGCCTTACCTGACGGCCGCCGCCTCACCTGACGGCCCGCCGCCTCGACTTCTGGCCCGCCACCTCACCAGACGGCCCCCCCGCCTCACCTGACGGCCCACCGTCTCACCTGCTGGCCCGCCACCTTACCTGACGGCCCCGCCGCCTCACCTGACGGCCCGCCGCCACCTTACGTGACGGCCCCGCCGCCTCACCTGACGGCCCGCCACCTGACCTGACGGCCCCGCCGCCTCACCTGACGGCCCGCCGCCTAACCTGCTGGCCCGCCACCTCACCTGACGGCCCGCCGCCTCACCCGCTGGCCCGCCACCTGACCTGACGGCCCCGCCGCCTCACCTGCTGGCCCGCCACCTGACCTGACGGCCCCGCCGCCTCACCTCACGGCTCGCCACCTCGCCTGCTGGCCCGCCACCTGACGGCTCCGCCGTCCCCCGTCCCGGCCCCGCCACTGCACCCTGACGGCCCCGCCGAGCCGCCCAGCAGCAGCCGAGCCGCCCAGCCGCAGCCGAGCCGCCCAGCGGCAGCCGAGCCGCCCAGCAGCAGCCGAGCCGCCCAGCAGCAGCCGAACCGCCGAGCAGCAGCCGAGCCGCCCAGCAGCAGCCGAGCCGCCCGGTACCCGAGCCGCCCGATCCGCCCGAGCCGCCCGAGCCGCCCGAGCAGCCCGAGCCGCCTACTGCTGACCTACCCGACTCTCCCATCCTGGTGAGACTTTCAGCTGCTGCCATGGCCACCCCCAATGTTCTCACTTTTGACGCTGAGGGGAGGGCCATTGACTTTGCCGTCTGGATCGAGGACCTGCAGCTGTACTTACTGTGTGATGCGGTAGATGAGGTCTCTCTCTTTGACTTTGTCTCTGGCGCTGTCCCTGCCCCGCCTGCTGATGCTGACTCTGCCGTTCGCTCCAAGTGGGCGACCCGCGATGCTGCTGCACGTCTTGCTGTGCGTCGCCACCTCCCTTCCTCTGAGCGTGCCCACTTTAGTCAGTGCAAGACCGCTCAGGCCTTGTACGACGCTGTAGTTGCGCGCTACTCCTCCCCTTCCTCCGCTACCCTTAGCCGCCTCATGCTACCGTTTCTCTTCCCTGACCTCGCTTCCTTTCCCACTGTCGCTGACCTCGTTACCCACCTCCGCGCTAGTGACACCCGCTACCGCGCTGCCCTTCCTGCTGAGTTCCGCGCTGCGAACCCTCCTCCCATGTACATCACTCTCTACTTTCTCGTCACCCGTCTCCCTGAGTCCCTTCGTGTCGTTAGGGACCAGTTTCTCTCTGTCTGTCCCACCACTCTCACTGTCGACCTCCTTGAGGAGTCCCTGCTAGCGGCTGAGAAGGGTATTGTCGCTGTAGGGGCCTCTCGGGGTGACCCTCGCACCCCCATCTTTGAGGGGTGTGGTCCCTCCCCCCTGCTGCCCTCTGTTGCCTCTGCCGCTGCGGCCGACCTCGTTGGTTTTGAGTCGGTCGGCGCGGCGTCTGCCCCCAGTGGCAGACGCCGCACTGGCAAGGGCAAGGGGGGCAAGGGAGCGGGTGGAGCCAGAGGGGGCGGTGGAGGAGGCGGTGGGGGTGGAGGGGGGAGTGGGGGTGGCGGGGGGGGTGGTGGCGGGAGTGGAGGTAGTAGTGGCGGCGGTGGAGGCGGAGGTGGCGGCGGAGGTGGTAGCGGAGGAGGCGGTGGGAGCGGTGGGAGCGACGGTCCTGGTGGGGGAGGTGGCGGTGGCGACGGGGGTGGCGGTGGAGGCGGGGGTGGCGGTGGAGGAGGGGGTCGGAGTGGCTCGTCCCAGCGGAGCAGCTCTGGGGGTGGTCAGCGCCAGCAGCAGCAGCAGCAGCAGCCACAGCAGCAGCCGCAGCAGCAGCAGCGCTCTCGCACCGTCCCCGGCCCTCAGCAGCTCCGTGAGTGGTACTTGCAGCGTCAGCGCGGTGGTGCGCTTGGTCCCTGCCCCTACGTTCTTCGCACTGGTGACCGTGCAGGGGAGAGGTGTGGAGGCGCCCACACAGCCCGTCGCTGCTTTGGCCGCCTGACCGACGCCTGGCGTCAGCAGTTTCCGGAGGCCGCTGAGATCCCCCGCTGGGGAGAGCTGTCTAGGGCTGGTGTAGCTATTTATGATCTTGATTTTGATGCTATTCTCTCTGCTATGTATGCTGTGACTGGTAGTGATGAGGATGACTGTTACCGGTGTTTCCCGCCCGACCCGGGCATTGGTACTGCCGCGTCAGGTACTAGTGAGGCTGCTGCTCTAGGTGCCAGTGCGTCTGTGCTTTCAGGTACTGGTGAGTCCGCCCTCTCAGGTACTGTGTCGGCTTCGGCCTCTCACACCTTCACCCTTGACTCTGGAGCGTCTCGCTCCTTCTTTAGGGACCGCACCACTCTCACGCCGCTGAGTCGGCCTGTTGCGGTGTCCCTGGCGGACCCCTCTGGGGGGCCTGTCCTGTCTCGCTTCTCCACTGTCCTCCCGTGTCCGGCGGCCCCCTCTGGCACCCTGACTGGTCTCTACCTCCCCTCGTTCTCGACGAACTTGGTGAGTGGTGCTGACCTCCAGGATGCAGGTGTCCACCAGTTCACCCCTGCTCGTCAGCGGGTGACCCACTGTACGGAGGCGGATACAGGTCGCCACCTGGCCACGTTTACACGTCGGCCGGGGTCGAGCCTGTACACACTGACCACTGCTTCTCCTCCAGGTACTGCGTCTGGTAGGGCCCCTTCGTCTGGTCAGGTGTTTGCTGCAGCGTCCAGGTCTGGTCCTGAGTCTGCCCCTTGTTCGTGTCGTCGTCTGTCTCACGAGACCCTCCTCTGGCACCACCGCCTTGGCCACCCCTCTCTGCTTCGGCTCAGAGGCATGGCCTCGCGGGTCCTTGTGTCTGGTCTTCCCCGGTCCCTCCCTCCCCTTCCTCCGGGCCCTGGCCCTGCCTGTGTCCCCTGTGTCGAGGGGCGCCAGCGTGCTGCCCCTCACTCCTCCCAGTTTCCTCCGACAGAGGCCCCGTTGCAGACGCTTCACATGGACGTGTGGGGCCCAGCCCGCGTCCGTGGACAGGGTCAGGAGCGCTACTTCCTGCTGGTGGTTGACGACTACTCGCGTTACACCACAGTCTTCCCCTTGCGCAGCAAGGGTGAGGTCACTCAGGTGTTGATCGACTGGATCCGCGCAGCTCGTCTTCAGCTTCGGAGAAGCTTTGGCTCTGACTTCCCTGTCTTGCGTCTGCACTCGGACAGAGGCGGAGAGTTCTCCTCTGCCCTCCTGAGTGCCTACTGTCGTGTGCGAGGCATCCGTCAGACCTTCACGCTTCCGGACTCACCACAGCAGAATGGGATCGCCGAGCGCCGCATTGGCATGGTCATGGACGTCGCTCGTACGTCCATGATGCATGCGGCTGCTCCCCATTTTCTGTGGCCGTTTGCGGTCAGGTACGCTGCGCACCAGATCAACCTCCACCCCAGGGTCTCTCGACCGGAGACCTCCCCAGCTCTGTTGTGGACGGGGAAGGTTGGCGATGCGTCGGCGTTCCGGGTCTGGGGATCTCGGGCGTTTGTTCGCGACCTGTCTGCGGACAAGCTGTCCCCTCGTGCTTCTCCCTGCGTCTTCCTCGGGTTCCCCCCCCGACGCCCCTGGGTGGCAGTTTTACCACCCCACCTCTCGACGTGTTCTGTCCTCCCAGGACGTCACGTTCGACGAGTCGGTACCCTACTACCGCCTCTTCCCCTACCGCACTCCGTCCCTCCCCCCACCCCCGCTCTTCTTGGTACCAGGTCCCCCCCCAGTAGTCCCCCTCCCCCCTCAGGGTCCTGCCCCTTCAGGTGTGTCTCAGGTAGACGCGGTCGAGCCTGTCGAGGTCACTGGTGACTCTGGTGCTGCTGCGGGAGCTGAGCATGGGGGTGCGGAGTCTAGGGGTGCTGAGCCTGGGGGTGCTGAGCCTAGGGGTGCGGAGTCTGGGGGTGCTGAGCCTGGGGGTGCTGAGCCTGGGGGTGCTGTGCCTGGGGGTGCTGAGCCTGGAGGTGCCGAGCCTGGAGGTGCTGTGCCTGGGGGTGCTTCGTCTCGCCGGGAGCCGCTCTCTCCACAGGAGCTGCGTGAGTGGTTTGCCCGGCGCTGGAGGCGTGCCGCTGGTTCTGGTGGTTCTTCGGCTGCGGAGGGCGCTGCTGCCACGCGACCTGGCGGTGCTCGTCCTGTGGGTGCTGGAGCTGCTGGGTCTGAGGGTTCTCCTGGAGCTGGTCCTGCTGAGGACGTTGGCGCTGAGCCTGCGGTTGGTGGTCCGACTGACGGTGCTCCTGGTGCTGCTGCTGGAGGTTCTGGAGCTTCTGGTGGTTCTGCTGGAGGTGCTGCTGGAGTGGGTGCTCCGGCCGGAGCTGCTGGTTCTGTTCCTGCTGTTTCTGGAGTCGCCGCGCGGTCTCGACCGTACTTCGTTCCGCTCCTGGAGCAGGTTCTTGGTCTTGCTCCTCCTCCTCCTCCCTTAGAGGGTCCGCAGCCTGTCCGGTCACAGCCACAGCTAGAGCCTGCCTCCCCTTTGCCTGCTCCTTCTCCCTACGCTGGTCCGACTGGAGGCCTTACTGAGCGTCGTGAGCCTGCGTCTCGTCCTGCGTCGCCTGTTCGTACTGAGCGCGCTAGTGGTCGCGGGTCGCGTCAGCGTCCTCCTCCTGTCCCTGGGACGCACCGGATGTCACTGCGTCCGTCCACTGCTCCTCTGCGTGCCCCTTTGCCTTCTCCTCCTGCTTCCTCTCTTCCTGCTCTTGCCGACCCGGAGTCGGACTCTCTTCGTGCTGCCAGTCCTACTGTCACGCGTCTCCTTGCTACTGCTGTCACTGACCCTTCCTTCGAGTCGTCTGCTGCGTCTGCCCTTGTCACTGAGCTTGTCGACTTTGCTGCGCGCTGTCGTCTAGACTACGCTGCTCGTCTTGTCGCTGAGTCTGAGTCCGCCTGTCCTCCGTCCGTCGGGGGTGAGTGTGCCCTTGGCACGGACGTCCTAGAGGACAGGCAGGAGGAGTTCCAGTGTCTAGCCGCTGCTTCACCTCGTCTCGCGTCTGTACTGCTAGCCCCTGAGGGAGACCCGGATGCACTAGACATCCCGACTCCGCGTTCTTACGCGGAGGCCGTAGAGGGTCCCTACTCCTCTCAGTGGCAGGCAGCTATGGATGCAGAGATGGCTTCCTGGAAGTCCACAGGCACCTACGTTGACGCGGTTCCCCCCCCTGGGGCGAACATCGTCAGTGGCATGTGGATCTTCAGGGTGAAACGGCCGCCGGGCTCGCCGCCTGTCTTCAAGGCGCGTTACGTGGCTCGTGGCTTCAGTCAGCGGCAGGGAGTTGACTACTTTCAGACCTTCTCTCCCACCCCGAAGATGACCACTCTTCGGGTGCTGCTGCACATTGCCGCTCAGCGCGACTACGAGCTTCACTCTCTCGACTTCAGCACTGCGTTCCTGCAGGGTAGCCTGCACGAGGAGATCTGGCTGCGCCGTCCGCCTGGCTTCACTGGGACTTTCCCTCCTGGCACCCAGTGGAGCCTCCGACGGCCAGTCTACGGTCTCCGCCAGGCACCGCGTGAGTGGCACGACACACTGAGGACTACGCTTGCGGCTCTTGGGTTTGCTCCTTCTACTGCTGACCCGTCGCTGTTTCTTCGCACCGACACTTCCCTGCCGCCGTTCTACATCCTCGTGTACGTCGACGACTTGGTCTTTGCCACAGCGGACACTGCTGGACTCGCCTACGTGAAGTCCGAGCTGCTGAAGAGACACACGTGCACAGACCTGGGTGAACTGCGCAGCTACCTTGGCTTGCAGATCACTCGGGACAGAGCACGCCGCACCATTACCCTGACTCAGTCACACATGGTGCAGCAGGTCCTTCAGCGCTTCGGCTTCACGTACTCCTCGCCTCAGGCCACTCCTCTGCCTACTCGCCACTCACTCTCAGCTCTGCCTTCGGATGAGTCCGTAGAGTCGAGTGGTCCGTATGCAGAGCTTGTTGGCTGCCTCATGTACCTGATGACCTGCACACGACCTGACCTTGCATACCCTCTGAGCATCCTTGCACGCTATGTTGCTCCTGGGAGACACCGACCAGAGCACATGGCTGCAGCGAAGAGGGTATTGCGCTACCTGTGCAGTACGTCGGGCATGGGGCTAGTGCTTGGAGGGCGGAGTCCAGTGGTCCTTACTGGGCACGCAGACGCTTCTTGGGCTGACGACCAGGCTACGCAGCGGTCGTCACAGGGTTACACCTTCAGCCTTGGTTCCGGCTCTGTCTCGTGGCGGTCTACTCGCTCGTCTTCGGTTCTCGGCTCCAGTTGTGAGGCTGAGATCTACGCCGGGGCCATGGCTGCACAGGAGCTTCGCTGGCTCACCTACCTGCTGACTGACCTTGGAGAGCTGCCTCGTTCTCCTCCAGTGCTGTACGTAGACAACAAGGCCATGTTGGCCTTGTGTCGAGAGCAGCGCTTGGAGCACAGAACGAAGCACATTGCTCTCCGCTACTTCCTTGCTCGTGAGCTGCAGCAGCGTGGTCAGTTGCGACTTGCTTACGTGGCCTCTGAGGCCAACACTGCTGATGTGTTCACCAAGGCACTTGCGCCTTGCGACCATCAGCGCTTTTGTACCCAGCTGGGTCTTGTACCTGTCTTGCCTCACTTGCTCTCTTCTTGACTTTACTTGTACTTTGACATATATATACCTGCTCTTGCTTGTCTAGTTTTATATATGTCTGTACTCCTGCATGTGAACTGGCCTCTGGCCTTGCTCTTGTGCTCGGACTGTGTGGTGACTTTGTGATCCACCCTGAGCTTGCTTTGCTTTGCTTGACTGGTCTTGTGACCCCTTGTTCTCCCCCACTTTGCCTATGGGGGTGTGTCAGATTATTATAGCTGATGCATGTTTGTAGGCTATAGTGGGGTAGCACATATGGGGTACAGTTTGCTAGGGTTGTATTTGTACCCAACTCTGACTTAGTCAATTCATTCCTGTTCAGTTAGTTTCTCAGGGTCAGCAGTAGAAGGAGCAAACCCAAGAGCCGCAAGCGTAGTCCTCAGTGTGTCGTGCCACTCACGCGGTGCCTGGCGGAGACCGTAGACTGGCCGTCGGAGGCTCCACTGGGTGCCAGGAGGGAAAGTCCCAGTGAAGCCAGGTGGACGGCGCAGCCAGATCTCCTCGTGCAGGCTACCCTGCAGGAACGCAGTGCTGAAGTCGAGAGAGTGAAGCTCGTAGTCGCGCTGAGCGGCTATGTGCAGCAGCACCCGAAGAGTGGTCATATTCGGGGTGGGAGAGAAGGTATGAAAGTAGTCAACTCCCTGCCGCTGACTGAAGCCACGAGCAACGTACCGCGCCTTGAAGACAGGTGGAGAGCCCGGCGGCCGCTTCACCCTGAAGATCCACATGCCACTGACGATGTTCGCCCCAGGAGGGGGAACTGCGTCAACGTAGGTGCCTGTGGACTTCCAGGAAGCCATCTCTGCATCCATAGCTGCCTGCCACTGAGAGGAGTAGGGACCCTCCACGGCCTCCGCGTAAGAACGCGGAGTCGGGATGTCTAGTGCATCCGGGTCTCCCTCAGGGGCAAGCAGTACAGACGCGAGATGAGGTGAAGCAGCCGCTAGACACTGTAACTCCTCCTGTCTGTCCTCTAGGACGTCCGTGCCAAGAGCACACTCACCCCCGACGGACGGAGGACAGACAGACGCAGACTCAGCAACAAGACCAGCAGCGTAGTCGAGACGACAGCGAGCAGCAAAGTCAACGAGCTCAGCGACTAGAGCAGACGCAGCAGTGGACTCAAAAGAGGGGTCAGTGACGACAGTAGCAAGCAGACGCGTGACAGTAGGACTGGCAGCGCGAAGAGAGTCCGACTCAGGGTCGGCAAGCGCAGGAAGAGAGGACTCAGGAGGAGAAGGCAAAGGGGCACGCAGAGGAGCAGTGGACGGACGCAAAGACATCCGGTGCGTGCCAGGGACAGGAGGAGGACGCTGACGCGAACCGCGACCACTAGCGCGAGCAGCACGAACAGGCGACGCGGGACGAGACGCAGGCTCACGACGCTCAGCAAGACCTCCAGTAGGACCAGTGTAAGGAGAGGGAGCAGGCAGAGGAGAGGAAGGCTCCAACAGTGACTGCGACTGGACAGGCTGTGGACACTCTACCGAACGAGAAAGACCAAGAACCTGCTGTAGAAGCGGAACGAAGTACGGCCGAGGCCGCGCGGCAGCTCCAGACTCAGCAGGGACAGCACCAGCACCCTCAGCGACAGCACCAGCGCCACCCACACCTCCAGCGGCAGGACCAACAGCAGTAGGCTCAGCACCAACGCCCTCAGCACCTCCAGCTCCAGGAGGACCTGCAGGTCCAGCACCTCCGGGACCGGCAGCACCCGCACCCTCGACGGTCGAAGAAGCTCCAGCTCCAGCTCCAGCAGCACCTCCAGACTCAGCAGCATGCCTCCAGCGGCGAGCGTACCACTCGCGCAGCTCCTGTGGAGAGAGGGGCTCCCGGCGAGACGCAGCAGCAGGAGAAACCCCAGGCTCAGCAGCTCCAGACGCAGCAGGGACAGCACCAGCACCCTCAGCTACAGCACCAGCGCCACCCACACCTCCAGCGGCAGGACCAACAGCAGTAGGCTCAGCACCAACGCCCTAAGCAGCTCCAGCTCCAGGAGGACCCGCAGGTCCAGTAGCTCCGGGACCGGCAGCACCCGCACCCTCGACGGTCGAAGAAGCTCCAGCTCCAGCTCCAGCAGCACCTCCAGACTCAGCAGCACGCCTCCAGCGGCGAGCGAACCACTCGCGCAGCTCCTGTGGAGAGAGGGGCTCGCGGCGAGACGCAGCAGCAGGAGAAACCCCAGGCTCAGCAGCTCCAGACGCAGCTGTCAGAACATATCTATAGCTTATACTGCTGTGTAGGCTGTAGTGGGGTATCCCATAGGGGGTACAACCCAGTTAGGGTTTCATATTTGTACTGCTTTCATTCATAGTTCATTCATTCCTGCTTACTCTTTTCACATGGTATAGAGCTAGGTCCCTCCAGGACCGAAATTTTTGGGCCCACCGAAGCGCGCCCCCGAGGCGCGAATTTTTTTTTTTAGCGACCCCTCGAGTCGCTCTCTCCTCTGCGGCCTCGCCGCCCACTCTGTCGCGGCCCCGCCCTGCTCCTTACGCGGCCCCGCCGCCTGCTCCTTGAGCGGCCCCGCCCCGGCCCTTACGCGGCCCTTACGCGGCCCCACGCCAGCCCCTTACGCGGCCCTTACGCAGCCCTTACGCGGCCCCGCCCCGGCCCTTACGCGGCCCTTACGCGCCGGCCCCTTACGCTGCCCTTACGCGACCCTTACGAGGCCACGCCGCCGGCTCCTACGCGGCCCCTCGCCGGCTCCGTACGCGGCCCAGCCCCGGCCCTTTCGTGGCCCCGTCCCCGGCCACTACGCGGCTCCGCGCCGGCTCCTACGCGGCCCTTACGCGGCCCCGCACCGGCCCCTTACGCGGCCCTTACGCGGCCCTTACGCGGCCACACCGCCGGCCTCCTACACGGCCCTGCCCCGGCTCCTATCACAGCCCCGCCCCGGCTCCTTCGCGGCCCTGCCCCGGCTCCTACGCGGCCCTACCGCCGGCCCTGACGCGGCCCCGCCCCGTCTCACTTCTACGCGAACCGAGCCGCCCGGGACCCGAGCCGCCCTGCAGCCGAGCCGCCCGGGACCCGAGCCGCCCTGCAGCCGAGCCGCCCGGGAGCCGAGCCGCCCTGCACCCGAGCCGCCCTGCAGCCGAGCCGCCCTGCACCCGAGCCGCCCTGCCGCCGAGCCGCCCAGGAGCCGAGCCGCTGTACACCTGAGCCGCCCGGTCGCCGTTCTGCTTTTCTGTCGAGCTGCGCGACCTGCCCTGCCTGGTGAGCACAGTCCCACTGTCACTGCATGCTCTCCCCCCTACTGCTTGCACTGCTTCACAGTCGTCGTCATGGCTACCCCTAGTGTCCTAGCTTTTGACGCTGAGGGTCGCGCCATTGATTTTGAGGTCTGGTTAGACGACCTGCAGCTGTTCTTACAGTGCGACAGGGCTGACGACCTTTCTCTCTTTGACCTCACCTCTGGCGCCTCTCCTGCCCCTGCTGCTGATGCTGATCCCGCTGTCCGCTCTAAGTGGGCCACCCGCGATGCTGCTGCACGTCTTGCTGTGCGTCGCCACCTCCCTACCTCTGAGCGTGCGCACTTTAGTCAGTACAAGAGTGCTCAGACCTTGTACGACGCTGTAGTTGCGCGCTACTCCTCCCCTGCCACTGCTGCACTGAGCCGTCTCATGCTTCCCTACCTCTTTCCTGACCTCTCTGCCTTTCCCACTGTCGCTGACCTCATTACGCACCTCCGCACTAGTGACACTCGCTACCGCGCCGCCCTTCCTGCTGAGTTCTGCGCTAAGAACCCCCCCCCCATGTACATCGCTCTCTACTACGTAGTCGCCCGCCTCCCTGACTCCCTTCGCGTCGTCAGGGACCACTTTCTCGCAGTCTGTCCCACCACTCTCACCGTCGACCTCCTCGAGAAGGCCCTCCTTGCAGCGGAGAAGAGCATAGTCGCTGTAGGTGCTTCTCGTGGTGACCCTCGCACCCCCATCTTTGAGGGGTGCTCTCCTTCCCCCTTGCTGCCCTCTGTTGCCTCTGCTGCTGTTGCCGACCTGCTTGGTCTTGAGTCGGTCGGCGCGGCGTCTGCCCCTAGTGGGAGACGTCGCTCCAGCAAGGGCAAGGGGGGCAAGGGCGCGGGTGGAGCTGGAGGGGGCGGTGGCGGTGGCGGCGGTGGCGGCGGAGGGAGTGGGGGTGGCGGCGGGGCTAGTGGCGGGGGTGGTGGTGGTGGTGGCGGCAGCAGCGGCGGAGACGGTGGTGGTGGTGCCAGCGGTGGTGGTGGAGGCAGCGGCGGAGGTGGAGGCGGCGGAGGTGGAGGCAGTGGAGGCGGCAGCGGAGGAGGCAGTAGTGGTGGAGGAGGTGGAGCTGGTCGGGGTGGTACCCAGCAACGTAGCGGCGGTGGTGGTGGCCAGCGCTCGCACCGGCAGCAGCAGCAGCGCTCGCGGGACATCCCTTCGCCTCAGCAGCTTCGTGAGTGGTACGCTGGGCGTCAGAGGGGTGGGGGTACTGGTCCCTGCACCTACGTTCTTCGTTCCGGCGACCGCGCGGGTGAGCAGTGTGGGGGTGCCCACGCCACCCAGCGCTGCTTTGGCCGCCTGACGGACGCTTGGCGTCAGCAGTTCCCTGGGGCTAGTGAGATCCCTCGCTGGGATGAGCTTCTCAGGGCTGGTGTAGCGATCTTTGATCTTGATTTTGATGCTATCCTTACTGCTATGTATGTTGTGGATTATAGTGAGGAGAATGAGGGTTACCGGTGTTTTCAGCCAAACCCGGGCATTGGTACTGCTGCGCTAGGTGCTTGTGAGGCTGCTGCTCTAGGTGCCAGTGCGTCTGCGCTCTCAGGTACTAGTGAGACTGCGCTCTCAGGTACTGAGTCGTCCTCGTCCTCCCTCACTTTCACACTTGACTCCGGAGCTTCTCGCTCCTTCTTTCGAGACCGCACTACCCTTTCGCCGCTCGCCAGGCCGGTTGCGGTCTCCCTTGCTGACCCCTCTGGGGGTCCTGTCCTGTCTCACTTCTCCACTGTCCTCCCGTGTCCGGCTGCCCCTTCGGGCACCCTGTCGGGTCTGTACCTTCCCTCGTTCTCTACGAACTTGGTGAGTGGAGCGGACCTGCAGGATGGGGGTGTTCACCAGTTCACTCCTGCGCGTCAGAGGGTGACCCACTGCACGGAGGCTCGCACAGGCCGACACCTGGCCACGTTCTCACGTCGGCCGGGGTCGAGTCTCTACACCCTGACCGTTGAGTCTCCTCTTGTCCCTGAGTCTGGTCAGGTGGCTGCGTCGGGTCAGGTACTTGCTGCTGCGTCCCGGTCAGGTCCTGAGTCTGCCCCCTGTTCTTGTCGCCTCCTGTCTCACGAGACTCTCCTGTGGCACCACCGTCTTGGCCACCCCTCCTTGCCCCGTCTTCGGAGCATGGCTTCCCGTGTCCTTGTCTCTGGTCTTCCCCAGTCTCTCCCTCCTCTCCCCTCCGGGCCAGGACCTTCCTGTGTCCCCTGTGTCGAGGGTCGCCTCCGGGCTACTCCTCACTCCTCCCACTTCCCCCCGACAGAGGCTCCCCTGCAGACGCTTCACATGGATGTGTGGGGCCCAGCCCCCGTCCGTGGGCAGGGTTACGAGCGCTACTTCCTGTTGGTGGTTGACGACTACTCGCGTTACACCACAGTCCTCCCCTTGCGCAGCAAGGGTGCGGTCACTGAGGTGCTGATCGACTGGATCCGCGAGGCTCGTCTCCAGCTCAGGAAGAGCTTCGGCTCGGACTTTCCTGTTCTGCGTCTGCACTCTGACAGAGGCGGAGAGTTCTCTTCTCGCCTTCTGCGAGACTACTGTCGTGCACGGGGGATCCGCCAGACCTTCACGCTTCCGGACTCACCACAGCAAAATGGGATTGCTGAGCGCCGCATTGGCATGGTCATGGATGTCGCTCGTACGTCCATGATGCATGCGGCTGCCCCCCATTTTCTGTGGCCGTTTGCGGTGAGGTACGCGGCGCATCAGCTCAACCTTCACCCCCGGGTCTCTCGGCCAGCGATGTCCCCAGCCTTGCTGTGGACGGGGAAGGTTGGCGATGCGTCTGTGTTCCGTGTCTGGGGATCTCGGGCGTTTGTCCGCGACTTGTCTGCGGACAAGCTGTCCCCTCGTGCTGCTCCCTGTGTCTTCCTTGGCTTCCCCACTGACGCCCCAGGGTGGCAGTTTTACCACCCCTCCTCTCGTCGTGTTCTGTCCTCCCAGGACGTCACGTTCGACGAGTCAGTCCCCTTCTACCGTCTCTTCCCCTACCGCACTCCTTCCCTCCCCCCTCCCCCGGACTTCCTTGTGCCGGTTCCCCCCCCGGTAGACCCCCTCCCCCCTCAGGTTCCTGCCCCCTCAGGTGTGTCCCAGGTAGACGCCGTTGACCCGGTCGAGGTTACAGGTGACTCTGGTGCTGCTGCGGGTGCTGAGCCTGGGGGTGCCGACTCTGGGGGTGCTGTGCGCGGGGGTGCTGAGCCTGGGGGTGCTACTGCTGGGGGTGCTGGGCCTGAGGGTGCTACTGCGGAGGGTGCGGAGCCTGGGGGTGCTGAGCCGGGGGGTGCTGTACCTGGAGGTGCTGGGTCTGGGGGTGCTGGGTCGGGAGCTGCTGAGCCTGGGGTTTCTCCTGCTGCTGCGTCTCGCCAGGAGCCCCTCTCTCCACAGGAGCTGCGCGAGTGGTTCGCTCGCCGCTGGAGGCGTGCTGCTGAGTCTGGAGGTGCTGCTGGGGCTGGAGCTGGAGCTTCTTCGACCGTCGAGGGTGCGGGTGCAGCCGGTCCCGGAGCTGCTGGCCCTGCAGGTCCTCCTGGAGCTGGAGCTGCTGAGGGCGTTCGTGCTGAGCCTGCTGCTGTTGGTCCTGCCGCTGGAGGTGTGGGTGGCGCTGGTGCTGTCGCTGAGGGTGCTCGTGCTGTCCCTGCTGAGTCTGGAGCTGCCGCGCGGCCTCGGCCGTACTTCGTTCCGCTCCTTCAGCAGGTTCTTGGTCTTTCTCCTCCAGTAGAGGGTCCACCGCCTGTCCAGTCGCAGCCCCTACTCGAGCCTTCCTCTCCACTGCCTGCTCCCTCTCCTTACACTGGTCCTACTGGAGGTCTTGCTGAGCGTCGTGAGCCTGCGTCTCGTCCCGCGTCGCCTGTTCGTGCTGCTCGCGCTAGTGGTCGCAGTTCGCGTCAGCGTCCTCCTCCTGTCCCTGGCACGCACCGGATGTCTTTACGTCCGTCCACTGCTCCTCTGCGTGCCCCTTTGCCTTCTCCTCCTGAGTCCTCTCTTCCTGCGCTTGCGGACCCTGAGTCGGACTCTCTTCGTGCTGCCAGTCCCACTGTCACGCGTCTGCTTGCTACTGTCGTCACTGACCCCTCTTTTGAGTCCACTGCTGCGTCTGCTCTAGTCGCTGAGCTCGTCGACTTTGCTGCTCGCTGTCGTCTCGACTACGCTGCTAGTCTTGTTGCTGAGTCTGCGTCTGTCTGTCCTCCGTCCGTCGGGGGTGAGTGTGCTCTTGGCACGGACGTCCTAGAGGACAGGCAGGAGGAGTTACAGTGTCTAGCGGCTGCTTCACCTCATCTCGCGTCTGTACTGCTTGCCCCTGAGGGAGACCCGGATGCACTAGACATCCCGACTCCGCGTTCTTACGCGGAGGCCGTAGAGGGTCCCTACTCCTCTCAGTGGCAGGCAGCTATGGATGCAGAGATGGCTTCCTGGAAGTCCACAGGCACCTACGTTGACGCGGTTCCCCCTCCTGGGGCGAACATCGTCAGTGGCATGTGGATCTTCAGGGTGAAGCGGCCGCCGGGCTCTCCACCTGTCTTCAAGGCACGGTACGTTGCTCGTGGCTTCAGTCAGCGGCAGGGAGTTGACTACTTTCAGACCTTCTCTCCCACCCCGAAGATGACTACTCTTCGGGTGCTGCTGCACATAGCCGCTCAGCGCGACTACGAGCTTCACTCTCTCGACTTCAGCACTGCGTTCTTGCAGGGTAGCCTGCACGAGGAGATCTGGCTTCGCCGTCCACCTGGCTTCACTGGGACTTTCCCTCCTGGCACCCAGTGGAGCCTCCGACGGCCAGTCTACGGTCTCCGCCAGGCACCGCGTGAGTGGCACGACACACTGAGGACTACGCTTGCGGCTCTTGGGTTTGCTCCTTCTACTGCTGACCCGTCGCTGTTTCTTCGCACCGACACTTCCCTGCCGCCGTTCTACATCCTCGTGTACGTCGACGACTTGGTCTTTGCCACATCGGACACTGCTGGACTCGCCTACGTGAAGTCCGAGCTGCTGAAGAGACACACGTGCACAGACCTGGGTGAACTGCGCAGCTACCTTGGCTTGCAGATCACTCGGGACAGAGCACGCCGCACCATTACCTTGACTCAGTCACACATGGTGCAGCAGGTCCTTCAGCGCTTCGGCTTCACGTACTCCTCGCCTCAGGCCACTCCTCTGCCTACTCGCCACTCACTCTCAGCTCTGCCTTCGGATGAGTCCGTAGAGTCGAGTGGTCCGTATGCAGAGCTTGTTGGCTGCCTCATGTACCTGATGACCTGCACACGACCTGACCTTGCATACCCTCTGAGCATTCTTGCACGCTATGTTGCTCCTGGGAGACACAGACCGGAGCACATGGCTGCAGCGAAGAGGGTATTGCGCTACCTGTGCAGTACGTCGGGCATGGGGCTAGTGCTTGGAGGGCGGAGTCCAGTGGTCCTTACCGGCCACGCGGACGCTTCTTGGGCTGACGACCAGGCTACGCAGCGGTCGTCACAGGGTTACACCTTCAGCCTTGGTTCCGGCTCTGTCTCGTGGCGGTCTACTCGCTCGTCTTCGGTTCTCGGCTCCAGTTGTGAGGCTGAGATCTACGCCGGGGCCATGGCTGCACAGGAGCTTCGCTGGCTCACCTACCTGCTGACTGACCTTGGAGAGCCGCCTCGTTCTCCTCCAGTGCTGTACGTAGACAACAAGGCTATGCTGGCCTTGTGTCGAGAGCAGCGCTTGGAGCACAGAACGAAGCACATTGCTCTCCGCTACTTCCTTGCTCGTGAGCTGCAGCAGCGTGGTCAGTTGCGACTTGCGTACGTGGCCTCTGAGGCCAACACTGCTGATGTGTTCACCAAGGCACTTGCGCCTTGTGACCATCAGCGCTTCTGCACCCAGCTGGGTCTTGTGCCTGTCTTGCCTCACTTGCTCTCCTCTTGACTTCACTTGTACTGTGACATATATATATACCTGCTCTTGCTTGTCTAGCTTTATATATATGTCTGTACTCTTGCTTGTGAACTGGCCTTTGGCCTTGCTCTTGTGCTCGGACTGTGTGGTGACTTTGTGATCCACCCTGAGCTTTGCTTTGTCTTGCTTGACTGGTCTTGTGACCCCTTGTTCTCCCCCACTTTGCCTATGGGGGTGTGTCAGAACATATCTATAGCTTATACTGCTGTGTAGGCTGTAGTGGGGTATCCCATAGGGGGTACAACCCAGTTAGGGTTTCATATTTGTACTGCTTTCATTCATAGTTCATTCATTCCTGCTTACTCTTTTCACAGCAGCACCCCCAGGCTCAGCAGCTCCCGACCCAGCACCCCCAGACCCATCACCTCCAGGCACAGCACCCCCCGGCTCAGCACCCCCAGGCTCCGCACCCTCCGCAGTAGCACCCGCAGGCCCAGTACCCCCAGCAGTAGCACCCCCAGGCTCAGCACCCCCGCGCACAGCACCCCCAGAGTCAGCACCCCCACGCTCAGCACCCGCAGCAGCACCAGAGTCACCTGTAACCTCGACCGGGTCAACGGCGTCTACCTTGGACACACCTGAGGGGGCAGGAACCTGAGGGGGGAGGGGGTCTACCGGGGGGGGAACCGGTACAAGGAAGTCCGGGGGAGGGGGGAGGGAAGGAGTGCGGTAGGGGAAGAGACGGTAGAAGGGGACTGACTCGTCGAACGTGACGTCCTGGGAGGACTAAACACGACGAGAGGAGGGGTGGTAAAACTGCCACCCTGGGGCGTCAGTGGGGGAGCCAAGGAAGACACAGGGAGCAGCACGAGGGGACAGCTTGTCCGCAGACAAGTCGCGGACAAACGCCCGAGATCCCCAGACACGGAACACAGACGCATCGCCAACCTTCCCTGTCCACATCAAGGCTGGGGACATCGCAGGCCGAGAGACCCGGGGGTGAAGGTTGAGCTGATGCGCCGCGTACCTCACCGCAAACGGCCACAAAAAATGGGGGGCAGCCGCATGCATCATGGACGTACGAGCGACATCCATGACCATGCCAATGCGACGCTCAGCAATCCCATTTTGCTGTGGTGAGTCCGGAAGCGTGAAGGACTGGCGGATGCCTCGCGCACGACAGTAGGCACGCAGAAGGCCAGAGGAGAACTCTCCGCCTCTGTCCGAGTGCAGACGCAGAACAGGAAAGTCCGAGCCGAAGCTCTTCCTGAGCCGGAGACGAGCCTCGCGGATCCAGTCGATCAGCACCTCAGTGACCTCACCCTTGCTGCGCAAGGGGAGGACTGTGGTGTAACGCGAGTAGTCGTCAACCACCAACAGGAAGTAGCGCTCGTAATCCTGCCCACGGACGGGGGCTGGGCCCCACACATCCATGTGAAGCGTCTGCAGGGGAGCCTCTGTCGGGGGGAAGTGGGAGGAGTGAGGAGTAGCCCGGAGGCGACCCTCGACACAGGGGACACAGGAAGGTCCTGGCCCGGAGGGGAGAGGAGGGAGAGACTGGGGAAGACCAGAGACAAGGACACGGGAAGCCATGCTCCGAAGACGGGGCAAGGAGGGGTGGCCAAGACGGTGGTGCCACAGGAGAGTCTCGTGAGACAGGAGGCGACAGGTACAGGGGGCAGACTCAGGACCAGACCTGGACGCAGCAGCAAACACCTGACCCGACGCTGGGACAGGAGGAGACTCAGTGGTCAGGGTGTAGAGGCTCGACCCCGGCCGACGCGAGAACGTGGCCAGGTGCCGGCTTGTGCGTGCGTCCGTGTAGTGGGTCACCCGCTGACTCGCAGGAGTGAACTGGTGAACCCCCGCATCCTGTAGGTCTGCACCACTCACCAAGTTCGTCGAGAACGAGGGGAGGTACAGGCCAGACAGGGTGCCCGAGGGGGCAGCCGGACACGGGAGGACAGTGGAGAAGTGAGCGAGGACAGGACCCCCAGAGGGGTCAGCCAGGGAGACTGCAACCGGCCGACCAAGCGGCGTGAGTGTGGTGCGGTCCCGAAAGAAGGAGCGAGAAGCCCCAGAGTCAAGTGTAAAGGTGAGGGAGGCCGAAGCCAACGCGGTACCTGAGAGCGCAGCCTCACCCGCACCTGAGGAAGCAGACTCACTAGCACCTAGAGCAGCAGCCGTACCTGTACCTGGAGCAGGAGACTCACTAGCACCCAGAGCAGCAGCCTCACCAGTAGCTAGAGCAGCAGGTCCTATACCTGGGTCAAGCGGGACGCACAGGTGACCGGCACGGTCAGCACTAGTAGGCAATGCATACATGGCAGTGAGAATAGCATCATAGTCAAGAGCATATATATCTACCCTCTGCCTAAGCAACTCCACCCAGTCGGGAAGCTCAGCCTCGTCGCCAAACACGGTACGCCAGGCGTCGCTCAGACGGGCGAAGCAGCGGGACGGTGTATGACTACGTGTCCCACAAGGCTGACCAGTCCGAGTACCAGTGCGAATCACGTAAGAGCAGCGAACAGCACTGAGAGACCCTCCACTCTGAGCGTACCACTCACGAAGCTGGCGAGGCGTGAGAGACACGCGAGAGGGTCGCGGGAGCTGCATCTGGCCGCCACCACGAGTAGAAGCAGCAGGAGTGGTAGTAGGAGTAGCGTCGCCACCCCTACAGCCCCAACCAGCGTACCACTCACGCAGCTGCTGGGGCGTGAGGGACTCACGCCGGCGTTGCTGGGGCTGCATTTGGCTCCGCAAGTAGAAGCAGGAGCAGGACTAGCAGCAGGGAGGCAGGCAGCCAGGCAAGCCAAAAGGCAGGCAGGCAGGCAAGCAGGCGACGCGCAGCGTGCTAGCAGGGCAAGAGCTCACCAGTGGTGGGAAGAGTAGGCTCGGCGACTCAGCTGCTCGGCAGCTCGGCGGCTCGGCGGCTCAGGCGACTCGGGCGGCTCGGCGGCAAGGCGGCTCAGCAGCAACTGCAGCTCAGCAGCTCGGTGACTCGGCGGCTCGGCGGCAGGGCGGCTCGGCAGCAACTGCAGTTCAGCAGCTCAGCGACCCGGCGGCTCGGCGGCAGGGCGGCTCGGCTGTGGGGCGGCTCGGCTGCTGCAGGTGAGCGGCTCGGCTGCTGCAGTGGGAGAGGAAGGAGGAGGAGAAGCAGGGGAGGCCACACACCTGCCACCCGTCTGCTGGCCTCTCTCGTCGCCTGTCGAGGCGACCTGAGGGGGGCCGCTTGCGGCCACCGAAGGAGCCGCGACGGGCGACGGGAAAAGGGGGGGTGGGTGGTGGGGGGCCGGTAGGTGCAGCGGCGGGGCCAGCAGGTGCAGTTGCGGGGCCGTCAGGAAGGGACGGCGGGGCCGTCAGGAAGGGACGGCGGGGCCGTCAGGAGGTGACCGGGCCGCGACGGGGGCAGGCGGCGGGGCCGCGTAAGGGCCTGGGCGGGGCCGCGACAGAGCCGTCGGCGGGGCCGCGTGAAAGCCGGGGCGGGGCCGCGTAGAAGCCGGGGCAGGGCCGCGCGAGAGCAGGCGGCGGGGCCGCGAAGGAGCCGGGGCGGGGCCGCGTGAGAGCAGACGGCGTAGCCGCGTAAGGGCCTGGGCGGGGCCGCGACAAAGCCGTCGGCGGGGCCGCGTGAAAGCCGGGGCGGGGCCGCGTGAGAGCAGGCGGCGGGGCCGCGAAGGAGCCGGGGCGGGGCCGCGTGAGAGCAGGCGGCGGAGCCGCGTAAGGGCTTGGGCGGGGCCGCGACAAAGCCGTCGGCGGGGCCGCGTGAAAGCCGGGGCGGGGCCGCGTAGAAAGCAAGCGGCGGGGCCGCGACAGAGAGGGCGGCGGGGCCGCGTCAGTGAAGGCGGCGGGGCCGCAGGGGAAATGGCGACCCGAGGGGTCGCTAAAAAAAAAGATCGCGCCTCGGGGGGCGCTTCGGTGGGCCCAAAAAAAAACGGTCCGTAGAAGGACCCGCTCTATACCATGTGAGAATAAGCGAACAGGGATGGATGAACTAGAAGTGAAAAGAGTACAAGTAGTAAACCCTAGAATTGTGTACCCCCTATAGGCTAACCCACTGTAGCCTACACAAGTATAACATATATGATGTTTGACAATACCTATCGCAATGTTAATAGCTTTTGATGTAACTATTCGCCGCCTTTTCTTCATGTGTACGTGAAAAATACATGGTCTGGTGGTTAGTGCACGAGAGGCATATTATCAATCCTTTGCTTGAGTATATAATTCACTCATTACGTATGATGCGTGAATGCCCTCCGAATAGTTGAAACACGGAGGCGCCTAAATACCAACTCCTACCAGGGTAAGACAGGAGCCTTATCACCTCTTAAGCAGTAAGGCTTATTGAAGAAAGGCTACTCAGAGGTAGAAGTTCACATTAGAAACAACGCCAGAGAGATTATTGTTGCAAGATCTAACTTTCTTATCTGGAACCATTTATAAGCAACTGGACAAATCACATCCTATCCATAAATCACCCTTTTTCATAAATGCATATTGGTGTAGCATGTAAATTACATGTCTATGTATGGTGCAGGTTACATAGTGCTATATCGACATCTGTTTGCACGAGAGGATTTCGCCAAGCAATCGGCGTACGGAAACGAAGGTGACGCTGACAAATGTCAGGCCAACTGACTTAGGTAAAGAAGCACTTCACACTCTCGCTGGATGGCAGGGAGTTCTTCCATGCTTGCGGGCAGCTGACAAACCGTTTGGTTTCTGTCACGGCGAACTAATCCACCTGAAACACGGTGTCAGGAGTTGACGTTTTGACTGCCCGTTGACTAAGCTGCCGCTGAAACGCGGCTCATCTCCGTGGAAATGCTGGTGGTTCCGTACAGCCGGGCTGTCCGCGTTGATGCATTGGACGAATGGGTTTCGAGGGCCGGCGACATCTTTCTTGCCTGACGCGAGCCGGCTTGGGTAACCCGATGGTCCCAGAGCCACTCCACCCACCCCGCACAAGCCCTTATTCGTGATAAAAAACGCGAAAGGAGTTACCTTCTTAGCGAGCCTCGCATTGCTACCCAAACCGCGCGTTCGTGAATTCCAAGGTACTCCTGATGCCTGTTTGAGCCCCTCCCGGTTGCCTTGTGAAGGGGGCATATAAGCTGTATCGTGCGTTTCGCATAAGTTCGTCAACTTCGCAGCTAGCTAAAAAGAATTCGCATGTGCTTATAAACAAGACCCTGCTACCTAGTTACCTAGTTTGACTTCAGTCTCTTCTGCTTGACTTCGGTCTCTTCTGCTTGACGCGCTTGTAATGTGGGTGCATGAAGCTGGGGAAACAACCTCGGGTGCAGCGTGTCCATCCGGCGCAAGGCAAATTCGCGCGCATGGGGTGAGCATCAGCTGTATTGTACTGCCGAGTCAAACAGCTGGAAACCGTACCACCTGGAGCAATGGTGCCTTCTTTACACAATTTCTTTGAAAAATTAGTGCTCATCACTCCTCTCAATTTCACACACACTCTCAATTTCTCACTCTTCCTTTTTACTCCCCGCTCCATAACCACTTCAGTCCAAGCTCTGACACGGGCAGACAAGTGAGACTGATAGCACCAGAGCAGGCGAAAAGTGCCTACAATTTTTCATTTTCTTTGACGTAATCCCAACTCAAAAAAGAATTTTACTAATCGTTAGATCGACGCCAGCCGCTGAATGGCCTTGTTTTCACCTGCTTTCAACGAGTTCCATCGCCAGTACGAGTTAAGAGAGGAGCTCGGTCGCGGGCAATACGGCGTGGTGCATCGCTGCGTCAATCGCGCCACGGGAGAGCAGTTCGCTTGCAAGCTCGTCGGCGATTCTCTCAACCTGAAAAACCCCGCCACAGCCATGCACGCGGCTCGACGCGAAATCCGGAACTTGTTGCTTTTAGACGGCTGCAGCCACGTGGCGGCGCTTAAAGACGTATACCGCGACGAGGAATCCAAGTCGCTGTACCTAGTTATGGATCTGTGCGCGGGAGGGGATCTTTTGCGCCGCGTGGAAGAGAGGGGGCGGATTCCCGAGCGCGAGGCGCGCAGCGTGTTTAGAGACATGGCGACGGCGGTGCGTCAGTGCCACGAACGCGGCGTGATGCATCGCGATATCAAGCTCGAGAACGTCCTCCTCTGCCCCAAGCCGCTGCGCGAAATGCGCCACAGCCATGGCATGAGTAACCGTGGTACCGCTGAGGCGGCTGCACAACCGCGTGAAGACCATGCGTCTCCCAACGAGATGTCATCTTTAGATCGTAACGGCAGCCTCATCAGCAGGAGTTCTACTACTTCTCTTGCTACTACTACTAGTAGCACTGATGATCAAGCCATGGACGATCTCCGGCTCTACACGGCCAAGCTGGCGGATTTCGGCATCTCACTCCGCCTGCGCGCTGATCAGGAAGCAGTGGGGTACGGCGGAAGCTTCCCATACGAAGCTCCCGAGATGATTGCTGGCGAGGCGTATGACTGTAGCGCGGATATCTGGAGCCTTGGGGTTACCCTCTATGCGATGCTGTCTGGGTGCTGGCCGTCGTTTAATGGAGGGGTGCGGCGATTGGATGAGAGCAGGGATTGGGAGGATTCCTGCTGGTGGTTTGTGTCGCAGCAGGCGAAGAATCTCGTCCGTCGGATGCTGTCGGTGGATCCTGAGATGCGACCGACGGCTGAGGAGATTTTGAGCGATCCCTGGGTGAGGGGGCAGGGAGGAGAGATCGTGCGGTATAAGCAGACTCCTTTTCTGCAACAAGCAACTCTGATGAGCAAAGGCCGGTCTGCTGGGGCCAGAGGTCGCCGCAATATGACTGAGGGGATGCAAAAAGGGAATTCAAAGAGGAGATATTGTGGGGCTGCTGCTGCCGGTGCAGCGGAGACCAGCAGCACAGCGTCGACAGGGGTGATGACAGTGGAAACACTACACTCATCCCCTTCACAAACGTCGTGTCTTCTTCCATTATCTCCCCATCCTCCTTTCCTGGTTTCCATGCCCCAGAAGGCTGTAAGCAGCGTGGGTTCAGAGATTAACATTAATGGCAACAACGGTAATAGAGTGTACAGGAGTCAAAAGCCACAGGGTAGCAACTAAATGATTGCAAGGGTTGCCATTGCCAGAGGCAACAGCCATAGGTAGCTAGGAGCTAATTGAGTAGGGTTGACATGACATACCGCAAAACATTGTATGCAAAGGCATTAAAAATCTACAATAGGTGCTTCATAGAAAAACCACGAAGCAAGGCACCAGTTACATCCAACAGACCATTCATAAATACAAGTCGAAGTGCATCTGTGAATCAGCAGCATCCATGTTCGTGGAGACCACCGCTGTTTCAGTTCCACAGCAGGCGCTACCACCCACCCACTGCCAGGGAGCAGCAGAGGCCAACAACAATGTATTGCCACCTTAACAGCAGGCAGACCCCCCTCAGAATGCACGGACGCCAGCAGCTTGACCAGCTCTTTCACAGCAGGCTCTGCCACGGCCACAGCGACAGAGCTTGGCTTTCAATGTGTTGCCGTTCCAAAAATCACACACCCTCTAATTTAGATGTCATACACCTGCACGGACGCCAGCAGCTCATCCTGTTCTTTCACAGCAGGCGCTGCCACGGCCACGGAGCGACACAGCTTGACGGCATCGGCAGGAGTGACGAAGAGCCACTGCTCGCCCATCTCGGCCAGAAAGTTGGCGTCCCACAGCTTGCGCAGGACATCCCTGGATGCTCTGGAGAGGCAGAGCTGGAGGAGGGACGAAGGGAGGGGGTGGGGGCTGGGTTGAAATGGGTGAGAAGAGGTGGTAAGGGATTGCGGTGGGTGACGACGAGCCACTGCTCGGCATCTCGGCCAGGAAGTTGGCGTCCCACAGCTTGCGCAGGATGTCCCGTGACGCACTGGCCAGACAGAGCTACATGGGAGTGAGGGTAAATGGGGGTGAGGTTGGGTGGTAGTGAGAGAGGTGAGGTTGGGTGGTAGTGAGAGAGGTGAGGTTGGGTGGTAGTGAGAGAGGTGAGGTTGGGTGGTAGTGAGAGAGGTGAGGTTCGGGGGGTAGTGAGAGAGGTGAGGTTCGGGGGGTAGTGAGAGAGGTGAGGTTCGGGGGGTAGTGAGAGAGGTGAGGTTCGGGGGGTAGTGAGAGAGGTGAGGTTCGGGGGGTAGTGAGAGAGGTGAGGTTCGGGGGGTAGTGAGAGAGGTGAGGTTTGGGGGGTAGTGAGAGAGGTGAGGTTCGGGGGGTAGTGAGAGAGGTGAGGTTCGGGGGGTAGTGAGAGAGGTGAGGTTTGGGGGGTAGTGAGAGAGGTGAGGTTCAGGGGGTGACGAAGAGCCACTGCTCGCTCATCTTGGCGATAAAGTTGACGTCCCACAACTTGCGAAGGACGTCACTGGATGCACTGGATAGGCAGAGCTGCAGAGGGGTTGAAATGGGTGGGGAGAGGTGGGAGGGGAGTAAGGGGAGTGAGGAGAGTGCGGGGGAAGATAGGAGCCACTGCTCGCCCATCTCCGCCGAGAAGTTGGCATCCCACAGCTTGCGCAGGGCATCCCTCAATGCACTGGACATGCAGAGCTGTAGAGGGGTGGGAGAGGAGGGATGAGAGGGAAGTAAGGTGAGTGAGGGGGGAGCACATCCCTTGATGCACAACACAGGACAATTAGAGCTGGAGCGGGGTGAGCTGACAGGTGAGGAGGATGGACAGGCGGGAGTGAATGAAGGGGCGAAATTATTAGATGTGAAAAGTAGCCATGACCCACAGCCATCAGTCACGACTCACCAGCCATCAGCCCATGTCCCACTTGAATGCTCTTCTCGGAGAGGCCTCAGTGTGGCTTCCAGAGCTTCTAGAGCCCGTTGATGCCTGATGGAACTGCCTGCGAGGCCACGGGCCTCATTGCTCACCACATCACACTACAACATGTGACTCATCTCCCTTGATTCTCAATATTTGTTACCTGAATGCTCTTCTCGGACAGGTCTCGGTGCAGCTCCTTCAGCAAATCAATGCCCGATGGTACACCTACAAGGCCGCGGCCCTGATTGCTCACAGTACTTACCACATCACACTACAGTACCGTGCTTCTTAACTCGTCAGCACCTGAATGCTCTTCTCGGACAAGTCTCGGTGCAGCTCCTTCAGCCGATCAATGCCCGATACATCAATCATCGCGGAAAAGGAAATCTGCGATTTTGGGTGTGCGAAGGTTTTTCTGCAAACATGTTGCAGTTTTGTTGCGACGAGTGTCGAAAAAACACCTACCCCCAAAAGTGACTTTCCGCATACTGATTGTGAAACCGAATACCAGTGATTCAAAGTCACTGGAACTTTGCACCACAAAAAACCCGACCCATAATCGCACCGCGCCCAACTGTTCCTCGAGATGACATGCGCCTCGGCGTTTGGCCGGAACCGCATACTTGACATTGCATTTCTCGCTTCGACGATTAGGGTTTAGGGAAAACCGAACCTCGCCAAACATCTTCAACATACAGAGAATTATTCGCAAATCTCGTAACTTCAACAGATTGAACAACCAAATATCCAAATTTAAATTACAAAACGGCAAAATCCTAACACCACACATCTCTCAGCGCATTACCCAGTGGTTAGCTCACCCCTTACACCATCATCTGACAACCCCCTACAGAAACCACTCGTTCAAAAACCACAAACCACACACCAAATAAACCAGCAGCAGCAGATCACCAACACCTTCAATGTGTCACACAAAGGTCTCCCATTACGGCAACGACACGGCCAACTATTCCTCAGCTTACAACATCCTACTACCATTCACTTCAGTCCAGCGACGACCCCTCGTCAGACGTCACGACGGTGCGAGAACGCTTCAATGGGGTCCTGCGTAACCGGCTTATCACCTCCTGGTTCAGCGCCCCAACTTCTGAAGGCACATCAGCAGGGGCTATGCCGAGCTCATCGGCGTGGCGTGTGTACGCATGAGTGACAGAACGTATCACGCGCCTGCGGCTACGGGGATCGCTCAACAGTGGGCCTTTAGGTATGCACATTTCCCCTCCTCCGCCACTAGAGCCGCTAGAAACTGGCTCGAACACGATACCCGCTTCCTCTAACAGGGTCTCGTCGCAATCCACATATTCACATGCGGTCATAAAGGTACCAAGCTCGATCTTGAAATCCGCAATCAACATCTGCAAATCGACTGTGGTCGACACCAACGGCTCGTACATGCCCGCCGCAAACGTTCCGTGCAGGTGTCCCATACTGGAAGTCCACGTGTCCGGAACACAACCAGCACGCCACCAGCTACGCTGCATGGTCGCACTTGACACGCGCTGCCATGCCAGACCAATCCATCGCAGCATGTCGAAATTATCAACCACCGCACGCGGCGCCGAATACCTGTGCTGACACTCGGGTTTGCGCACAACCCTTTGCATAAGAAACACACAGTACTGCGCCTTGAATGCATCAACGACTCCGTTCATGTGAGGCATGCACATAGCTGGAACGGCGCCAGACACGTTCACAAACCGCATACAAACTAGGTGCTCCACTGGAAAGCCGTGTTCCACTGTCAGCGGGGAAACGGGCGCAGTGATGCGATGCCCATCGTTGCACACAAGGACGACAACTCTTCTGTCCTTGCTGAAGTGGTCGTCGTTAATCTTGTCCATGTACTCCGTGAAAATCTGGACTCAAACACAATACGTATAACAGGCGTCCATAAGAAACCCTCTCGTACAAAACCACACCACGCGCACGTGTGGCTCCCACATGGACAGCTTCAATGCAGCCTCTAAAACGTACCTCCGGGGTAAGTCTACCGCTCTTCGTGTAGCGCACGACCACCTCCAGTTCACCCTCCCTGCTCCCGCTGTTTTCAGGGCGCTCATCCGGCCGCAGTACGACGAGAGGCAACGCAGTGCAGTTCCCGGCCGCGTTGAAAAGGATGCCAACTGTGATGACGCGCTCGCCGCATATGAGACTACGGGGATAGTCTTGAAGTGACCACTTCGGTAGCCGCGATGGAAGGAAGTGTAACTCTACAAACCAAAACACATCATCAGGTCGCGCCTTCAACGCCTGAATGAGGCCCTTGATACTAGCCATCAATAAATGCAGGGTTGAGTCTCGAAACTGTGTCAACCAGGTCGAAAAACTGCATACCATATATGCAGTATGGACTTCATCCCGCTTCCAATGTGAACCTCCACTGCTACCCAAAAACACGCACTACACTCGTACCTGACATGAAACTGTCAGTAGAGCTACACTGTGAGATCCCCGATCGATCCTAGGGGGGGTTACAGGCGCATTTACCTGGGGGGTTATGGGCGCACTGACCCGCTACTGAAACAAGCCCTTTTATCCCAATGGTCTAGTGGTTGGGATTCTGACATGGTATCAGAGCGGTCTCGGGTTCGAATCCCGGTGTATGCACATGTTGGCCATTGCCACTGTGCTCAGTCCTGGGCCTCCCAGTGTGGGGGGGTGTCAGTAGAGCTACACTGTGAGATCCCCGATCGATCCTAGGGGGGGTTACAGGCGCATTTACCTGGGGGGTTATGGGCGCACTGACCCGCTACTGAAACAAGCCCTTTTATCCCAATGGTCTAGTGGTTGGGATTCTGACAGAAACCGCAACCCAACGCCGATAAGAAATGTGTTTGGTCGCTCCATTTGTTGCACACGCATTGGCCGGTTAAAATACAGTCAAACTCATAGCCACGCAAACGCAATCGAAACGAACACACGTTACACCGACCACGCAATTCAACAACACTACTACACACATCCCCTCTGCAACCACACAACCTCACCTTCCTCTGTCCCAAACGCACACCACACCTCCAAAGCTACCAATTGACATGTCGCTCTCCAATACGTCAACCCGAGTGGGGAGAAGATTCAACCACACATTTTGACCAACCAAAAGATCGGAGCACCACCAAAAGAGCCACTTCAACCATTTACATCAAACCGAAAACACAGATCTCACGTCACATGAATGCAAATGACAATAGAAACGCATACCACAGTAGTACGCGATTTAGGATCCGATAGAATTAATCGAACATCCCTATCCAGTCAACGTTTCGAACATCTGGTTGCACCCTTACCACATACGCACAAACTTAAAACATTTCAACATCCTCATCACGCGATGTTTCACGAAATCGCCCAGTAATATAACCCCAACAACCACGTGAGCTCTATAACCGTTTACTGCAAACAATGGTAAACAAAACCCCCAATCCCATCCAATCCCACACGACTACAACATAAAACAAATCCCCCATATACATCAAACTGTCCACGCACAACTCATAAGCTGGAACAGTATCCTTTCTTGCAGTTGCTAACACACTGCTCTACTCACACAACAAAAACTTGTTCAGCAGCAAAACCTTGGAGTTGCTGTAAGACGGGCACACGTGTATCACTCGCAGTATGCTTTCCACCTCCACTATGGCATATCTGCCCTCATCTCGTCTGGGGCATAGCTGCTTGCATGTGGTCAGCGGGCACTGTCCAACCTCCTCGTAATACCTCAGGTACACGAACGCCTTCCATGCACCATCTTCGTCAGTTGTGGTGAAGATGCACAGGCACTTTGCGTACCATTCTCCTTTGCATGTGGAATCCATGACTGCCACGTCCGAGAACCATTTCTCTCTAGGAGATGCCTTGACGAACGTTCCTTTGGATACTAATGCACCTCCGCGAGTCCGTGGAATGGCCAAGGCGTTGTGCACCTGCAACAAAAACCGCATATCCGATTTAGCGTCAGCACATCAGGTTATTGTAAACCGGCCTATTGGTCGACGGATGAATATGAGCCCATCTCCTACATTCAAACATCTCTACAACATACCTGCACGGCGGCCCCACTCAATCCAAGTGTTTCAATTTCTGCGCTCAGATACTCCATCTCCTCCCCCAATGCACAAATGAAGTCCGACATCACTGCATCTGGTGTACCGCATACCCGCATTGCACGAAACTTCTTGGTCAGCACCAGTTCCTTCGTGCGAGCGGCCTGCCATCATGAACCAACCAGGACCGGGTTAAGACAGGGTTTATATAACACGGTAGAAGGATAACATCGCCTGCACCCACAATGCCCCCCTACAACCAGAGCACGCACCTCACGTAAAGCAGAGACGTATTGTCGTCCTCCGCCCGCATCCGCGGCCACTTCTCTATAGATCTCGCGCTGCACATCTTCTTCCACAATTCGTCGAGAAATGTCCTTCCAGTTGCTTCCCCTCACGGGTGTCTTCACGGTGCTTTTGTGCGTCCGTTCCCACATCTCCGTGTTGTAGTGGTGAGGCATCCCACGAGTCACAACGTTCTCTAGCAGATGCTTAATCATATGCACCTTCGGCAGTTCCCAGTGCGACTTCTGATTCTTGAACGCCCGTGGCAGCAAATCCAAGAGTCTGTGTAACAATGCCGTGTCAAATGGTGGAAACCCTCACACATTTGTCACACAATTCGCCGCACCATAATACATTTTAAGGTTCATCACAGAGTAGCGCAATACCCAACCCAAACCGAAACAGGTGCTTACTTGATAGCATGTTGTCGTGCGATAGCGAGCGTTGTCTGGGTGTGCGATTCAACGCCCAAGAATGCCTTGTAAAAAACCGCATACATGCGGAAAGCGCGGACCTGAAGCGCTCTCAGCTCTCCAGCCTCATCCGTTTTGGTAGCAGTCTGATCTGCGATTAGTATGGGCACGATCTGCATCATGCTCCGGTGTTCAAATGCCGCGTAGTTTGCGCCGGACCGGAAAAACGAGTTCCCTCCAGGTATGCGAAGGACGACGCTGGGCGTGTCTCGTTTTACCCCTTTCTTGCGCCTGCGATGTATATAACGTCATGCCCACCAAATCAAACAATGTTCAACGGTTCGCTAGTAATCAGGTATCACCATGCCAAAACCCCGAGACTCACAATCCAACCTCACCTCTCCAAGATGCGCATTTCAGCCTTGCCTATCGTGGACAGGAATTCATCCATCATGTGGATGAACACCCCAGAGTCCAGAACGTGCAAGGTGTCGGCGAGGCATGCCATGTACACGTTTCCCCAATCGGTGTCTACGAAGTTCCATCGTTGAAGGACGCACTGCGCACATGGCAACATACAATGCAACGGCTATCAAATACTATCTTCCACCAACACGAACATTATACACGAGGTACACCCACCTTGATCGGATGTGTTGACCATCCACTCTTGATTTTCTTGGCGTCCTTCTTTTTCTCGCATGCCAAGATTCTGCGAACAATCACTCTCTGCTTGTGCGGCGTCCTTGGATCAGTTGTGCCGGCAAGGCGAGTAAGCTCACCCTAGAGAACACACAGCCTGCTGGGAGATCCCAGAACACACAGCCTGCTGGGAGATCCAGGAGGGCGACTCAGGCGCCAGCGTATTTGCGGGCGTCTTATCAACTGGCTGCTCCTAGAGGCCGTGGTGCAAGGGGTCCTCGGGGATCTAATGTCCCCAAGAAGCTGAACTTTCCGAGGCTGAAGAAGACCGCAACCTCAGGGGGCGAAGGTATGCGGATGTCGGTTGTGCACGCGTTTTGTATGGGAAGGTTTTAAATTCAAAGGTTTATGACCGCAAACAACTATGTGTTTTCTTGATGAGGTCTGACTAGGTGTTGTTATTGTTTTCCGCATACTATGCAATTTTTTGCCAGAGGAAACCGAGGGCATCGAGACCACAGAGGCGACACAACAACGCGACTATTCTGATGCCGAAGATTCCGAATCGGCGCAGTCCGCGAGCAAGGGCGAGAGCGATGAGGTGCAGGCTAAAACCAAGCCAGCCGAACATGTTCATTCTGGAGCGATGAATGCATCAAAAAGGGGCATAGATAGACCTCTTGAAGTGGAGGGTGATGACCTGGTGGTCGCCTTGCGCGCATCACCAGAGGGGTCACGAGACCCTTCCGAGGAGGTGACCGTGTCGCGCGCCGTGTTTGATAGTCTTAAGCGGGCGCAAGATGACAACGCTAAGACCGTGGCTCGTCTGGAAGAAATGTTGCTGAAAACCTTGGCACAGAGTCATGGTGGGTCACGTCGCCGGAAAGCGGAGAAGCAGAGAGATCCCGGACTCGGGTGTGCCAACCCGAAACGTCGCCGTGTGGAGGCGCCCAGTGACGCTTCTGAAGGCGACGAGGACGACGAGAGTGATGATTCGCGCCGGCGCCATATGAGGTCGTCGAGGTCGCCTGTGCTGCAGAGCGCGCTTGATCTGCTCCCTGCAGACAAGGCGTGGAAGGTGAAGCGTGCGAGGTGTCTGGTTGTTGTCGTTAGGGTTTTTGTTTGTCGAATGTTTGTGTTATCTCCTACGTGCGGTTGAGGAATGGACAGACTCGATACTTGAGGTACCTTTTAAGGAGGTCATCATAAAATCGCGTTCGGTGTCCTATTTTCCCACGTGGTGTGCAGCGCATGTGCGACCTAGTCAGGGTCTACCTGTTTATGACGAAGCCGTACGCAACGATGACGTTTTACCCGAGTAGCGACGACAAAACCGACGGGGTTTGTGCGGTTTTGGACCGTCTGCCCTACAGTTACGCGTGCCTGGCCTTGGCTGCTGACAAGTCACGTCGAGCTGATTTGAACAAGACGCTGAGCGAGTGGAAGACCCGTGCTGCAGCGCGAGTTAGAGATATCGCGCTTCCAAAGCTCGGGTTGTTCCGTGACGAGAGAGATGCTTCGAGCCCATGGGCACCGGAGAAGGAGCGCAGCGCAGAGAAGATCCGGGAACGCATAGGGCTGGCCGGTGAGGGAGAAGGTACGTGATGAGTCATTGTGCTGTGGTGATAGCGGTTGACATTTCATGGTCGTTTCTAGTGTTACAGCTTCCATGTTTTGTGGTATGTGCAGAAACTCTTGCCCTGTCAAACTGGAGCAACGACCGCCAAGGCATGCCATTTGCATCCGCTGCTTTTGTCGCGTGCGCCAAGGCTGCATTCAAGCCGAAGAAGCCAGGAGTTCCTCTCACGCTGAATGTGTACCACTTCGCCTGGCTCGAGCACGTGGTGAGTGTGAAGGCTTGGATAGTGTGGCCGTTTTTATCGCTGTTCGGGCTGGCTAAATTGGTTAGATGGTTGATGCAGGTCACGGATGCTGTCATGTATTGGGAGGAGCGCAAAGGCCGCCTTTCCAACTCTGCGGGTGGAAACGGCCACGTAGTCAATGGGCTCAAGGTGCTCGCCAAAGGAGCTGTTGAGAGGGCTATCGGGGTGTTCAATCCCGAATGGGATGCTGAGCGTCAGGCATGGATTTGGGGCCACCACGGTATGCTTATTTCGGTTAGTGGGCTCGAAGGGATGAGGCCTGCAGGCGGATGCCAAGCCGACGATCTCGGCTGTGACGAAGAGTTGTCCGCGTCCTTTGGTGATGAGTAGAGTAGGCAGCGATTGTGCTTGCGCTGCAAGACGTATGGTAGTTCGAGTGTCGTCGTTTTTTGCTGTTGTTTGGTTTCTGATGTACTGCATGGTGGTTGTGGGTAGGGAGACACTTTTAGTGGGGTATGTATGCGGAAAGTGTGGTCTTGTATGCGGTTTCTAGTACCATTTTGTCAACTTATATTTGTAACTGCCTGTAGCTGTAGTTAGTGTAGTTATTTAAACTTTGTGTGGTGGTGCACCTTATGTGTTTCCTTTGCTATATGTACTTCGAACCCTATAGTGAAGCACACATTCTCCCAACTTTTCTCAACTCACTCGATACTCTCCCCTAGGAGCAACCCGCTCGACATTCAAGTAGGGCCTAGGCTACTAAGCCTAGGCCCTAGATTAATCTACACTTTAACTCTCATTCTCGTTCTCAATTTCGACACATTTTGTGTGTTTGGTGCTGTAAAAGTATTCATTTTCCAATGTCGCATGTTTGAAAATGGAGCTTATGCATATAGAATTGGTAGAGGACGGTGTGGTACCCTGTATTGCCAGCACGCGCGGCGCGTGTCGCCGCGCGCCGTGATTTGCGGCGGCATTATCGCCGAGAATTACGGTGGTAGGTGGATTGCAGAATGTGGAGACTAAATCGTGTACGTTAGGTCAATATCTGAACCCAATATTGAGCGGATGTGATGGAGAAGTGGAGTTAGATGGAGTCTTGTGATAGGTTTGAAATGTTGCGCGGATTACCAGATGTCTGCACGGCTTTGGCTGGAATTGATGGATGGGCGGTTTTTGTGTGGTTAGGGCTGTGAGTCGGTTCGTGATTCTATTGGTTTCGCTTACGTGTGGAAATGTGGACGGTCCACATGGTTTCACGCTTGTGGTTGCGCTGTATGCGAAATGGTATCGCGGATTAGTAACGTATCGCACGAAAGAATGGGTGTGTGACACTTGGAGGGTCGTGCGAGGACGATGGGGGTAAGAATCGGCGGTCGCCATGCTTTTGAACAGAGTATGGTGTCGGATGCCGATTGGTTATATGCTCCATTGTAGGTGTTATGGGTATGGTTGCGGTAACCGCCACGTGTCTTATGGGTGATGCATACTGGGTGTAGGGATAAGCGGATGAGGTATGAGCTGGCGGTGTTGGCGACGATGGCGATATGAGGATTGCGAACATGTAACGCAGCGTGCGAGTTTGTGGAGAGACGACACTTGTAGTGACGGGATTGCGGTTTCGGCCTGAGCAGGGGTGCTGTGTGTTTGGTTGCAGTTAATGCTACGTGTCATGTAGTGGCTGCATTGTGGTGGTAGAGATGAATGGATGGGATGTGATGGTGTGATGGTGGCGGGATGCGCGATTTTCATCGCGCGAAGGGGTAACGAATTGTGTGAGATTGTATGTTTGCGACACTTGTAGAGTCAGGATTGAGTTATAAGCACAAAGATCGTACGGTGTAAGATGGCGTTCACTTGTGGAAGTGATCGCCTACGTGGCGGCGGTTGTTGAAGTAGTTCGCCACGTGGAGTTGCAGTACGGGTGGGGGCTCTTGTGATGCGTTTTTGCAGCTTGCTGGTGATGTCCTCGAGTCACTTACACATAGGATGTTGAGTAACTAGGCAAGCGACTATGGGGATGGATTTGGAAACCGCATATGTGTAGAGGTTTGCATGTAATAAGTATCCGGAAACAGCCCGTAAAGTGACGCAAAAGTTGCTGAACAAGTCACGCGTGCACCCACAAATTTGAACCTGAACTCTTTTCTTGCGTTTTCCAAGTAACCCTAGAGTTGCGGTTTCTTAACTTTAAAGTTTTTTTTCGCACTTCCCTTTTCCGCGATGTTGCCCACCCCCCGGATCGTAAACGCTGCTTCAAAGTCGAGCTGGGAGGGGGATACGAACAGATGGGATGGGATAGGGGAATACGTTAGTGAATATGAAAACTGGAATAAGAGGATAAGGGGTAGAGAGTTGGGAGCAGGCGAGCATGAGTATGAAATCAAGCTTGTCAGCCTGCCAGATTTGAGACGAGGCCTTCAAGTCAAGCTGATTGGGGGGGGGGGAGATGGGGAGACGAGAATATGTGATGGGGTAACGGAATATGAGAACGAGTGAAGAAGGAAATAACGTATGAGGGACAAAGGGGAAGAGTCGTTGAGAGCGGTCGAGCATGCCGATGAATGGAATAAGGGAGGAGTTTGTCAAGAAAAGGTCGTTGGGAAGCTTCCGACACGCATCGACAGATTCATTGACAAGTTGAGTGACTTGGAAAGCAATCAAGTGGAGCAAACAAGGTGACGGGTGGAGCAGACAAGTTGACGGGTACACTCTATGCCATGCTGTCTGGGTGCTGGCCATCGTTTAATGGAGGGGTGAGGCGATTGGATGAGAGCAGGGATTGGGAGGATTCCTACTGGTGGTTTGTGTCGCAGCACGCAAAGAATCTCGTCTGTCGGATGCTGTCGGTGGATCCTGAGATGCGACCTACGACTGAGGAGATTTTGAGCGATCAGTGGGTGAAGGGGCAAGGCAGAGAGATCGTGCGGTATAGGCCGACTCCTTTGTTGCAACAGGCCGTTTCAACAAGCAAACAGCGCCCTTTTCGAGCCCGAGGTCGTTGCAATTTGACTGCAATGACGCTAAGAGGAAAACCAGACAGGGGAGAGTCTGGGGCTGCTGCTGTGGGTGCAGCAGAGACTAGCAGCACATCATCTACAGGGGTGATGACAGTAGCTACACTGCAGTCGTACCCTTCACTTCACACACGTCTGTATCTTCTTCCATTATCTCTCCATCCTCCTTTCCTAGTGTCCAAGACCAAGAAGGATGCAAGCAGCAGGGTGGGTTCAGAAATTAGGTGGCAAGAGTAGGGTGTACAACAGTCAAAATCAGAGGGTAGCAATTATATTAAGCAAAGATTTGCCTGAGGCAACAGCCGTAGATAGTGAGGAGCTAGTTCAAAAGGGCTGAAATACAGCACTCCTAACCATGCTTTTTATGCATGCAGTGCTGTGAAACCTCAAGAACAAAACGAAGGAAGTTTTACAACCCACCAAATTTGTTTAAATAGAAGCAAACCGACAATCTCATACAAAAGGAAGTAAAAATCAACAGCCCACCAAGGTTGCTTCACATTGAAAAAACCAGAAGCCCACCATACCGTATCCCCCCGGATATACCCCCATGGGGGGCAATAATAAAACAGGTTTTTTCATGGGGGTGGGCTTATAATCGAGTAAATTTATAAGCGCCGGCATTTATAAAATGACATACATATTTTTTTATATCTTTTAACACCAAACTGTAGGTCTCGTGCTTGCCTTTTCAATCGAGTCGAAGTTACATGGGATCGTCTGTGAAATTCTCGCGCGCGCTGGGAGATACACCCAATCTGACTCACATCCAGCTCCTGATAGGTCCTGCTGACTGGACCCGCATCCAGTGCAGGGTCCGAATGTGAAGGGAACCGAATCTGCAACATATCCGCCTGCTAAAGTAAAAATCGTTACAGCTTTTTGAACACATTTCAAATTTTAAAGTTTACGTGCGCTTATAATAAAACAAGTTTTTTCAAGGGGTGCGCTTATAATCGAGGAGGGGATATAAGCGCCATATGCCAATTAGAAGCGCCAGGCGCTTATCCTAGGGTGGCGCTTATATCCGGGGGGAGACGGTATTTGTAAACAGCCCACCAAACTTGAAAACAGCCCACCAAACTTGAAAACAGCCCACTAAACACAAGAACGACACTGCTCCGATGCACTCCCGAAAGGCGGGAATGAAACCAACGAGGAGTAAAAAGGTAAAGGCTTCTCATCAAGTACAGCAGGAACAGCTCCTCTGCCTTCCTTCAGCTTGACTTGAGGCCTTCATCAAGCCACCCTTCAGACGCAGCTTTCCTTCAGGACTTGAAGTATTCAGCTGCAGCTTTTCGGGGAAGGACCCAGCAAACTCAAGCTCGCATTCCTGCATTCAAAGGACGATGATTGGCAGCAAATGAACCACAGGAACCAGAGAATTAGAGAACGAGTTCCAGGAGAGAATGAGGGATCTGTACTAGAAAATAAGACAGGAAAAACGTGTGCTCTTTACCAGGGTGATTCACCCTTTGTATGCTGAATGAATCAAGTTTGAGGCAAGACTAGATACAAAGATAGAGAACAGGGGTGAGAGAGGACAGGGGTGAGAGAGGACAGGGGTGAGAGAGGACAGTGGTGAGTAGGGGTGTAATCGGCGTTCACATACGCAAAACACAAGAGACAGTTCAACCAGCAGATGCACATGTGACTTCAATTGTACGTACCTATTAAGGACTCCACTGATCTATCCCTCCATGACCGACAGGATCAAAGTTTGCAATCGCAAAACACGCGCCACAGTTGAGCAGGGACATGAGGGAAGAGTCCTGGCAGTGCAATTCGATGCACTCCTCAGTACTTGGACCTGAAAGGAAGTAGCAACACCGATAGGTATAATGGCATTAGGACCTGAAAGGAAGTAGCAACACCGATAGGTTTAATGACATTAGGACCTGAAAGGAAGGAAGTAACAACACTAGTACTTGTTGAAGGAAAAGGTACGGTGCTACTAGCACTGGAAAGGGAGAGAAGGGAGCGAGAGAGAGGGAGAGGGGGTGACAGAGAGGAAGCGAGAGAGAGGGGGCGAGGGAGAGGGAGGTTTAGGGGAGAGAGCGGAAGGGAGAGCGAGGAAGATACAGAGAGAAAATGTGCAATTGTAGGGTGGTAGACTGCACTTACAAGTCCCAATACCGTCGAGATTGACACATACTGCACCGTCGCACTGTGTGACTGCGCATGTTCCTGAGAAAGAGAGAAAGAGAGAGAGAGAGAGAGAGAGAGAGAGAGAGAGGATACCCCTTAGCCCTCTGCCCTCTGCCTCACCCCTCTGCCCTCCGCCCTCCAGAGCTATTTAAGGGCTGTTTCTCTCTCCCCCTCCTCATTATTTCGTGTGGAGTTCATTTCCGGCGGGAGAGAGCGAGAGAGAGAGAGAGGATACCCCTTAGCCCTCTGCCCTCTGCCTCACCCCTCTGCCCTCCGCCCTCCAGAGCTATTTAAGGGCTGTTTCTCTCTCCCCCTCCTCATTATTTCGTGTGGAGTTCATTTCCGGCGGCTCGCGCCGGCGGCCTTCGGCCGCCGCCGCTCGCCAGCGCGGCCTTCGGCCGCGCGCTCCTGGTGGCAAGGAACAAGGCAGTGGACTGCTATTCCAGGAGAAACACGCATGCACAGGAATCAAGGGAGCAGAGCCTAGGCAAGAGAGAACGGCATGCAATATTACACGCGGCGGAGGCCTACATCGTGTACGGCTCCGCCCCCTCCATCTCAAGCATCGAGCGCATACACGCCGATACCGCAAGAAGAAGATGCGCCGATGACTGGAGCACGTCCAGGGGGGTCCCGGCCTGAGCAGCCCCTACAAGATCCCCCACGTGGCGGGGGAAAGTACGGGCTAAGGGAGCTACCCCGGCGGGCGCTTCCGACACGGGCGCCAACGGCGACTCGAGCGATCCTGCCAAAGTCACGCAGGATCCTCGGGATCCTGGACCGAAACTGCTCGGAAAGTTCCGGGTGGCCCCACACACTGCCAGCTGCAAGTTCGCCACCACCTCGCACGCCTCCGCCAGATTCAATATCCGGCACATGGTCAGCATGGGGTCTCTCCCCACGGGATTGGGGTGAGGTGCAGTCTGCTCTTCGAGCGGAAACGACGCCGACCAGCCAGGAACGCGGCCAACAGTCAAGCACCCAGCGGAGAAGCCAGGAACCTGACGAGGGGAGCGATAGTCGGGTCTCCCCACCCGCGCGGGCAGATACTCGGCCAACATCGGCGCGCGCAGTGGGGCCACCGGGCCGGGATCCGCGGCAAAGGGAGGGTTATTTGTCACCTCGATGTGAACGTGAGTCGGCCCCCCGCTCGCCCGGGCCTGCCGCACCACATCCACGAATGTGTTCGCAGCGTGATCAAGAGCAGGATCCGGCTGGCGGCCAGATGAGCCGCGCCCTCCGCCATTCCGCCGGCCCCGCCGCCCAGCGGAACCACCCGAATTCGGACGCGGAGGGGACGGCTCGCGACGACCTGATTCCCAGCGACGCCCAGGCGACCCCTTCCCCCGCGTCGCCGGAGCTCGCCGAGGTGATTGTTGAGCGGGGGATCGCGCTCGGGGTGAGCGCTGGCCTGCTCGACCACGAGGAGACGGGCGCCGAGGAGAGCGAGGACGCTCAGGGGAGCGCGGATCCCCCTCCCTGCGCTGATAGTGTTCGCGACGCGCGGGAGATAGGCGACGAGGAGACGGCTGCCGTTGGGGATGACGCTGAGGCGAGCGCCCGCGCTGCTGCGGCTGCTGACCGTCAGGACGGTTCGACGCTACACGCGCAGGAGCCCACGAATACTCAGGGGGGGAGAGGCGCGAGGCTGGCTGATGGGGAAGAGTCTGCACCCGCTCGAATCGGTGAACGGGCTCGCTTGCGGAGGGATGCGCAGGCAGTCGTGGCCGAGGCTCGGCAGGCGCAGGCTCCCGCGGCGCGCTCTCCGCGGAATGCTCAAGCTCCGGATCCCGTCTTGCGGACGGGTCCATCACTCCCGACCGTAGCGCAGCAGATGCCAGCGCGCCGACGAAGGGAAGGCGAGACGACCGCGGCGCCGCTGGCGGGGGGCGAGGGAGTCGCAGTAGCAAGAGCAACGCGCGGAATCTGCGTCGGACGCGGCAGTCGCCGCGGACGAAGGGGTAGCGAGCGGGGACGGGGAGGCGGCGGTGCGCGGGGCACGAACAGACGCCGTACAGGAGCCAGCGGCTTCGCGAGAAACGCGGAGAGGCTGATACGTCAGAGCGCGAGAGGCGGCGAGGAGGAACTTCGCGAGGAGGCTGAGGAGGCTACGGAGAATGAGAGAAGTGACGAGGGGGACCCCTTATTTAACCCTGAAAGAGAGGGGTTGTTAGGGGTTGAAGTCGAGGAGGATGACGAGGAGTTGGATCGCCTACTCCAAGGAGAGGAGGTCCCCAGCCCACGTGCCCGAGGCGTTCCTGCCAACCAAACCAGATCCGAAGGTGTGGGGCAAATCCCAAGCCTGGGCCGAGCCGCATCTGCAACCCCAACCCCCAGAAATCGGACCGCGAGACCAAACCGAACCGCCCCCAACATTGCGGTTACCACCGCCCCAGCCAGTAACGCGGGCCCAACGCCTGCCACCCCCGCCCCAATCATCAGCGCTGACATCCTGGCAAGACGTCAAGACCTTTTCGCTGACATCGCCAACTGGGACCTCGGCCCGCTGCGCGACAGCAGACAGCCTCCCCTTGCCCGCCACCCTCCTCGCCCACTTCGCGAATCCTTCGCCATCTGCCTGCTGACCCCACTTCTGCACCTCGCCATAACCCCTGATTCCACTCCTGGTTGGAAGCTGCTGATGTTTCTCCCGCGAATTCTCCTGCGCTCGTCATCTGCACGAAAACCAGACTGGAAGGCAATGGGCGACAGACTGACGAGATTTCGCCAAGGGCAGTGGCGCGGCCTTTACGACGAGGCGGCAGAAGCAGTGAACAACAACCCCCAACCACGCCACGTACCTGACACCACGGGAAAGCTGGCGAGAGCCGAGGGATTAGCGAAAAGGGGAAACCTGGCGAAGTCCCTCCAGTCGCTAACTGCCACGCCCGTCTGCTCGCCAACCCCTGACGCATTGGCTGCGCTCACGGCCAGGCACCCAAGGGCCACCGCAGCCATCCCAGTCTGGGTGCAAGACTTTGCCCCTGAGACTCTGCCCTCAATCACAGCTCGCGAGTTCAGGAAGCTGCTGGCCCGTTGCCCCAACGGCGTAGGGGCTGGGCCATCAGGGACTACCTTCGAGCACTTGAGAGATGCGGCCCTTGGGAACACCGACGTCCTCCTACAACTGCATGCGCTTACCAACACGGCGCTAGCGGGTAAACTGAGCGCCGAGGCTGCAGATCTACTCACCGCTTCGCGCCTGCTCGCCTTCACGAAACCCCAAGGCGGAACTAGGCCAATAGCCGTGGGCGAATGTCTGCTGCGTATTGTCACAAAGGCGGCGCTCTTCCTGGCCGCCCCTGCAGCGCGCGACCACTTCACCCCGCTACAATTCGGTGTGGCGATCGCGGGGGGCATCGAGGCAGCGATACACGCGGCCCGCACCTACCTGGAGGAGTTCCCCGGAGCAACGGCCCTCCAGATCGACCTGGCAAACGCTTTCAATGCCGTGGAGCGCGCGGCGGTGTTTGAAGGACTGAAAGGCACGAAGCTTGACACCCTGGTCCCCCTCGTCCGCCTCTCATACGGCCGCCCATCAGCCCTCTACCTCGACCACGATTTCGAGGCGGCGCCTCTACAGAGCGCGCGAGGCGTGCGCCAGGGTGACCCACTGGGGCCTATGCTGTTCGCGGCCAGCATCCATCCCTGTCTCGCTGCAACGGCGACGGCCCACCCAGAGGTGGTCCTCCTCGCGTACGCAGATGACATCACCCTGCTAGGCGAGACTGCGAGCTGCACGGCGGCCTTCAACCACCTCACGGAAGCACTTCTCAGCCACGGCCTGTCCCACAACCCCGCGAAATGCGAAGCATGGTCCGCCACAGCCCTGGAGCCCGCTGCTCTGCCCCACGGCGTCACTATCTCCCGGGACGGGATCCGCGTCTTGGGCAGCCCGATTGGGCCCCCCGCCGACTGCGCTGCCCGAGTGCGGGAACGCCTTAAAGCTGCTGCTGAACCGCTCCCGCTCCTCTCCCAGATGGACCCGCAACTCTGCCTGCTCCTACTTACCCGCTGCGTGAGCCGCCGCGCTTCGTTCATGGTCAGAGCCACGCCGCTTGAAGCCCTACCGCTGAGGGAATGGTCCGCCTGGGGGGAAGAACTGTTCCATACCTACCTTGCCGCAGCACACACAGAAACCCCCAGAGCCCGGGTCGAGAGGGAGAGGATTTGGCACCAGGCCGCCCTGCCCGCGTCCCTGGGAGGCCTGGGCATCACCAACCCTGCAGTGGAGGGGGGACATGCCTACCTGGCTGCAGTCACTGCTGCTGCACACCTGCTGCGAACCTTCGGCGACGCGGCAAACCCTGCTCTCACTGGACTGCTGCCGCTAATGGACTCCAACGAGGAATCTACGTCCCTCCTCCCAAGGCGCCTTGCTGCCCTAGAAGCCGCGCTGCCTCCTGAGGGGATCGAGGCCCTCCAAGTGGGGAGACAGAGACCGGACGGGCCAAAGCTCCAACAGTCGCTCTCCCTCGCGGTTCAAACTGCAAGGTTCATGCAACTGCTCGAGAGCTCGCGGGAGATGGAGCTCAACCCACTGTTCGGACACACGCAGCGGCTGCAGTCCCTCTTGGGCCCCGGCGCAGGGGACTGGCTGCTCGCCGTCCCGCTGATCTCCTCCCTCCGCCTCGGGCCCTCTCAGTTCTCCACAGCGGCCTCCTTCCGCTTAGGCCTCCCCCTACCTGTGCCAAGGCGCTGCGACTGCAGATACCGCACCACATTCCCCGACGACCGCCTACCGAACCATTTGATGCGGTGCGAGAAAGGGGGGGGGAGAATTGCAACCCACAATGCCCTTCGGGACGAGTGCGCAAAGATAGCTGCGGAAGCGGGCTTCACCGTGCATAAGGAGACAACGGCTTACTCACCGGTCGAAAACCTCAAAGCGGATATCTCTATCCGCCATCCCGACACCGGTGAAGTGTGGATCTGTGACATCACGGTCACGGACCCCGTCTCCCACCAGGATGAATACGCCCGTAAAGCTCCCGGTTGGGCTGCTAGAATGCAGGCGGACAAGAAGGCAAGCAAATACGCCAGGCGGAGCGCTTGGGTGGGCTTTTACGCCTTGGCGGTTGAGACCTACGGTTACCCCTCGAGTGGAGTCCTGGAATTCCTTCACAGCTGCGCGGAGTTAGCGGCCATGCGGCGGTTCAACGCCACCCCCAAGTCGAGGGAATGCGCCAAGCTACTCACCGAGTACCGGCAGCGGTGGAGTGTGACCCTGCAGAGAGCGCAAGCCACTGCCCTCAGGGATAAGACCCATGAGGCCCTCACGGCGGATGCGCTCGGCCTGCAGGGCCCGTTTACTCCAATGAGTGAAGGGCAGCTGTATCAGTTGATAGAAGACCCCTCCGGCCATTAGGGCCGGGCGGGGAGGGGGGGGCTGGGGCTGGGATAGTGCGGGGTTAGCTGCTGTTTTGCTGTAGCCTGGCCGTGAGATTGCTGTAGCCTTACCATCTGTGTACCTCGCTGACATTAATACCAAGGCCCGTTCGAGAGAGAGAGAGAGAGAGAGAGAGAGAGAGAGAGAGAGAGAGAGAGAGAGAGAGAGAGAGACAGAGAGAGAGAGAGAGAGAGAGAGAGAGAGAGAGAGAGGGGGGGGGGGGGGGAGGGGGAGAGGGAGAGAGTGAGAAAGTCGGAGGAGATGAGAGAGGGCGAGGAACGTGAACTACTATGACTGGGAAAGGGGACATGAGCGTGAGCGCTTGGCAGAATTTTGAGTCGACTCAAAAGTCACTTTGAGTCGACTCAAAGGAAAGGGGACATGAGCGTGAGCGCTTGGCAGAATTGGAGGTATTCTGCCAAGCAGTGCTGCAAAGAACAAGCACACTACGCACCTGTGCAAATGCCGTTGTGCCGCGTATATCCTTTTGCGCAGTAACAGACCGCACCATCATTCTTGTCGACACATACTTCAGTCTCGGAATTACAAGGGTATGAGTCGCATGTCCCTGGCAGAAGCGAGGGAGAATGGAAGGTAGTTTTGAGAGTGGGATATAGAGAGACAAAGAGAGCATAATTTAAAACGTGGGATATAGAGAGACAAAGAGAGCATAATCTAAAACGTGGGATATAGAGAGACAAAGAGAGCATAATCTAAAACGTGGGATATAGAGAGACAAAGAGAGCACAATCTAAAACGTGGGATATAGAGAGACAAAGAGAGCATAATCTAAAACGTGGGATAAAGAGAGACAAAGAGAGCATAATCTAAAACGTGGGATATAGAGAGACAAAGAGAGCATAATTTAAAACGTGGGATATAGAGAGACAAAGAGAGCATAATTTAAAACGTGGGATATAGAGAGACAAAGAGAGCATAATTTAAAACGTGGGATATAGAGAGACAAAGAGAGCATAATCTAAAACGTGGGATATAGAGAGACAAAGAGAGCATAATCTAAAACGTGGGATATAGAGAGACAAAGAGAGCATAATCTAAAACGTGGGATATAGAGAGACAAAGAGAGCATAATCTAAAACGTGGGATATAGAGAGACAAAGAGAGCATAATTTAAAACGTGGGATATAGAGAGACAAAGAGAGCATAATCTAAAACGTGGGATATAGAGAGACAAAGAGAGCATAATTTAAAACGTGGGATATAGTTTTGTGCCATACAGAGAGCTGGTTAGACCGTGTAGAGAGATGGGATGGATCCAGTTAAATGAAGACCGATGAGCGTGCAGGGAAAATGCGAGGCACACAAAGACGCACGTACCTTTACAATTCGGCGGCGCGCCTGTGTATTCGGGCTCCCTGCAAACGCATTGTCCAACGTAATCCGTTTCTTTGCAACGTTCCAAGGGGCCACACTTCGTGAATATGCATTGTGCTGGCAGTTGTTGGTTGGCAAAATCATCAACGAGGGAGAGGGGAGGGGGAGGAAGAGAAAGAGAGAGGAAGGGGGGAGGGGGGGGGGGACGGGGGGGAGGCGGCTGAGGGGAGAGTGTCGGCAAGAGACAATTGCTAGACACGGCATCCATTAGCAGGGGTTCTTGCAATTTAATGGACTTGGTACAAACAACTTCCGAATCACATGATGGACTCCTCTCCTTCTGTTCCGTGCTCTCTATACTAGCTTGTACGATACAGAGAGCGTGTGTGAGAGCACAGTGCGTGAAGGTGACGACAGGCTACGTACGAGGGCATGTGTGAGAAGGAGTTTTCATGTATCCAAACTTGCAGTTTTGAGACGTCTCAGAATACGTACGCGCGCAGGTGCGATAAGGAGTTTGCATGTATCCGAACTTGCATCGGCAGTAAGACGTGTCTTGCTTCTCCACACACTCCTCGTTGAGACCACAGACTCGTATTGAGCACGGCGCTGGCAGATGGTGGGAGGATTAATGGGGGGGAGAGGGAGAGGGAGAGGGAGGGAGAGAGAGAGGGAGGGAGAGAGGAAGGGAGAGAGGGAGAGAGGGAGGGAGAGAGGGAGGGAGAGAGGGAGAGAGGGAGGGAGAGAGGGAGAGAGGGAGGGAGAGAGGGAGAGGGAGAGACGGGGGAGGGAGAGAGAGGGAGAGAAAGGGGGACGCTGGCACATGGTTGATTTGAGATGCTACCTTGCCCACATCGACCACGGGTTTGCATAGGCATCGATAAAGAAACGACTTGAGAGGGGAGAGAAGAGGACAATCCAGGGGGAGGGAAGAGGAGAAGTACTTACGCTTGCAAAATCCTGGGACCCCAAGATATCCTGGCTTGCAGTTGCACGTTGGTCTGAGGTTCACCATCTCGCATACTTCGTTTTGACCGCATTCATAGACTGCGCATGTGGCTGGTAAGTGGGAGAGAGAGGGGAGAACGAGAGAGGTGGTGAGGGATAGTGAGGCGAGGCAGGGGAATGGACGGTGGTAGAGGAAGGAGGGTAATAAGAGGGAAAGAGAGAAAATATGCAAGGAAAGTGAGAGGGAAAAAATAAGAGGACTGGAAAGCCAAACATACTACATACCATCACAGTATTTGCCTCGCGCGACGTATCCTGCAGCGCATTCGCAAGTCCCAGCGCCTCCAGGGACTTTCTCCACGCAGTGTTGGTTCGGGGGGCAGTAGAGAGCATTGCATGTTGCTGCAAGATGGATTTGGTGATTGATAGGGAGAATTGGGAGAACGAGACAGGGGAAGAGGAGAGAGCATGACAGAGAGGTTATGACAAACGAGCAAGATAGGCAGCAACGCGGGTGACGATGAAAGAGAGAAGAATATCAATTAGAGAGGCATTGCATAGGAGGGAGAGAAGGAAAGGCAAAGAACGCATGTGAGTTTAGTGAAAGAACAAGCACAGCACATACCAGCACACGATCCCGCCTGGCCGACGTATCCGCTCCTGCATTTACAGGTCGGCACACCTCCTACCATCGCACATTCTTCCAATGGTCCACAATTTATGGCTTCACAGGTGCCTGTTGGATGGATGGAGGGAGACAGGAGATGGGAAGAGGGGAAGATGGGAAGAGGGGAAGAGGGGAAGAGGGGAAGAGGGGAAGAGGGGGAGAGGGGGAGAGGGGGAGAGGGGGAGAGGGGAAGAGGGGAAGGTGGGAAGAGGGGGAGAGGGGGAGAGGGGGAGAGGGGAGAGAAAGCAACCAGCATCGCCACTAATGCAATGACCTTTGGCAGGGAGCGTGCTGGTGTGGATGTGGCATTGGAGCAGGAAGGGATGAATATGTGGGTCAGCCACGCAAGTGAGGCAGCGAAGTGGAGAAGGGAAACGCAGGAAGGAGCAAAATGACAGAAAGAGGACATCAGGAGAGGGGAGAAGGGTCAGGGAGTGGAATGTGCACGAGTGAATGATAAAGGGAAGGCAACGGGTCAAGTACCAGGACCCTTCTTCTGGCAACGGTAAATGAGAGCATCAGGACTTGGATATATGGACCATCACGTACTAGGGCAGGCTTGAATGCTCATCTGGGAGTTCCAAACACAGTCACGAGGACAGTTAGCCGGGCAGTTAACTGCAACAGAATCCAAGAGGGATAAAGAGGTACAGGTGCAAATTAGCAACAGAATGAAAGCAAGACGATCTGCTTTGCTGCCAAAGCAGACAATCTGTCTACCTTCTCTCAATCACCAGCAATTGTCTAGAAAAACCACATCTGCCACGTGACTACTCCCCATTTGCTATGTGACCAACAGTGGCTAGATAAGCAACTTCACCTCGCCTTTATCACAGCGATCAAGAGTAACCATCCTCATTACTCCCCAATGGATGATCATTGGATGGACGATGATTGGATGGAACGTGTGTAAGTTGCCGAGCAAGCGCACCTTTCTTACAGACCGGATAAAGTCCAGATGTGTCACAAAGGTATCCATATGGACAGGGCATGGCCGGGCATGATACTGGCAGATGGAGGGTGGAGATTGAGTATGATGAGAGGGAGAGAGGGGAGGGGAGCACGGGTTGGCAGGGAGGGGAGGTGGACAGGGAAGGGGAGATGGGGGGTTTGAAGAGTTCATATGGTTAAACACCAAAAGGTTAGCTTTGATGAACACCACACCACAAGGCCAACAAAGCTTGTTGGGCAATGCCTCAGATCCAGAGAAATAAAAACAGAGATAACGGGGTACATAGGGAAACATAGAGAAAGAACTGCCACGGGTTTTTTTTTATCCATTGTACGTACGTACGTACCTATGCAATTTCCTGAGACTGGATCCGGTGTGTAGCCATCGTTGCACTTGCAGTATTGAAAGGGCGGATTGTTGTTCCACCACCACCAGTTGTCATATTTCTCAACGCAATTGCCATCACCACAGTTGTCAGTGGTGCATTCTTCACGAAGAAAGTCTGGACACAGATGGAGAGAAGACAGGAGTGTGTAAGCAGGTCAGGCATGCGGGATGGGACACCCACCACCTTCCATAAATCAACAGAGGCAAACCAGCAGGTGTTTTCTGAGTCCTCTGAAAATCACCTGCAATCCAGCAGGGGGAATGGTACTTATTCAAATGGGATTGGCTTGAAAGACACATCAAACTTTTCCTGATTGCTCAAACTGACCTGTAGTAGGTGTTTTGAGTCGACTCAAAACACGACTCAAGTTGAGCTGTGGTATTGTGCAAGCGCACGCCATATATATACAGGCCATGAACATATCCAAGCAAGCAAATTATTTCCGTGAGCCACACAAACCTCATTCACACCACTGCTTGACTTCGGATGAACCTTGAGAAAGAGGTGAAGGAGAGGGGGAGAGATGAAGATGGTGAAAACGGAGTACAGATACCAGCACATTCGTACGAAAATCGTAGCACAAAGGACAGCACATAGGTACGAAAATACCAGCACAAGTACAAAAATACCAGCACAAAGGACAGCACATACGTACGAAAATACCAGCACAAGTACGAAAATACCAGCACAAGTACGAAAATACCAGCACAAGTACGAAAATACCAGCACAAGTACGAAAATACCAGCACAAAGGACAGCACATACGTACGAAAATACAAGCACATAAATACGGAAGCACCAGCACATAAAACACCAGCACATACATACAGACATACCAGCACAAAGGACAGTAACACATGCGTACGTACCAGCACACACCCGGTTCTGGCAATAGTATCCAGCCACACACTCGCATCTTCCAGCGATCCCGTTTGGGAGGTCACGTAATTAAAGTGTATTTTTGAGACGTGTCAAAAGAACATATGTACGTACCAACACACTCCCCGTTCCGGCGATAGTATCCAGCCACACACTCGCAGCTTCCAGCGATCCCGTTTGGGAGGTCTTCAAAGCATTCTTCCAAGTCACCACACGGCTTTGGACTCCACGGATCGGCCAGAATTTTGCATGTGGCTGGCAGATGGTTGGTGAGAGGGGGTATGTGGGAGATTGGATTGTGCAAAGGTAGAGAGAGAGAGAGGGAGAGAGTGAGAGAGAAAGAGAGAGAAGGGTGGGGGGGGGGTTCTGAGATACTCCCTCCCTTCTCAAATCTCTCCTATCAAAAGCAATTACAGTGCAGTCTCAGCAGGACCCGTGGGCCCCACACTCTCGGCATGACCCATGGGCCCCACACTCTCGGCATGACCCGTGGGCCCCACAATCTCGGCATGACCCGTGGGCCCCAGCATATGCTGCGTTGCGGCAGACCTAGGTTGCGGAGGGTGACAGGGAGGAGGGAGAGTTTCAACCAAGCAACACCCCCTACCCCTCCTATCCTAGCGACAGATTGGCAGAAAGGAGGGGTAGGGGGTGTTGCTTGGTTGGAAGTACTCTTGTGTAGTCTGGGGGGGGGGGGGGGGGGGGGGGGGGGGGGTCTGTCATAGGCAAGGAAAAAAGCAAGAGGCCGTGTGGTTTATGGAATATGAGTTGCTTCGTTTTGTCTAGCTACATCAGTGAGGAACGAAGGGAGACTGGCATAATTGAAAAAAAGCATACGTACGGGCACAAACGTGTGTCTCTCTGCGAAGGTACCCGTCCTTGCACACGCATTTAGCATGGGTCCGTTTTTCCATGCTTGGAGGAATGCAGTCTTCTTCTGGGCTGCAATTCACGTCAGGGTGATCACATGTTGCTGGAGGATGGATGACACGAGAGGGGAGGGGGTATGCAGGAGAGAGGGAGGTGAGCACGTGTTCTCTAGTGGCGTTCAGCTGTTGACATTGCACATGTCAGCATGCAGTTTGGACTGAGCAATGAATTCTTAGGAGTTAACACAAGTTTATCGTATGGAATTGGAATTGGAATTGGAATTTGGACGGCTGCAAGTTGTAGGAGTAGTGGGAAAAACAATACAAGTCTAGTTTTGAGGCGCCTCAAAACTAGTAGTGGGAAAAACAATACATTTGTCGGAAGACTTCCCGTGCAAAGGCGGCTCAACCATTTCCTGTACTCCCATACACAACGTACCGAGACAAGATCCAGGCTCGCCAATCATGTGATCGCCACATGTGCAGGTAATATCGTCGCGACAAACGGCTGGGGGCCAGCACCACCTTTCCCAGCACTTATCTGGCAGATGATTGGTGGGGAGAGGACGGGAGAGATAGAGAGGGGGAGAGCTATCAATTATAGCTATGGGGCACATCAGGGATGCTTCTTGAATAGGAAGAGAAGGGGGAGTGAAGGGGAGGGGGGAAGAGAGAGCGAGGGAGTTCACATACGCACCGATGCAAGTCCCATTTGGCAGCTGGACGGTGCCGTCCATAAAGCAAATGCAGATGGCTTCTAGAGTGACAGGGTCATGCTCGCACACTCCTCGCTCACCACAGTCCTTGGTTTCGCAGTCATCTGATAGAGAGGGATGGAGGACATAAAAAAGGGAGAAAGGTAGAGAGAGGTGAAGAAGAGAGTGCAAATTGGGGGAAGATGGCGAGAATGGGGGATGAGAGGTAGAGAGGAAGGGGATGAGCGGGGATGAGCTTTGAGGAGCTACAAAACTACACGTGTGATCTGTCTCTTACCGAGGGTGAAGGAGGGAGGAAGCACCAAGTAGGCGTCACGAAAAGCAAAGGAAACCACCAATACACACCTCTGCAAGTGCCATCAGATTGCATGGTAAAGCCGGTGCTGCACTGGCAGGATGCCGTTCCAGATACAGGGTCCTTGGCACACACAGCCGAGTCATGGCATCCCTTGAAATTGCAGTTATCTGACAGGGAGGATGCAAAAAACAAAAGTTGGGGTGGGGATAGGCAAGTAAGTACCATTTGAAGAGGAAGGAAAGTAGTTTGGAACACCCCAAAGCTCTATCTCACGGTACTATCAGGAAATGCACGGCCTGGGGGAAATGCACTTTGTGTGAAATTTTTGCACGCAAAAATAAAAAAGTTCAGATAATTTACCAGTATTGATGATGGCAAGCGTGGAATGCAACGGAAAAGAGGAAGGCAAGCAAGAAAATGCACGAGAAAGAGGATATGAAGTAGAGCCATTCCAGCCGCCCTGAGCTGAGATGCCTCGAAATGTTACGTACCAGCGCAATACATGTCTTCAGCAACGTCTCCAACGCAGCTAGAACCAATGGCACATCCCGTGACGATGCATGATGCTGGCGAAGGAATGGGGGAGGAAGAGAGAGGGTTCAGAGGGAGGGGAGGGGAGCAGAGGGGAAGCAGAAGGAAGAGGGGGGAGTGGCGGTTGTGCATTAAAACATAGGACCATTTGAGAGGGAGGGGGGAGGAGGGAGGGTAAGGGGTGCTTCCATTGCTAGAGGAGGCGAGGGGTGGTGAGACTGAGAGCGAGTATTGAGGATGGGGTAAAGCAAAGGAGGCCAAATATACGCACCAGCACAGGAGTTATCCGGTAGCATGTAGAAACCATTGTTGCAACGGCAGGTTTTGGTTCCACTCTGCTGGTCCGTGTCACATGTAGCATTGGGACCACAGAGATCGCAGATTTCTGACAAGAGGGGTGGCAATAATGAGAGATAATGAGAGAGAGGGTGAGGATAATGAGAAATAGGTTGCAGCAAAAGCAGACACATGTTAATGATACACACGTGCCACGCAGCCAGCATATACATTTTCGTACCAATGCAATTTCCAGACACATTTCTGAAGCCCTGCTTGCAGATGCAGAATGCCAGGTCACGCTTGCCCTTGACACACGTGGTGTTGGCACCACATCCCTTCACAACGCACGAGTCTGGAAGGATGATCAAAGAGGGGGAAGAGATAGGCGAGAGGTAGGGGGGACTCGCAAGAGTGTGAGCGATCGGGATGGGAAGTCGGGTGGAGGAGAGAGGGAAGGAGAGAGCGAAGGAGAGTGGGAAGGAGGGAGAGGTTGGAAGTTGAAACGAGCAGAACGGGTGAGGCATAAAACAACATTACCAATCCATCATAATGGGTGATTAAATAAGGCAGGCTCTTACCCACTGCCACAGGCACACCACCCAGCCATGCAGCGACTCCAGCCACGCTTACCCTCGCAGCCATCACTGGGAGTCCTGGTGTACCCATCGTTGCAGCTACACATGTCACTCCCTGTTGCATTCTTGAAACAGAAGGCATTTGCTTCACAGTTGTTCACAGTGCATTTCTCTGAGGGGAAGGGGGAAGGGAAGGGAGAGAGAGAGGTACTGAGCGTTGCCGGTTTGCAAGCGAGACTCGCACTCAAGGCACGAAGGGAGACGACGAGGAAGCCAGCTGTATCTCGAGTTCCTTCCGATAGGCGAGTTCCTTCGATAGCTTGCCAAGCAAGCAGCCAAGCGCCTTCTCAATGCGTACCTGAGCAGCGGCTCCGCAGCTCGCCCACTCCACCTCTGAAGGCCGCGGTGGGCCTGTAATGTAAGGTACAGCCGGGGCGTAGGCAGGCAGGCAGCATCGTACTACGGGAAGACCGTCTTGGCTGTGGCATAGCAGGAGAGCAGTCAGAAGCTCCCAACAACGATAAAAGATTTGTTTTGAGACGTCTCAAAACATATCTTTTATCTTTGGCATAGCAGGAGAGCAGTCAGAAGCTCCCAACAACGATGGATGGCCCAGCCCAGCGCGTGGTTGCACCAAAGTTTGCTCTCCCTCCGTCCCATGTATTGAGACGTCTCAAAACATCTCTGTCTACACATGGTTGCTTGCGCCGAAGGTTGTTCTCCCTCCGTCCCATGTACTACTGATCAGAGGCAGCAAGCCGTCGGTGGTGTGGCATGCGCCAGAGGGGCAGCAAGCTGTTGGCCTCCATTCGAAGGTACGGCAGGTGACGGGGCGGGGGGGGCAGTCCCATGGCGATAAGTGGTTGTTTGTTCTCGACAGCGAGAGCGCGAGAGAGCAAGAGAGCGAGCGGGCACGCACCAGTGCAAGTGCCAGTTGGCGACATGATAAAGTTGTCGTTGCATCCGCAAATAGCCGCCTTGCAGAAAGAGTTGGGGCCACAGTTGATGTGATTGCAGAGATCTGCAAGGAGAATCGGAGGAGGTTTGAAAAGGCAGTTTGCAGAAGGTAAATGAGGTCAGTCAGACTTGGGAATTGAAGTACGAAGAGAGAGGGTGTGAAAGAAATGGCGCCATCACATACCAGTGCAATGGGTGCCGTTCCATGGGTAGCCAGCTTCACAAAGACACTGCACACCAGCTTCACAATAAGCATGCACGGGGCAATCACTGTTGTCGACACACACTGAACGTAGGGAAAGAGCAGGGAGAGAGAGGAGGCAATGGGAGATGGGATGACGGGACGGAAGGAACAGTTTAAGGGGGGCGTGCAATATCGAGCGATCAAGGAGATACTGTGGTTGGGAAGTGATAGGGTGGTTGGGAAGCGATGGGGTGGTTGGCAATGGCATGGCATGCACCAATGCATGTCCCCAAGTGAGTGAGGCGGCAGCAAAAGCAATCGCAGAGCATCACTTACCAAGGCATGAGGCATCATCTGACTGGAAACCAGCATTGCATTTACACACTCCCACGTTTCCAGAAACCTTGGCGCAAGTGGCATTCACATGGCAATCGTTCTTTGTGATGTCGCACGCGGCTGCACAGGAGGGAAGCAAAGAGAACGTGGCCAAGCGGGATTCATTGAAGACATCACAAAAGAGTTGAGCATAGAGACATGTAAGGGTTGCAAAAAGCAGGGGGGGACCAACAGAGCAGGAATCAAAAGCACATGAAAGGATGGTCAAAGGGGCAGGCAGACAGAGATGAGGGGTGAGGGGCCGGGGGACGGGGGAGGGGAAAGGAAAGGGATCGAACAAGCACAACGTACTGACACAAGAGCCAGCCACCCTGACGGTTCCATCTATGCATTCACAGGTAATACTGCCTTCATTAGGGACACATTGCTCCCCCTCGCCACACACCTTCACCTTCTTACCGACACAAGAACAAGCACAACGTACCGACACAAGAACAAGCACAACGTACCGACACAAGAGCCAGCCACCCTGACGGTGCCATTGATGCATTCACAGGTCGGACCGCTTTCCCGCGGGACACATGCTTCCGATTCGCCACACCTCGTGTTATCACATGATTCTGCACGCAGGGTGGGAGAGAGACACACACAGAGAGAACAAACGTGCACTTGCATGCACATTCGTGGAGCCACACTGGCAGGCACAGATTGCAGCACCTTGAGCAGCCATGTGCGGAAGGATGAAGGCACCTTGAGCAGCCATGTGCAGAAGGAGGAAGGCACCTTGAGCAGCCATGTGCGGAGGGGAGGGGACGCTGCCGACTAGGGATGAGCAAAAAAACGAACACCTGTTCGGTTCGCCTCGAACGTGTTCGAGACGAACCGAACAGGTTTTTTTTTTTGGCATAAAGTGGTCGCCGAACAGTGTTCGAGGTTCACCCAAACACGTTCGAGGTTCGCCCCGAACACGTTCGTGTTCGGGCCGCTGCTTCAATTTGCCCCTAGACGAACACGAACGTGTTCAAGGTTCGCCCGAACACGCCTTCATAGGCGAACGGCGAACACCTGTTTTTGCTTAAGGTGTTCGCCGAAGCGAACAGTGTTCGGTTCACCGAACAGGGGTGTTCGTGCATGGGCGAACGCGAACACGTTCGTGTTCGCCCCTTGTTCATCCCTACTGCCGACAGAGGAGGGCAGGAGAGAACGCACATGAAGGAGAGTACAAGACACGGGCAGAGAGAGGAATTGAACAACGTACCGACACAAGAACCACCAACGCTGACGCGCCCATCCATGCATTCACAGGTCACACCACCGGCTTCATTAGGGGCGCATATCCCCCCTTCGCCACACACGTTCGGCACATCGCATGTTTCTGGAAGCAGGGGGGAGAGAGTACAGACAGAGGGAACGGGTCTGGCAACCGGGACAGCCTCCCACCAGCCTCCCACACTGCTATGAGTGAGCAGGAGCTATCAGGGCGCATGTTGCTATGAGTGAGCAGGAGCGCGTGAAAGAGAGTGTGGGGAGAAGGAGCGAGGGGCATGTATGGACTCAAAGAAGCACACCACGTACCAACACACGATCCAGGCTCCCCAATGTATCCAGGAGCACATCTGCAGACTGACTCGCCGTTGACGCCGTCATTTTCCATACACATTTCCCTAGAGCCACACTTCAGAAGCACGCACGATTCTGGTACATGGTCAGGGGAAGAGCGAGTGTGGGCGGGGAGAGGGGGGGAGAGAGACAGAGTGAGACTTTCAGCAGAAATGGAAGTGTGCGTTTAGAGTTTGAGAGGGCCAGAGCGCAGAAGAGAGTGCAAGAGTGAGTGAGGGTTGCTGGCTTTACTGGCTGAGGCCGCTGCGTTGCTGACCAAGGCCAGCAACATGGAATTTTTTAGAATTCTCATGCAGAGAGTTTTTGAAATTTCTCAAAAACTCCCTGCAACGTCAAGGCTGCTGCGTTGCTGACCAAGGCCAGCAACATGGTGACTTGACTCTTAGGGCTTTCCCACAGGCTCACAAAGACCAGTGTGCGCCCTCCTTTGCAGACAAGCAGCGGACGGAGGATGAGCAGGATGATTTAAGAAGGATAATCTAAGAAGGATGAGGGGGATGATGTGGAGGGGAGAGGGGGGGGAGATCCTAGCCAGGTCGCGGGAATGGATGTGGGTTGGTGGGGGAAGAAGGAGGGAGGAAGGGGGGAGGAGAGCTGGTGAGAAGGAGAGGAGAGGAGAGATAGGGAGGGGGGAGGGGATAGAGGGAGAGAGGGAGAGAGAGAGGGAGAGAGAGAGGGAGGGAGGGAACACGCACCAGAGCAAGTGCCATCTGACAGCTGGGTATAGTAGTTGTTGCAAAAGCATTGACCGTCACTGCAGTAAGCATTGGGACGGCACTTCACACCATCGCAGGGGTCTGGAAAGTTGGAAGAGACCCCAAGACGGGCAGGAGTGTGTTAATCCAGACGGACATAGATAAAAGGAGCAAAGGACTTGGCATGCAAAGAACGAATGAAGAGAGGGGGTGTGAAGTGAAAGAAACGGTGCCATCACATACCAGTGCAACGGGTGCCGTTCCATGTTGCTATCAGTGAAGACCACGTGAGGTAGGGTGTGGGAGAGGGAGCGAGGAGCATCAATATGCAGACAAAGAATCACACCACGTACCAACACACGATCCAGGCCCCCCAATGTATCCAGATGAACATCTGCAGACTGACTCGCCGTTCTCGCCGCCATAATCCATACACTCTTCCCTAGAGCCACAATTCCTGATTATGCACGATTCTGGTACATGGTCAGGGGCGGTGAGAGTGTGGGGGAGAGCATGGGAGAGAGTGCGAGAGTGAGTGAGGGTTTGGAATGACCTTGAAATTTTGAGCTCCGAAGGCAAACAGGGTGTAGAAAATCAGACCTATGTGCACAATGTGCACAAGGAGAAGCTAGTTCTGAGATGTTGACAAGGGTCTACAAACAAAAGTTAACTGAAGTGATGAATACAAGCAAAACAAAAGCTAAAATAGGCAGAAAGTGAAGAGAGCTAGCTTGGAGGCGACTTGGGCTGGTCCAGGTGAGGAATTTGGTACCCAAGGGACTTGGGGTGGCCAAATGGGTGCTCAAGTCGCCCACAGTCAAGATGGGGACGTGAGGGACCCTCAAAGTGGGCCTGGAAGCGCCCCCTCTAGTGAAACCGCGATTCCACGAATTGAAAACGCGAATTCCAAGCTGGAGCCGCGTTTCCAGTGTTGAAATTCGTGGGTCCAGGCTGGAGCCGTGTCCCCAAGGATGGGAAACGTGCTGGGGTGCCCCAAAGCCGAATTTGGGGTGCCTAGCACTTGATAAAGTCACTCAGGGGGGCACCCTATAACTAATATAACCCAACCCCTATTGTCTACACTATTATAATGTAAGCAAATACATACAAACCATAAAACAAACTAGTGAACTAACCTTCAGCATAATTAAAGGAAAATAAGTACCTAACAACACAGGGCCCTTACCCATGCCGAGGGGCAAGGGGCTGAGGGCAAAGGCAAGTGCAGAGGTCTGAAGGCTCACTCTTTCTCTCGCTCTCTCAATGCCTTTTTTTTGTTTTACATGACCCCTACAACCTGACACGCACCAGTGCAAGTGCCATTTGATAGCATGTAGTAGTCGGGGTTGCAATCGCATTGACCGTAGTTGCAGTAAGCATTGGGACGGCACTTCACACCGTCGCAGGGGTCTGGAAAGTTTGAAGAGAATTGAGGCAGTTTGAACAAGACGGGCAGGAGCGTGTTAATTCAGAGGGGCATAGATAAAAGGAGCAACGGACTTGGCATGCAAAGAACGAATGAAGTGAGGGGGTGTGAAAGAAACGGTGCCACCACATACCAGTGCAATGAGTGCCGTTCCATGGGTAGTCGGGTTGGCAAACGCACTCCACACCGCCGCTGCAATAGGCGTGCATTGGGCAGTCACTGTCGGTGCCACACACTGAACAGAGAGAAAGTAGAGGGAGAGGGGGGTTGGAAGAAAAAGCAACAGGGGAGAGATGGGGAGATGGAAGGGACTCCGTCACTCCGAGCCGTCACTTTGAGGCGTTCTACATCTTTGAGCCGGTCTAAATTGACGATTTCATCATCGTCTCCAAGGACTCCGCTGAGATGACTTCGGTTCAGACGACTTTGAGCAAGACCATCTTGATGAAGGACCTTGGTGACCTCAAGGAATACCTGGGGATGGAGATTGTACGCGATCGTTAGGTTCGGACCACCAGGCTCTCTCGGAAAATTTTACATCGACAATGTCCTCAAGCACTTTCAGATGGGCTCCTGCACGCCCATTGCCACCCCACTGCCGCTGCAGCGCCTTCTCAAGGTCTGGCTCATAGCTCATAGCTATGAGCCACTGGCTCACAGCTCCAGCTACACCCATACCCAAGGCCTGCTCCGAGCCATACCCGGAGCTTGTCGGGTCCCTCATGTACGCCATTTTGTGTACTCGCCCTGACCTGGCATATCCTGTCAGTCTTCTCTTTCGGTATGTGGCTCCTGGACACTTTACCGATCTCCGCTGGACAAGTGTGAAGCGGGTTTTGCATTATCTGCAAGACACCAAGTCTCATGTCCTCACACTTGGTGGTTTTACTCCTCCCCGACTGAAAGGCTACAATGACTCTCCTGGGCAGATGACCGGACCGACCGACGCTCCTCCCAGGGCTACAACTTCACCCTTGGTGGTGGAGTTGTTAGTTGGCTCTCCACGAAGTCCTCTGCAATCTCCCTCTCATCATGCGAGGCAGAACTATATGCCGGCACTATGGCAACTCAGGAGGCTCGTTGGCTCTGTTTCCTTCTCCAGGTGCTTGGCTACCCTCAGTTGACACCCACCATCTGGTGTGACAATCAGAGTACATCCACCTCTCCCAGGATCGTTAGTTCTACACCCGCACCAAGCACATCGCGCGAGCTTCGTCACTTCTTCATTCGTGACCTTGTTCAGCTCAGCTTGATCAGCTGATGGTGTAGTACATCGCTTCTTACTGCAACTTGGCTGATCTGTTCACGACCCTTGGGCGGGTTCCTCACCATCGTCTTTTTGACGCCATGAGGCTCTGTGCCCCAGCTTCTCTGCCTTGATTTAGATTGACGTTTATGAGGGGGTGTTGATGTTAGCCCTTTATCTGAACCTTCGTACTTGCACTTTTTATATCATACATTAGTGTAGTTTGTGTTGATGTTAGCCCTCAATCTCACATCATGTACTTGTACTTTTATATTCTAGGTTAGTGTAGTTTGCACTTTGTGTTTGGTTGGGTGTACACCCACATTCCAACCAAACCCAAATGTAATCTCCAAGCAATCTCCAAGCCACCAATTGGAGATTGCCTTGGGATTACCCTTGATTCCCTAGGATAGCCCCTGATTCCCTCTCCATCCACTCCTTGCTCATTTCCTATGCACTTAAAGAGCGTTGAGCTCACTACTAATGTATCAAGTCTCAGCCTAAGTTCTGACAGTTTGTACTTTGTGTTGGTTGGGGTGTACACCCACATCCCAACCAACCGAACATGTTCGTGTTCGCCCGAACATCTCTGACGTTCGGCCCCCTTTAATAGGTTCGCCCACAGTGGGCGAACCTCGAACATAAGATTTCAGTAAAAAGTGTTCAGGCGAACCGAACATGTTCGGTTCGCCCACTGAGTGTGTTCGTCACAGTTCGGGCGAGCCGCGACGATGTTCGTCCGGTGCTCATCCCTCCAGGCAGGTGGTCACGATCTCTCGAAAGCTTCTTGACATGCTTTGAGGCACTTCAAAACAACACTTGTGATCTATTCATAGGAGAGGGATAGGGAGGAAGGAAGCACCAAGTAGACACAAAAAGAAAAAACCAGCACACACCTTGGCAAGTGCCGTCAGATTGCATGATCAAGCCTGTGCTGCACTGGCAAGATGCCTTTCCAGATGCAGGGTCCTTGACACACATGGCCGTGTCGTGGCATCCCTTGAGATAACAGTTCTCTGACAGGGAGGATGAAAGAAACAGTTGGGGAAAGGCAAGTACCATCTCAAGCTGCAAGGTCGGAAGGAAGGGAAGTAGTTCGGAAGGGAACAACTCCAAGCTCCAATCTCACGGTACTCTCAAGAAATGCACGGCTTGGGGGAAACAGAGAACGCTTTGTGTGAAAATGTTACCACACAAACAATCAGAAGGCCAGAAGTTCTGCCAATATTTGATGACACCACCAAGCATGGACGCCTTTTGAGGTGCCTAAATAAAAACAGCCAGAAGGCTAGAGGGTTTACCAGTATTGATGATACCAAGAATGGAACAGAGCGGAAAAAAGAAAGGCGAGCAAGGAGAGGAACGAGCAAATGGATGAGGTAGCGCATTGCAACCGCTCAGAGACTTCTCAGAATGATACGTACCGGCGCAATACATGTCTTCAATAACGTCTCCAACGCAGCTAGAACCAATGGCACAGCCCGTGATGATGCATGTTGCTGGCGAAGGAAGCGGGGAGGGAGGAAGAGAAAGGGATTGGTGGGGGGATGGGGGCAAAGGGAAAGCAGAAGGGAGAGGGGGGAGCGAGGGTTTTTCTTTCACCAGACCTTGCCTGTTCATGTTGTGCATCCAAACACAGGACGAATTGAGAGGGGAGGGGGAAGAGAAGAGAGAGGGCAAGGGGTGTCTCCAATGCCAAACGAGGTGAGGGGTGGTGAGACCGAGACCGAGTATTGGGGATGGGTAAAGCGAATGAGGGTCCCAATATGGGGCCACAACTACGCACCGGCACAGGTGTTATTCGGTAGCATGTAGTAACCATTGTTGCAACGGCAGGTTTTGGCTCCACTTTGAAGGCCCATCTCACATGTAGCATTGGGGCCACAGAGATCGCACACATCTGACAGAAGGGGTGGCAATAAAAAGAGAGAACGAGAAAGAGGGTGAGGGAGATGAGGAATAGGTTGCAAGAAGTAGGAAGTCCATGTTCACACTGCTACACTGCCGGCGATGTACTCTAGAAAAGGCGTAGCACGTTCGCCTCGCGCTTTCGTTTTAGCAGACAAGGGAAGACACGAGCCCAAACGGAATGACGATACACGTGCCACGCAGCCGCATGTAATTTTATGTACCGATGCATGCCCCAGACACATTTTTGTAGCCCTGCTTGCAAACGCACCATGCCTGGTCACGTGTGCCCTTGACACAGGTGGCGATGGGATCACAGTTCTGCATAAGGCACGAGTCTGGAAGGAATATTGAAGAGGTGCGGGAGAGATGATGATGGAATGAGGGGCTCAGAATCAATGCAGTTGGGTGGAGGAGAGATGGAAGGAGAGAGCGAAGGAGAGAGGGAGACGCAGGCACTTACCAGTGCCACAGGCACAGCACCAGCCAGCCATGCAGCGACTCCAGCCACACTCACCGATGCAGCGACCATTGGAAGTCATGGTGAATCCATCGTTGCAACCACATGTTTCATTCCTTTCTGCATTCTTGTAACAGAAGGCATTCGCTCCACATTTAGTCACAGTGCATGGCTCTGAGGGGAATGGGGAGAGAAGGGAAGGAGAGGCACAGGAGGCAGTGATGGGGAGGCCCTGAGGGCTGCCGGTTTGCAAGCATGACTCTCACTCAAGGCACCAAGGGAGATGAGGAGTTCTCTCGGGTTTGCCGGTTTGCCGGGTCAGCTGAGCCATGCACAGTCACCGCATCATTACTCACCCTTGCAGCCCAAGGGAGTCATCGTGTAACCATCGTTACAAGCACACGTATTCTCCGCTGCTGCATTCTTGTAACAGAAGGAGTTCTCTCCACAGTTGTTCACAGTGCATGGCTCTGAGGTGGACGGGGGAGGAAAGGGAGGGAGGGACAGAGGAACCATTGGTGGCATTGATAGAGAAAGCCCACGTTAAAGGTGAATGTTGCAATGATATCACAGCTGAGTGGCGATGCAGGAACAGATAGATAGCAGTGGTATCATAGCAATAGTACAGTGCAGCAATAAAATGGCAAGATGCCAGCAGCCAACCATGCAAACGGCAAACCACTCCCGTGAGGACCTTTCAGTGATGCATACCACTCCAGTGAGGACCTTTCAGAACAGAATTCAGAGACTGAGTCAACGGTCAGAATCAGATTGGCTGCCAGCCAGTACTGACGATACTAGACATGGAGGAGAGTGGAAGAGTGAAGGTGTGAGCGACAGAAAAGACGGGGAGGAGAAGCACTGATTCACGAGCAAATGCGAGCACTAATGGGGCGGAGCAGAGCAACATGTACTGCCACAGGAACCAGCGGTTTTGGAGGGGAGGGGTAGGTAGGGACGGGGGTGGAACAAGCACAACGTACCGACACAAGAACCCTCGACCCTGATGGCTCCCGCAATGCATTCACAGGCGGCACCGTCTTCATGGGGAACACATCGTTCCCGTTCGCCACACGTCTTGTAATCGCAGTTTTCTGGAAGAAGGGAGGGAGAGAGAGAGAGAAATACAGAGAGAGGTCGGACAACGCCCCAGCCTCTCACTAGCCATCGGCTCGGCAGGCTTGGCCTCTTGGGCACCCCTCTGTGGGATCCGCCCACAGCCTCCTCTCCCAGGCACCCGTGCAGTGCAGGCACCCAGACTTGTTGCACCTCAAGGTGACTTTTGAGTCGACTCAAAAGTCGGCTCGGTCTCTCTTGGGGACCCCTTTGTGGGATCCGCCCACATCCTCCTCTCCCAGGCACCCGTGCAGTGCAGGCACCCAGACTTGTTGCACCTCCAGCACCACCCCCCACTCGTTCTCCGAGCGACTGGCCCATGGCCCGCCAATAACCTTCTTCGCTGCAGGAAAGTAGGTGGGCGCACAGATGCTATACACAATGGCCTCGGCTGCAACACCACGGCAGGAAAGTAGGTGGACGCACAGATGCTATGCACAATGGCCTCGGCTGCAACACCACTGCAGGAAAGTAGGTGGACGCACAGATGCCATGCACAATGGCCTTGGCTGCAACACCATGGCCGCAAGAGCAAGGCCCCGTGTTCGGTGCCAGTTAGGTATGGCAGAGGGCCCAGGCGGGTCCATCCTACCTAAGCATGGGCATTTGACCCGACCCGGCCCGACCCGTCCCGTTGAGGGCGACCCGTTAGCTTAACGGGTCGGGTCGGGTCGGGTTAGCGGGTCGGGTTTGACTCTGTTTTGGTGACCCGATCCGCCCCGTGGGAACGGGTATTTGTGACCCGTTACCGGGTCGGTTACACCACGGGTCGGGTTGGGTCGGATCAAAATATGCTACATAGCAGCAGGGTATGGGGGTTAGGTCTGATCGCGATGCTGAACCTGTCCTAATGCGGTGCCGCGATCGCGCATATGCGTGGCGGCGATCGCGCCAATGCGGGGCCGTGATCGCGCTGAGCAAACGCGGGGCCGAGATCGCGCTATTGCGGGGACGCGATCCCGCCAATGCGTGGCTGCACGCGCGCTGCTGCGCCCCTGGTCGTGCGACGCTGCGAAATGGCGGGAGCGCCAAACCCTAACCTGAAGATAATATGCAGTTTAAATAGTGCTAACATTGAAGAGTGAAGACTGTATGATGCTCCCTAGCTGCAGCGCAGAAGTACTAGCCTTGATCTAGTCTAGCGACTAGATCAGAATGTCGAGGGAAAAAAAACCTAAAAAACCAAGAGATGTTCAACCCCTACCCTAATCCGAAAACGGGTCGGGTAACCCTGTCATTTGACTGGGTACGCGACCCAGACGGGACGGGTCAACCCGACCCGGCGGGTCGCAAAAACCCGTCACTAAATCACAGTGACTGACGGGTCACGGGTCGACCCGACCCGTCCGGGTTTTCCCGACCCGACCCGGGCGGGTCGGCCTTCTCAGCATTCCTGACCCGACCCGCCCTAAAGGGCGTTTTGACCGGGTCGGGTTACCCGACCCGTCCGGGTCAAATGCCCATGCTTAATCCTACCTTGCTACCAGTGAGCAGGACCGCGTGAGAGAGAATGGGAGAGGGAGCGAGTGGCATCAGTATGCAGACCGAGAAGCACACCACCACGTACCAACACACGACCCAGGCTTCCCACTGTATCCATTGAAGACTTTTGAGACGTCCCAAACCACGTACCAACACATGCTCCAGGCTTCCCACTGTATCCATTGAAGCATCTGCAGAAGGAGTCGCCGCCTTCCACGTCTACACACTCTTCCCGAAAGCTACCACAACTCTTGCGATTGCACGTTTCTGGTACGTGGTCAGGGGAGTGAGAGTGTGGGGGGGAGGAGAGAGAGAGCATGAGACATACATACATGCCCTTTTTACCTACCAAGACAGAGACTGCATGAGACGAAAGAAGCCACCAATACGCACCAATGCAAGTGCCGTTTGGCAGCTTCTCGTAGCCATCGTTGCAGACGCACACAGCGCCCCCTTTAGTGTCCAGGTCACAAATAGTTCTGGACGGACAGGCCGTCAACTGGCACACGTCTGATAGGAGTGGAATTAAATCCATAGTGGGGCAGGGAGAGGGACAGAGAGAGGAAGAAAGGGCCAAGCGGGAACGGTTAGAAGGCCGAAAAAGAAGGGGGAGGTGAGGACGAGGAGGGTTTTGGGTCTAGGGGTAAACTTGGTGAGGCGGGGAAAGATGGATGAGTCTGCTGTTGAGCTAGCTCACTCAAAGAAGGGTCAGATTAGGGAAAAACGATGTGGGAATGACAAGTGAGAGTGGAGAAAAGCCTCAAACAGAATTATACAGGCCATGACATACGGGTGCATCTGTCGTTAACCATTCTGTAGCCGGATTCACACATGCACATATAGCCGCCTCCAGTGACCTCGCCGCATGTACTGCCATAGAAAGGGCAGTTGCCGAAGTCGTCACATGGAACTGCAGTGAGGGAGGGATGGTGAGAGATGCTTAGGGGCGGATAGCGAGAGTTGCGCGACTCGTTACACTGCACTGAGGGTGCTTTTGAGTCTACTTTAGAACGCGACTCGTCACACATGACTCGTTAGCTTCTAACGAACCGGCCACAAAAGGGGAGGAAGGAGAGAAGGAGAGAGGGAGGGAGGGAGAGGTTGGAAGTTGGACAAAGGGAACGAGTGAGGTGAGGTGAGACAAGACGCACATCACCCAACCAGCCATGCAGCGACTCCAGCAACACTCACACATGCAGCCATCATTGGAAGTCCTGGTGTACCCATCGTCGCAGCCACACATGTCACTCCCTGCTGCATTCTTGTAACAGAAGGCATTCCCTCCACAGTTGTTCAAAGTGCATGGCTCTGAGGGGAATGGGGAGGAAAGGGAGGGACAGAGGCACCAGTGGCGGCATTGATAGAGAGAGCCCACGTTAAAGGCCAGTGTTGCAATGGCTCTGATGTGGACGGAGGAGGAAAGGGAGGGAGGGACAGAGGAACCATTGGTGGCATTGATAGAGAGAAGGAAACCACGTAAAGGGCCAATGTGGAATGAGCATGGGCATCACACTCGAAATGCAAGATGCCCACAGCTACCCATGGCAAACGGCAAGCCACTCCTGTGACGTATGCTAAGTAGTACATGAACGGAAAGGTCTGCTAAGTACCGACACAAAAGGAAGTTTTGCCAGTGCTTTCAAGTACTACTACATACATACGCAGGTTGCTTGCAGTGCTGACAGTTCTCACAAGCTTTGCCACCATGCTTGATTGCGCATGCTTCTATCAGGAGGTTGGTCAGGATCTCTTGAGAGTTTCTTGTCATGCTTTGAGGCGCTTCAAAATAACACTTGTGATCTATCCCTTGCTTTTGAGTCGATTCAAAAGCACTTGTGATCTATCCCTTGCTTTTGAGTCGACTCAAAAGCACTTGTGATCTATTCCTTGGAGAGGGTTAGGGAGGGAGAAAGTACCAAGAAGGCGTCACGTAAAGCAAAGGAAACCACCAATACACACCTCTGCAAGTGCCATCAGATTGCATGGTAAAGCCGGTGCTGCACTGGCAGGATGCCGTTCCAGATACAGGGTCCTTGGCACACACAGCCGAGTCATGGCATCCCTTGAAATTGCAGTTATCTTATAGGGAGGATTGAAAAACAACAGTTGGGGAAAGGCAAGTGAGAACCATTTGAGAGGGAAGTAGTTCGGAACACCTCCAAGCTACAATCTCACGGTAGTCTCCACCTCCAGAAATGTGCGGCTTGAAAGAGATAGAGCTAAGAGCACCATTTGTGATTTTTTTTTTTTTTTTATCAAGCGTTTATGAATAAAACATCAAGCATGGAATGGAGCGGAAAAGCGTAAGGCGAGTAAGGGAAGGCAAGAGAAAGAGGGTGAAGTAGAGCGAATGCAACCGCTGAGAGACGTCTCAGAATGATACGTACCGGCGCAATACATGTCTTCAGTAGCGTTTCCAACGCAGCTAGAACCAATGGCACAGCCCGTGATGCTGCATGTTGCTGGCAGAAAAAGGAGGGAGGGAGGAGGAGAGGGGGATTAGACCTTGTTTGTACATGCTGTGCATACAAACACGAAGGAAGGGGATACATGCTGTGCATACAAACACGAAGGAAGGGGATACATGCTGTGCATACAAACACGAAGGAAGGGGATACATGCTGTGCATACAAACACGAAGGAAGGGGATACATGCTGTGCATACAAACACGAAGGAAGGGGATACATGCTGTGCATACAAACACGAAGGAAGGGGATACATGCTGTGCATACAAACACGAAGGAAGGGGATACATGCTGTGCATACAAACACGAAGGAAGGGGATACATGCTGTGCATACAAACACGAAGGAAGGGGATACATGCTGTGCATACAAACACGAAGGAAGGGGATACATGCTGTGCATACAAACACGAAGGAAGGGGATACATGCTGTGCATACAAACACGAAGGAAGGGGATACATGCTGTGCATACAAACACGAAGGAAGGGGATACATGCTGTGCATACAAACACGAAGGAAGGGGATACATGCTGTGCATACAAACACGAAGGAAGGGGATACATGCTGTGCATACAAACACGAAGGAAGGGGATACATGCTGTGCATACAAACACGAAGGAAGGGGATACATGCTGTGCATACAAACACGAAGGAAGGGGATACATGCTGTGCATACAAACACGAAGGAAGGGGATACATGCTGTGCATACAAACACGAAGGAAGGGGATACATGCTGTGCATACAAACACGAAGGAAGGGGATACATGCTGTGCATACAAACACGAAGGAAGGGGATACATGCTGTGCATACAAACACGAAGGAAGGGGATACATGCTGTGCATACAAACACGAAGGAAGGGGATACATGCTGTGCATACAAACACGAAGGAAGGGGATACATGCTGTGCATACAAACACGAAGGAAGGGGATACATGCTGTGCATACAAACACGAAGGAAGGGGATACATGCTGTGCATACAAACACGAAGGAAGGGGATACATGCTGTGCATACAAACACGAAGGAAGGGGATACATGCTGTGCATACAAACACGAAGGAAGGGGATACATGCTGTGCATACAAACACGAAGGAAGGGGATACATGCTGTGCATACAAACACGAAGGAAGGGGATACATGCTGTGCATACAAACACGAAGGAAGGGGATACATGCTGTGCATACAAACACGAAGGAAGGGGATACATGCTGTGCATACAAACACGAAGGAAGGGGATACATGCTGTGCATACAAACACGAAGGAAGGGGATACATGCTGTGCATACAAACACAGGACCATTCAAGACGGAAGGGGTAAGCGAGAGTGAGGGGTGGTGAGTCTGAGAGCGAGTATTGGGAAGAGAGCAAAGCGAATGAGCCACATCGACGCACCAGCACAGGTGTTATCCGGTAGCATGTAGTAACCATTGTTGCAACGGCAGGTTTTGGCTCCACTCTGCTGGTCCGTGTCACACGTAGCATTGGGACCACAGAGATCGCACTCATCTGACAGGAGGGGTGGCAATTATACGAAAGAAAGAGAAAGGAGGGCTTGGGGGATGAGGAATAGGTTACAAGACATAGGAAGCCTATGTTTACAATTTAAGGCGCCTCAAAATGCACCTCACTACACGAGGAGAGCTTGGGGGATGAGGAATAGGTTACAAGACATAGGAAAGAGAGGGGTAAGACACAGGACGCCCGTGTTTACACTGCTAGACTGCCTGCGATGTATTTTAGAAAGGCGTAGCACGTCCGCCTTGCGCTGCGCTTCCTTTTTAGCAGACAAGGGAAGACACAAACCCAAACCGAATGATGATGCACACGTGCGTGCCACGCAGCCGGCATGTTAAATTACGTACCGATGCATCTCCCAGACACATTTTTGTAGCCCTGCTTGCAAATGCACCATGCCTGGTCACCTGTGCCCTTGACACAGGTGGCGTTGGGACCACAGTTCTGCATAAGGCACGAGTCTGGACGGAGGATCGGAGAGGGGGGGGAGAGATGATGAGGGAATTGGAGGATCGGGGTCAACGAGGGAGGATCAACCTTAGTAAGGTTGACCGATGGAGGGAGGATCAACCTTAGTAAGGTTGACCGATGGAGGGAGGATCAACCTTAGTAAGGTTGACCGATGGAGGGAGGATCAACCTTAGTAAGGTTGACCGATGGAGGGAGGATCAACCTTAGTAAGGTTGACCGATGGAGGGAGGATCAACCTTAGTAAGGTTGACCGATGGAGGGAGGATCAACCTTAGTAAGGTTGACCGATGGAGGGAGGATCAACCTTAGTAAGGTTGACCGATGGAGGGAGGATCAACCTTAGTAAGGTTGACCGTTGGGCGCTTGAGGGAAGGTGCTCACAGAAGTTGACGGGGGTGTTGTGTTGTGAGCGAGGGTGTTACACTTTCGCCCAACCCCTCGCTACAATTTCAAAGGGGGGACTTTGTGTTTGGTTTCCCAAGTCCCAAGTTCCATCAAGTTGCAAGTCACCTGGTTTCCCAAGTCCCAAGTTGCAAGGGCGTAGGTTCTCAAGTTTCCCAGCTTCAATCCATCAAGATTATTACACCTGCCCAGCGCGGTCCGCAATTTGGGCCTAGAGCTTTGAAGAGTGTGAGCGATCGGGATGGGAAGTTGGGTGGGGGAGAGATGGAAGAAGAGAGCGAAGGAGAGAGGGAGACGCACCAGTGCCACGGGCACACCACCCACCCAGCCATGCAGCGACTCCAGCAACACTCACCGATGCAGCGACCATCGAAGATCAAAATGTACCCATCGTTGCAACCACATGTGTCGGTCCCTGCACCATTCTTGTAACAGAAGGGAAGTGGACTTGAGGAACTGTTATTCCCTGCACATTTGTTCACAGCGCATGGCTCTGAGGGGAGGTGGGGAGGGAAGGAAGGGAGAGGCACAGGAAGCAGCAATGGAAAGGCACTGAGGGCTGCCGGTTTGCAAGCATGACTCTCACTCAAGGCAGGAAGGGAGATGAGGAAGCTGGGTCAGCTGAGCCAGAAACACCCAAGACTTGCATTGAGTCCCACCCACGGCTATTTGCACAGCCACTGCAGCATCACTCACCCTTGCAGCCCAAGGGAGTCATGGTGTAACCACTGTTACAAGCGCACGTGTTGCTCCCTGTGGCATTCTTGTAACACACGGCATCGGATCCACACTCGTTCCGGTCGCATGGTACTGGGTGTGGGGGTAACAGCAAGCAAGGCAAGGGCACGCATGTGAGGCAGGAATTGAATCGCCTCAAAAGTCAATAGTCGCGGCTTTATCCGCTATTTTGCTTCGCCGCCATTACATGGGGCGGGTAAGAGGTGTGGGGCGAAGGGAGAGCATGGGAGAGGAGGTGCCTAGGGGGGAGAGGGTAAGGGAGCACAAGGGGCCGGATTGGCGTATGGGGCAAGGCAGCCAAGGAGGACGAGAGGAGCAAGAAGGGCAAGGGGAAGAGCGGATGAAGAATCGGCAGGTTCATTCATGAAGAATGGTGCATGCGTCACGGGGCATGGGGAATGGGCCATGAGGCATAAATGGACCATGGGACATGGAATGTAGGATCACGGGACACGGGAACGGGGCATGGATGGAGTATCATTGTCTATGGAGCATGGTAATTTTTGAGTCGACTCAAAAGGAATGAGATATCACCCCTCAGCTCAGCACAGTCACTCACAGGCACACGTCTCATTGGGGAGCATGACTAGGCCAGGCTTGCACGAGCACATTCCATTGACGCAGTGGCCAGTGGTATTTTTGCAGTCCTTCAGATCTTTGCACGTGGCTGGTGGAGTGGAGGCACCACAGAGAGGATCGTAGCACAGGGGTAGACGGGCGCAGAAGATTGGGGGGGTGAGAGACAGGAGAACACGGTTCTAGAGCAGGCCTGGCTAGGGCTGCTTCTCTTTGATGGATCCCGGCAGGGAGAGACAGCAACAACAGCAGCAGCAACAGCTGGAACAGCAATGGTGCTGACAGCAACAGCGGCAAAGACGGCAGCAGGCGGGGGTGGCAGGAGCAGAGTGAATCAACTCACAGACACAGGCTTGCATGTCCACGTTCCACAATTTCCCCTTAGGACAGGCTGAAAGAGGGAGACAAAAGCGAGATGGAGAGAGGAATGCATTATTTGTCGTCACTTCAGAACTTGCGAATTAGCTAGGTTTTACTACAACAACTGATTTCTCCTTTGCTAAACTTTCTCCTGCAGTGCAGCTAGCAGGAACATGTCTGGAGATCGAGATGGAGAAAGGAATGTGTTGTTCGTTCGTCACTTCAGAATTTCCGGCGAATGGAGAGAGCAAGAGAGAGAGATATAACGGCCTTCGGCCGCGCATGAGGGAATGGGTCAGCAGTCAGGAACATATTACTACCACAACCATGGATGCAACATGAAAGGACAAGACAAAGGGGCGATTCTACTCGCGAAGGGGCGCTACTACAGCATGCGGTCTGTTGGTGTTACCTATGCATTTCCCAGACACATTTCTGAAGCCCTGCTTGCAAATGCACCATGCCTGGTCACCTGTGCCCTTGACACAGGTGGCGTTGGGACCACAGTTCTGCATAAGGCACGAGTCTGGAAGGAACATCGGAGAGGGGGGGGGAGAGAGAGATAACAAGGGATTGGAAGGCTCGGGGTCAACGCGTGAGGATTTGAAAGAGAATGAGCGATCGGGATGGGTATTTGGGTGGAGGAGAGAGCGCAGGAGAGGAGAGAGGGAGACGCAGGCACTTACCAGTGCCACAGGCACAGCACCAGCCAGCCATGCAGCGACTCCAGCCACACTCACCGATGCAGCGACCATTGGAAGTCATGGTGAATCCATCGTTGCAACCACATGTGTCATTCCTTTCTGCATTCTTGTAACAGAAGGCATTCGCTCCACATTTAGTCACAGTGCATGGCTCTGAGGGGAATGGGGAGAGAAGGGAAGGAGAGGCACAGGAGGCAGTGATGGGGAGGAAGTGATGACAGCTGGTTTGCAAGCATGACTCTCACTCAAGGCGATAAAAGGGGCTGTGCTATGCACTGACTCCCACGGCTATTTGCACAGCCACTGCAGCATCACTCACCCTTGCAGCCCAAGGGAGTCATGGTGTAACCACTGTTACAAGCGCCCGTGTTGCTCCCTTTGGCATTCTTGTAACACACGGCATCGGATCCACACTCGTTCCGGTCGCATGGTACTGGGTGTGGGGGTAACAGCAGGGGAGGCAAGGGCGCGCATGTGAGGCAGGAATTGAATCGAATCAAAAGTCAATAGTCGCAGCTTTATCCGCTATTTTCCTTCACCGCTGCTGCTCTTCACCCTTACATGGTACTCGCTGCACAGGCGTTGTTGGGGCATGGGGTGGGTGAGAGGTGTGGGGGGGGCAAGGGAACATGTTCGAGGCGAACCAAACATTTTTTTTCTTTCTTTCTTTTGCCAAAAGTGTTTGGGTCGAACATGTTCATGTTCGTTTTCGAACAGCGACGAACACAAATGTGTTCGTCGCGAACGTCCTCTGATCGAAGGCGCCAAGGGCCATTTTTTCCATCAGATCTGCGCAAATCTGGCATCTCGCCGTCAAATATGCGCGGACCTGGCATCTCGCCGTCAGATCTGATGGCAGAAGTGTGTGTGTGTGGGGGGGGGGGGGGACGGGTGCCACGATTTGAGTTTTACTGGAAACCAGTGTCAATGTTAATCCGTGTAATTTCACCACGGGAATGCTGTGGGACTAAAACGAAATGAGCCTACAAAACTAACACGAACATGTTCGCCTCAAACATGTTCGTTGTCGGGCCAAAAATGTTGTTTGGTGAACACCGAACACCCCTTTTCGTTGGAGGTGTTGGCCCTTTGCTCAACCCTAGGAGGTGGTGCCCAGGAGGGGAGAGAGCAAGGGAGCACAAGGGGCCGGATGGGCGACATGGGGCAAGGGAGCCGAGGAGGTCGAGAGGAGCAAGAAGGGCAAGGGGAGAAGCGAAGGTTTATGTGTGTCACTCAACGGCCACTAGCGCACGCCTCACAATGCATTTAAGTCAACCGTGAATGGTGCATGCAGCACAGGGCATGGCGCATGGAATATAGGATTATGGGAACCGGAAACGGGGCATGGAGTATCATTGTCTATGGAGCATGGACATAAGGCATGAGATCGCACCCCTCAGCATAGTCACTCACAGGCACATGTTTCACTGGGGAGCACGATTAGGCCAGGCTTGCACAAGCAGAGTCCATCAACGCAGTAGCCAGTGGTCTTTTTGCAGTCCTTCACATCGCGGCACGTGGCTGGTGGAGTGGAGGCACGGCAGGGAGGAAAAAATCTTTCAAAATAGAGATTGCGGGTTAAGAGGCGGCTTTCGAGGCACCTCACAAGCAGAGTCCATCAACGTAGTACCCAGTGGTCTTCTTGCAGATCGCGGCACGTGGCTGGTGGAGGCACCACAGAGAGGAGCGTAGCACAGGGGTAGACGGGCGCAGAAGATTGGGGGGGTGAGAGACAGGAGAACACGGTTCTAGAGCAGGCCTGGCTAGGGCTGCGTCTCTCTTACGGATCCCAGCAGGGAGAGAGAACTTGCAGGATAGATTGAGACAGCAGCAGCCTCAGGAGCAGCAGCAGCAGCAGCAGCAGCAGCAGCAATGGGGCCGACAGCAACAGCAGCAATGACGGCAGCAGCAGTAGCAGCAGATTCAGTAGCAGCAGCAGGCGTGGGCCGCGTGGCGGCAGCAGGGTGCATCAACTCACCGACACAGGCTTGCACGTCCGCGTTCCACAATTTCCGCTTAAGACAGGCTGGAAGAGGGAGACACAAACCCAAACTGAATGATGATACACACGTGCGTGCCACGCCGCCTGCATGTTGTTTTACGTACCGATGCATGCCCCAGAGACATTTCTGAAGCCCTGCTTGCAAATGCACCATGCCTGGTCACCTGTGCCCTTGACACAGGTGGTCTTGCCTCCACAGTTCTGCACAATGCACGAGTCTGGAAGGAAGGAAGATTGGAGAGGGGGGCGGGGGGAGAGATAACAAGGGATTGGGGTGCTCGGGCGGGGTCAACGCGTGAGGATTTTCAAGAGAATGAGCGATTGGGATGGGTTGTTGGGTGGAGGAGAGAGCGCAGGAGAGAGGAAAACACACACAGTGCCACAGGCACAGCACCAGCCAGCCATGCAGCGACTCCAGCCACACTCACCGATGCAGCGACCATTGGAAGTCATGGTGAATCCATCGTTGCAACCACATGTTTCATTCCTTCCTGCATTCTTGTAACAGAAGGCATTCGCTCCACATTTGTTCACAGTGCATGGCTCTGAGGGGAAAGGGGAGAGAAGGGAAGGAGAGGCACAGGAGGCAGTGATGGGGAGGAAGTGAGGAGAGTTGGTTTGCAAGCATGACTCTCACAAAGGGTGAAAGGAGGGGAAGATGAAATGAGGAAGCAGGGACAGCTGAGCCAGAAACACCCAAGCCTTGCATTGAGCAGCGCCGTGTGGAAGCGACAAAAGGGGCCACTCGCACTGAGCCATTTGGCTGTGCAGATAGCCGTGAGACGCACCGTGTGACTGTGCACTGAGTCCCACGGCTATTTCCACAGCCACTGCAGCATTACTCACCCTTGCAGCCCAAGGGAGTCATGGTGTAACCACTGTTACAAGCGCACGTGTTGCTCCCTTTGGCATTCTTGTAACACACGGCATCGGATCCACACTCGTTCCGGTCGCATGGTACTGGGTGCAGGGGTAACAGCAGGGGAGGCAAGGGCACGGCAAGAATTGAGTCCCTTCGAAAGACATTACTTAAGACTTTATCTGCTCTTTTCTTTCGTGACCACTGCTCTTGCACCGTTACAGGCGATGTTGGGGCATGGGGCGGGTGAGAGGTGTGGGGCGAAGGGAGGGCATGGGAGAGGAGGTGGCAGAGGGGGAGAGAGCAAGGGAGCACAAGGGGCCGGATGGGCGTATGGGGCAAGGGATGGCACCCTCAACGTAGTCACTCACACCAGCCCTCAGCATAGCCACTCACACCAGCCCTCAGCATAGTCACTCACACCAGCCCTCAGCATAGCCACTCACACCAGCCCTCAGCATAGCCACTCACACCAGCCCTCAGCATAGCCACTCACACCAGCCCTCAGCATAGCCACTCACTCCAGCTCTCAGCATAGCCACTCACTCCAGCCCTCAGCATAGCCACTCACTCCAGCTCTCAGCATAGCCACTCACTCCAGCCCTCAGCATAGCCACTCACTCCAGCTCTCAGCATAGCCACTCACTCCAGCTCTCAGCATAGCCACTCACACCAGCCCTCAGCATAGCCACTCACTCCAGCTCTCAGCATAGCCACTCACTCCAGCCCTCAGCATAGCCACTCACTCCAGCTCTCAGCATAGCCACTCACACCAGCCCTCAGCATAGCCACTCACTCCAGCTCTCAGCATAGCCACTCACTCCAGCTCTCAGCATAGCCACTCACTCCAGCTCTCAGCATAGCCACTCACTCCAGCTCTCAGCATAGCCACTCACTCCAGCTCTCAGCATAGCCACTCACTCCAGCTCTCAGCATAGCCACTCACTCCAGCTCTCAGCATAGCCACTCACTCCAGCTCTCAGCATAGCCACTCACTCCAGCTCTCAGCATAGCCACTCACTCCAGCTCTCAGCATAGCCACTCACTCCAGCTCTCAGCATAGCCACTCACTCCAGCTCTCAGCATAGCCACTCACTCCAGCTCTCAGCATAGCCACTCACTCCAGCTCTCAGCATAGCCACTCACTCCAGCTCTCAGCATAGCCACTCACTCCAGCTCTCAGCATAGCCACTCACTCCAGCTCTCAGCATAGCCACTCACTCCAGCTCTCAGCATAGCCACTCACTCCAGCTCTCAGCATAGCCACTCACTCCAGCTCTCAGCACAGTCACTCACAGGCACATGTCTCATCGGGGAGCATCACAAGGCCAGTCTTGCACAGGCACATTCCATTGACGCAGTAGCCAGAGGTCTTTTTGCAGTCCCTGACATCGCGGCACGTGGCTGGTGGGCACGGCAGAGGAGCGTAGCGCAGGGGGTAGACAAGCGCAGAAGATTGGGGGGGTGAGAGGCAGGAGACCCGGTGTAGAACAGGCCTGGGTACGGCTGCTTCTCCTTGACGGATCACAGCAGGGAGAGAGAACTTGCAGGATAGATTGAAACAGCAGCAACAGCACGAGCAACAGCAGCAGCAGCAGCAGCAGCAGCAGCAGCAGCAGCAGCAGCAGCAGCAGCAGCAGCAGCAGCAGCAGCAGCAGCAGCAGCAGCAGCAGCAACAGCGGCAATGGTGACAGCAGCAGCGGCAGCAGCGTCAGCGGCAGCAGCTGCAGCAGGCGAGGCGACACAAGAGTGCATCAACTCACAGACACAGGCTTGCACGCCAGCGCTCCATGATTTCCCCTTAGGACAGGCTGGTGGTTTCACTGGCGACAAACGGACAGCCTTAGCGTGAGGCATGACGGCTGGAAGGAAAGGGGAGGAGAGGAGAGGAGAGGGGGACGGAGGGGAGGGGAGTTTGGAGATAGAGATGGGAAGCTTTAGGGTTTAGGGAGGGAAAGGAAGGAAGGAAGAATCTTGGCAACCAGCCGATCAGCCTCGGCCTGATGAATGCAGCTAGGGGAGAGGCGGAGGAAGGAAAGATAGGCAGAGGAGAGGAGAGGCACGGCGGCGATTGTCACCAGCGACGATACGATGGCGACGGTCATTCTCAAATGACGCCAGCAAGAATCACGAGAACCACGTGCGACGATCTTCTCGTGCGTAGATCATCACTGCTGATGATCACCATCATGGGACGGTCATGGGCGACGGTCATGGGCGACGGGGTCATGGGCGACGAATCACCATCATGGGCGACGGTCATGGGCGACGGGGTCATGGGCGACGAATCACCATCATGGGCGACGGTCACGATCATAGGCGACGAATCACCGTCATGGGCGACGAATCACCATCATGGGCGACAAATCACCATCATGGGCGACGAATCACCATCATGGGCGACGAATCACCATCATGGGCGACGAATCACCATCATGGGCGACGAATCACCATCATGGTCGACTCGACGAATCACCACGAGCTACGATCATCAACAGCATCATCATCAGCACCGACGATCGTCGGCGACAGTCAGCAGCAGTGCGATCATACTAGCTGCTCCAAGTTGGAACGGCAACGACGCTTATTACTACAACATGAGAATTACTTCCTTCGACTCCAAGGGTCGGAGTCCTCACCTGCTACGAGCATCAGAGTCGCCAGCAGCGCTCGAAGCCCAATGCGGCGGCGGCCGCAGCCGAAAGTTGGCCTGGTGATGATCATGTTCCTCACAGAGCAAGAGCGCGAGCGAGAGAGAGCGCGGCGCTCATGCAGCGAAAGCCAAGGCATGAATGTGCCACCAAAGGGTCGATGACTCATCGGATGGGTTTCTGACCGGAAATATGAGCAAGCCGCTATGGGCTTCGCGGCTACTAGTTCGTTGAATGGTGGCGCGGAAAGGAAAGCTGAATACAACCGAGACCACGGAAAGGCTTCATCAAACGGTGGATAGTCCGCCCGTCACCGGATGAGAGGAAACGTGTTTTGAGAGACTCAAACACGCCCGTCACGGACGTGCGAGTCCTCGGAGGAAACTTGCGCATATTTCTTCCGCCGCCGGCTCCGGGCCGCTAGCAAAACCTAACTTCGCTACTCAGCCTTGGAGGGGGCAATGGGGGGACTCCGCTGACGGGGGGAATGTTTTTTCGAGCGGAGCGTGACTGCTAGGAACCAGCCGCCTGAGGCGGCTCGGGGAAACAGCCGTCTCATTTGTATGTGGCACTAGATATACCTTGGCCAACTGCAGTGTGTTGTGAATCCGTCCGAAACAGCATCGCCTTGAGGAGTCATTTGGGACAGATAATACCACCATCTCGATAGTTAACTGGGCAAGTTGAGCCCGCCAGATGATACCACCACCACCCGCCTAAACGGCTCGGGGAGCCGTCTCCTCGTAGATACACTCTATACATACTGTACAGTATCACGCGTAAACTCGCTTGATGATGGAGCTTGTCCGATTGGCCAAGCCCGCACAAAGGCGACTCGCACCTGAGTCGTCTCCCAGCCAACCAGCCACACAATCAATCCTCACAAACGGTTCGTCTGCTAGGCTGCACAAACGAGTGACTCTGCAGCAGGGCTGTCGCTAGGTGCTAAGCTGCCCCGAAATCAACCCTGAAGGATCTGGAAAGCGGTCTTCCATTCAGGGCATTTCTGTTTAGCTTTGAGGATACTTGCGTAAAACAAATTTTAGATAGTCGAGCTAGACACGTTAGGGGAACGGGAGCGACTGGTGTGGTGTTACTGGGAGGAGGGGAGAGGGACCAGTTCGCGGTCTAAGGTCAGAAAGAAAGGGGGGAGGGGAAGTGGGAGGGGCGGACAGGTACGGGAAATCCGGGGAGGGCCAGAACCTGCCCGTTAGGAGTCCGGGCCTGGGAAAAACCAGCCCTGAAAATCTCTGAGCTGATCTGAAACGAACCCTGAATTCTCAGGGAAAACGGACAAATGTACGTGAATCGACAGGCCCGCTCTGCAGCCAAAGAGAGAAATGCTTGTGAGGCTAAACTGCACATCATGAACAGTGCATTCTTGGCTGACAAACGGGCCCGACGACCCTCTGACGACTTTACGACATGCTGCCCCGGGCAGGAAAAAACTAAAACCCCATCGGATGGCATGCCATCCGAGGGAGGCATCAACCCTAAATCCATGCCTCCCCGTGTTTAGGGTTGATGCCTCCCTGACCGGATGCGCGCCCTTCCGGAGTTTATTTTTTTTGCCCGCGGGCAGCGAGCTTCCCCGGGCGGACTCGCTTGTCCGCTGAGATTTACTATTCGAAATTGCACATCATGAACAGTGCATTCTTGGCTGACAAGTAAACAAGCGCGCGGTGGTTACAGGAGTGGCTCCCTGTCATAACATTATAGCTTATATATATTTGTGTAGGCTATAGTGGGGTATCCCATAGGGGGTACAACCCAAACAGGGTTCCCTATATGTACTCACTTCATTCATAGTTGATCCGATCCTCGTTCTACTTTTCTCATGGTATCGAGCAGGTTCCCCCGTGGGAACTGTGCTTAGGGCCCACCACATCGAACTTTTTTTTTCTGCCCGGAGCGCGCTCCGGGCCCTCTCTCTCACTTTGTCGACCTGCCCTAACGGCCCCTAGACGCCCGCGCGCCGCCCTTAGACGCCCGCGCGCCGCCCGTCCCGGCCCCTAGACGCCCGCGCGCCGCCCTTAGACGCTCGCGCGCCGCCCGTCCCGGCCCCTAGACGCCCGCGCGCCGCCCTTAGACGCTCGCCCGCCGCCCGTCCCGGCCCCTAGAAGCCCGCGCGCCGCCCGTCCAGGCCCCACGCCGCCCGCACGCCGCCCTTAGAGCCCGCGCGCCGCCCGTCTCGGCCCCCTAGACGCCCGCGCGCCGCCCGTCAGGCCCCACGCCACCGTCGCGCCACCCTTAGGCGCCCGTGCGCCGCCTGTCCCGGCCCGTCGACACCGTGCGCCGCCTGTCCCGGCCCCACGCCACCCGTGCACCGCCCATCAGGCCCCACGCCGCTGTCGCGCCACCCGTCCCGGCCCGTCGACGCCGTGCGCCGCCCGTCCCGGCCCCACGCCGCCCGTGCGCCGCCCGTCCCGGCCGCGCACAGCCGTCCCGGCCCCTCGTCGCCCGTGCGCCGCCCGTCCTGGCCTCTCGCCACCGTCCCAGCCCCAAGCCGCCCGTGCGTCGCCAGTCCCGGCCCCGCTCCTAGCCGCCCGTGCGCCACCCGTCCCAGCCGTGCGCCGCCGTCCCGGCCCCACACCGCCCGTGCGCCACCCGTCCCTGCCGCACGCCGCCGTCCCGGCCCCACGCCGCCCGTACGCCGCTGTGACACCCAGCCGCCCGAGCCGCCCGTGCCTCCTGCGTCACCCGAGCCGCCTGCGCAGCTGAGGAGCCGAGCCGCCCGAGCCGCCTGTGCCGCTGAGTGCCCGAGCCGCCCGAGCCGCCTGCGCAGCCCGAGCCGCCCGAGTCACCTGAGGAGCCGAGCCGCTGGTCCCGCGGAGCCGCTGTTGCTGCTGGGCCGGCCGAGCTGCCGTGTTGCTGTACTACTGAGCTGCCCGACCCGTCCTGTCTGGTGAGACCGTCGACTACTGTCATGGCTACCCCTAGTGTCCTAGCTTTTGACGCTGAGGGTCGTGCCATTGACTTTGAGGTCTGGGTCGACGACCTGCAGCTGTTCTTGCAGTGCGATAGGGTAGACGACCTTTCTCTCTTTGACCTTACCTCTGGCGCCGTCCCTGCCCCTGCTGCTGATTCTGACTCCACTGTTCGCTCCAAGTGGGCCACACGCGATGCTGCTGCACGTTTTGCTGTGCGTTGCCACCTCCCTACCTCTGAGCGTGCACACTTTAGTCAGTACAAGAGTGCTCAGACCTTGTACGACGCTGTAGTTGCGCGCTACTCCTCCCCTGCCACTGCTGCACTGAGCCGTCTCATGCTACCGTACCTCTTCCCTGACCTTGCTGCCTTTCCCAGCGGGTGACGCACTGCACAGAGGCTAGCACCGGTCGCCACCTGGCTACGTTTACACGTCAGCCAGGGTCGAGCCTGTACACACTGACCACTGCTTCTCCTCCAGTTGCTGAGTCTGGTAGGGTCCCTTTGTCTGGTCAGGTGTTTGCTACAGCGTCCAGGTCTGGTCCTGAGTCTGCCCCCTGTTCGTGTCGTCGCCTGTCCCACGAGACTCTCCTCTGGCACCACCGCCTTGGTCACCCCTCTCTGCTTTGGCTCAGAGGCATGGCCTCCCGTCTTCTTGTGTCTGGTCTCCCCCGGTCCCTCCCTCCCCTTCCTCAGGGCCCTGGCCCTGCCTGTGTCCCCTGTGTCGAGGGGCGCCAGCGTGCTGCCCCTCACTCCTCCCAGTTTCCTCCGACAGAGGCTCCGTTGCAGACGTTTCACATGGACGTGTGGGGCCCTGCCCGCGTCCGTGGACTAGGTCACGAGCGCTACTTCCTGTTGGTGGTTGACGACTACTCGCGCTACACCACAGTCTTCCCCTTGTGCAGCAAGGGTGATGTCACTGAGGTGCTGATCGACTGGATCCGCGCAGCTCGTCTCCAGCTCAGGCAGAGCTTTGGCTCGGACTTTCCTGTTTTGCGTCTGTACTCGGACAGAGGCGGAGAGTTCTCCTCTGGCCTTCTGCGTGCCTACTGTCGTGCGCGAGGCATCCGTCAGACCTTCACGCTTCCGGACTCACCGCAGCAAAATGGGATTGCAGAGCGCCGCATTGGCATGGTCATGGACGTCGCTCGTACGTCTATGATGCATGCGGCTGCCCCCCATTTTCTGTGGCCGTTTGCGGTCAGGTACGCGGCACATCAGATCAACCTCCACCCCAGGGTCTCCAGGCCGGAGACCTCCCCAGCCCTGCTGTGGACGGGGAAGGTTGGCAATGCGTCGGCGTTCCGGGTCTGGGGATCTCGGGCGTTTGTCCGCGACTTGTCTGCGGACAAGCTGTCCCCTCGCGCTGCTCCCTGCGTCTTCCTAGGGTTCCCCCCCGACGCCCCTGGGTGGCAGTTCTACCACCCCACCTCTCGCCGTGTTCTGTCCTCCCAGGACGTCACGTTCGACGAGTCGGTACCCTACTACCGCCTCTTCCCCTACCGCACTCCGTCCCTCCCCCCACCCCCGCTCTTCTTGGTACCAGGTCCCCCCTCGGTAGACCCCCTTCCCCCTCAGGGTCCTGCCCCTTCAGGTGTGTCCCAGGTAGACGCGGTCGAGCCTGTCGAGGTCACTGGTGACTCTGGTGCTGTTGCGGGTGCTAAGCCTAGGGGTGCTGAGACTGGGGGTGCTGAGCCTGGGGGTGCTGAGCCTGGAGGTGCGGAGCCTGGGGGTGCGGAGCCTGGGGGTGCTGAGCCTGGGGGTGCTGAGCCTAGGGGTGCTGAGACTGGAGGTGCTACGCCTGGAGGTGCTTTGCCTGGGGGTGCTGAGCCTGGAGGTTCGTTGCCTGGAGGTTCTCCGGGTGCTTCGTCTCGCCGAGAGCCACTCTCCCCACAGGAGCTGCGTGAGTGGTTTGCCCAGCGCTGGAGGCGTGCTGCTGGTGCTGGAGGTTCTTCGGTTGCTGAGGGTGCTGCTGTCGCGGGTCCCGGAGGTGCTCGTACTGGGAGTACTGGAGCTGTTGGGCCTGCGGGTTCGACTGGAGCTGGTGCTGCTGAGGGTGTTAGCGCTGAGACTACCACTGGCGGTCTGGCTGGTGGTGCTCCTGGTGCTGCTGGAGGTTCTGGGGCTGCTGGAGGTGTTGCTGGGGGTTCTGGAGCTGCTGGAGGTGCTGCTGGAGGTGCTGCTGGACCGGGTACTGGTACTGTCCCTGCTGTTTCTGGCGTCGCCACGCGGCCCCGACCGTACTTCGTTCCACTCCTGCAGCAGGTTCTTGGCCTTACACCTTCTCTTGGTCCTCCTCCTCCTCCCTTAGAGGGTCCACAGCCTGTCCAGTCACAGTCACAGCTACAGCCTGCCTCCCCTTTGCCTGCTCCTTCTCCCTACGCTGGTCCGACTGGAGGTCTTACTGAGCGTCGTGAGCCTGCGTCTCGTCCTGCGTCGCCTGTTCCTGCTGCGCGCGCTAGTGGTCGCGGTTCGCGTCAGCGTCCTCCTCCTGTCCCTGGCACGCACCGGATGTCTCTGCGTCCGTCTACTGCTCCTCTGCGTGCCCCTTTACCTTCTCCTCCTGCTTCCTCTCTTCCTGCTCTTGCCGACCCGGAGTCGGACTCTCTTCGTGCTGCCAGTCCTACTGTCACGCGTCTCCTTGCTACTGCCGTCACTGGCCCTTCTTTCGAGTCTACTGCTGCATCTGCCCTTGTTACTGAGCTCGTCGACTTTGCTGCTCGCTGTCGTCTAGACTACGCTGCTAGTCTTGTCGCTGAGTCTGAGTCTGCCTGTCCTTCGTCCGTCGGGGGTGAGTGTTCCCTTGGCACGGACGTCCTTGAGGACAGGCAGAAGGAGTTCCGGTGTCTGGCCGCCGCTTCACCTCATCTTGTGTCCGCACTGCTCACCTCTGAGGGAGACCCAGATGCACTTGACATCCCGACTCCGCGCTCTTACGCGGAGGCAATAAAGGGTCCCTACTCCTCTCAGTGGCAGGCAGCTATGGATGCAGAGATGGCTTCCTGGAAGTCCACAGGCACCTACGTTGACGCTGTCCCCCCTCCTGGGGCGAACATCGTCAGTGGCATATGGATCTTCAGGGTGAAGCGGCCGCCGGGTTCTCCGCCTGTCTTCAAGGCGCGTTACGTGGCTCGTGGCTTCAGTCAGCGGCAGGGAGCTGACTACTTTCAGACCTTCTCCCCCACCCCGAAGATGACCATTCTTCGGGTACTGCTGCACGTTGCTGCTCACCGTGACTACGAGCTGCACTCTCTCAACTTGAGCACTGCTTTCTTGCAGGGCAGCCTGCACAAGGAGATCTGGCTGCGCCGCCCACCTGGCTTCACTGGGTCTTTCCCTCCTGGTACCCAGTGGAGTCTCCGGCGTCTAGTCTACGGTCTCCGCCAGGCGCCGCGTGAGTGGCACGACACACTGAGGACTACGCTGGCGGCACTTGGGTTTGCTCCTTCTACTGCAGACCCGTCGTTGTTTCTGCGCACCGACACCTCTCTGCCACCGTTCTACATCCTCGTGTACGTCGACGACTTGGTCTTTGCCACAGCTGACACTGCTGGACTCGCCTACGTGAAGTCCGAGCTGCAGAAGAGACACACGTGCGCTGACCTGGGTGAACTGCGCAGCTACCTTGGCTTGCAGATCACCCGGGACAGAGCACGCCGCACCATTACCCTGACTCAGTCACACATGGTGCAGCAGGTCCTTCAGCGCTTTGGTTTCACGTACTCCTCGCGTCAGGCCACTCCTCTGCCTACTCGCCACTCGCTCTCAGCTCTGCCTTCGGATGAGTGCGTAGAGTCGAGTGGCCCGTACCCAGAGCTTGTTGGCTGCCTCATGTACCTGATGACCTGCACACGACCTGACCTTGCATGCCCTCTTAGCATTTTCGCACGCTATGTTGGTCCTGGGAGACACCGACCAGAGCACATGGCTGCAGCGAAGAGGGTGTTGCGCTACTTGTGCAGTACGTCGGGCATGGGGCTAGTGCTTGGAGGGCGGAGTCCAGTGGTCCTCACTGGGCACGCGGACGCTTCTTGGGCTGACGACCAGGCTACGCAGCGGTTGTCACAGGGTTACACCTTCATTCTTGGTTCCGGCTCTGTTTCGTGGCGGGCTACCCGCTCGTCTTCTGTTCTCGGCTCCAGTTGTGAGGCTGAGATCTACGCCGGGGCTATGGCTGCCCAGGAGCTTCGCTGGCTCACCTACCTGCTGACCGACCTTGGAGAGCCGCCTCGTTCTCCTCCAGTCCTGTACGTAGACAACAAGGCCATGCTGGCCTTGTGTCGAGAGCAGCGACTGGAGCACAGGACAAAGCACATTGCTCTCCGCTACTTTCTTGCTCATGAGCTACAGCAGCGTGGACAGTTGCGGCTTGCGTACGTGGCCTCTGAGGCCAACACTGCTGATGTCTTCACCAAGGCACTTGCGCCTTGTGATCATCAGCGCTTCTGCACGCAGCTGAGTCTTGTGCCTGTTTTGCCTCACTTGCTCACTTCTTGACCTTGCTTGTACTTTCACATTTGCTTGACTGGTCTTGTGACCCCTTGTTCTCCCCTTTGCCTGTGGGGGTGTGTCAGAACATTATAGCTTATATATATTTGTGTAGGCTATAGTGGGGTATCCCATAGGGGGTACAACCCAATCAGGGTTTCCTATATGTACTCACTTCATTCATAGTTGATCCGATCCTCGTTCTACTTTTCTCACTCCCAGCGCTGCCCTGCCCCATTTCCGCATTTCCCCCAGTCTCCCCCGTTCAGCTTTCCCCCGCACGATTAGCGATATCTGTTTCGCGATTGGGTACGTACCGTAAATACTACGCGCGTCATTGGGTTGGTTGGGATTTTTACACCATTGCTAGTGAAGTGAACGGCTCGGATCGGGGGAGCCGTCACAGCACCATCACCATCACGCGCGAACTCCAGCCAATTGTTGGAACCCGCCAGATTGCCCACATCCGGCACCTCACCTAATCATCCCAAAGGCGGTAACACCAAATCAAAGGGGGTACACTAACACCAACCTACTTCGAGTATGAGTTGTAGTGAGACACAGTTTTCTAGGGGAGCACTGATAGGTCAATGTGCCTGACTGATTAACATTCCAAGCACTGCCAAGCCGCCACCTTCAATCCATTAAACATCCAAACCAAGTTCTGTACAGATGGCAGCAGCACATCCTGTTGCACAATAGCTGGCCGCAGCATTGCCAGAACCTACACAAGTGTTGCTGTAGGCAATGCTGTGGTGGTGCGCTAATTGCCGTCTCATACGCTGTCATCTCAAAAATCCCGAAAGGGTTTTTGGTATGCGGTTTTCCGTTCCGCAAACAGTAGGCGAAATGAATCCCCGTACGGTAAGTAAATGTGTACTCTATAGTTACCAAAATTGGTTTAGTATGTAAAACGCTACTGTAAAACGATTATGTATATGCTAAATTTATATGTTTCCTCCGACTTGCTTGCAAATGTTCTCAGATTGAGCTAATCATCAGGAAAATGTGAAACTGCCGAGGATGCACATGGCGCATGTTTGTGCGTTCCATGGTGAAACTGTGCAATGATAGGTCTGTACGCAACATGTCTGCTCGCCAACGTCTTGATGCCTTTTTTACCACTATTTCTTCACACGGTTCCCTACTACATCCTATTCCCTAGCCATAGGATTTGGTTTGACCTCATTCGCACAACTACGCGGCACGTGGCACATGTTTGTGCGTTCCATGGTGAAACTGTGCAAGGATAGGCTTGTACGCAACATGTCAGCTCGCCAACGTCTGGATGCCTTTTTTACCACTTTACCTTCACACATTTCCCTATTACATCCAATTCCCTAGCCATATGAATTGGTTTGACCCCGTTCGCACAACTACGCAGCACGTAGCGCTTGTTTGTGCATTTGCTGGCCTGAAACTGTGCAGGGATAGGCCTGTGCGTAACATGTCACTGTTTCAATGTCTTGGTGTTATTTTTACCTCTATTTCTTCACACATTTCCCTGGTACATCCTATTTCCTAGCCATAGGAACTGGTTTCACCTCGTTCGCACAACCACGCAGCACGTGGCGCTTGTTTGTGCATTTGCTGGCCTGAAACTGTGCAGGGATAGGCTTGTGCGCAACATGTCACTATTTCAACGTTTGAGTGTGGTTTTTACTGTCCGAATCCCAACCACTAGACCATTGGGATAAAAGGGCTTGTTTCAGTAGTGGGTCAGTGCGCCCATAACCCCCCAGGCAAACGCGCCTGTAACCCCCCCTAGGATCGATCGGGGATCTCACAGTGTAGCTCTACTGACACCCCCCCACACTGGGAGGCCCAGGACTGAGCACAATGGCAACGGCCTGTCAGTAGAGCTACACTGTGAGATCCCCGATCGATCCTAGGGGGGGTTACAGGCGCGTTTGCCTGGGGGGTTATGGGCGCACTGACCCGCTACTGAAACAAGCCCTTTTATCCCAATGGTCTAGTGGTTGGGATTCTGAGATGGTATCAGAGCGGTCTCGGGTTCGAATCCCGGTGTATGCACATGTTGGTCGTTGCCACTGTGCTCAGTCCTGGGCCTCCCAGTGTGGGGGGGTGACAGTAGAGCTACACTGTGAGATCCCCGATCGATCCTAGGGGGGGTTACAGGCGCATTTGCCTGGGGGGTTATGGGCGCACTGACCCGCTACTGAAACAAGCCCTTTTATCCCAATGGTCTAGTGGTTGGGATTCTGAGACGGCCAACATGTGCATACATCGGGATTCGAACCGAGACCGCTCTGATACCATGTCAGAATCCCAACCACTAGACCATTGGGATAAAAGGGCTTGTTTCAGTAGCGGGTCAGTGTGCCCATAACCCCCAAGGCAAACGCGCCTGTAACCCCCCCTAGGATCGATCGGGGATCTCACAGTGTAGCTCTACTGACATTTACCTCTATTTCTTCACACATTTCCCTAGTACATCCTATTTCCTAGCCATAGGAACTGGTCTGACCACGTTCGCACAACTACGCAGCACGTGGCGCTTGTGCATTTGCTGGCCTGAAACTGTGCAGGGATAGGCCTGTGCGCAACATGTCACTGTTTCAACGTCAGAGTGTGGTTTTTACCTCTTTTTCTTCACACATTTCCCTAGTACATCCTATTTCCTAGCCATAGGAACTTGTATGAGCCCTTTCGCACAACCACGCAGCACGTGGCGCATGTTTGTGCGTTCCATAGTGAATCTGTGCAAGGATAGGCCTGCGTGCAACATGTCAGCTCGCCAACGTCTGGATGCCTTTTTGACCACTATTTTTTCACACCGTTCCCTATTACATCCTATTCCCTAGCCATAGGAACTAGTTTGAGCTAGTTCGCACAACTACGCAGCATGTGGCGCATGTTTGTGCGTTCCATGGTGAATCTGTGCAAGGATAGGCCTGTTCGCAACATGTCACCATTTCAGCATCTGTAAGTTATTTCCACCTCTATTTCTTCACACATCTCCCTAGTACATCCTATTCCCTAGCCATAGGAACTGGTTTGAGCTAGTTCGCACAACTACGCAGCACGTGGCGCATGTTTGTGCGTTCCATGGTAAATTTGTGCAAAGATAGGCATGCACGCAACATTGCAGCTCGCCAACGTCTGTATGCCTTTTTTACGACTATTTGTTTACACATTCGGGAAGTACATCCTATTCCCTTACCATAGGAACTGGTTTGAGCTCGTTCGCACAACTACGTAGCTCCTGGCGCTTGTTCGTGCGTTTGCTGGCCTCGAACTATGCAAGAATAGTAGGCCTGTGCGCAACATGTCAGCTCGCCAACGTATGGATGCTTTTTTTACCACCATTCCATTGTTCAAAAGAGAAAATCTAAGTCTCATAAAGCTGATGTATCGAATAATTTTACCAATAGGGCTGTTAGTATATTTTACCAGATCTTAAACGCAATTGAATGTATACGTTTTCGTGATTAATCATATAGAATATCCCGCATGTGTATAATATTGAATACAAGGATTTCATTTACGACCCTTTTTGCTATCATAGACGGGGATTTTTAAATACCAGTAATTTCACTTGTATGTTTGTCAAATATCTAGCACAGTAATCGGATTTATAGCTATCCTATTTTTGTGTGTATTGTGAAGTTTTAATGACGCGACACGGACAAACACTTCTGCCGTCGTTTTTCAACATCCACGTCATTTTGGGCATTCATTGGTTCATTCGATTTACAGCTGTCGAGAGTAATAGGTAAGTTAAGAGGTGGGGCCTAGGCTTAGTAGCCTAGGCCCGAACTTAGGTATCGAGCGGGATTTTCCCTAGGAGCGATGTATCGAGTGAGTTGAGAGAAATTGGTGAAAAGGTGCGTTTCACTATAGGTTCAGGGGTACATATAGCATAGAAACACAATAAGGTGCACCACCAACAAAAGTTTACATAACTACACTAACTACAACTACAAGCAATTATAAAACATGACAAAATATTTCGACACGCCCCCATAATGCTTGTAGGTAGGTATGTAGTTACAGCAACAGCAGGTACCCCTTCCATCTCCTCACCCTCCTCCTTCCCCTCCCCCACACTGCTGCAGAAGCAGCAGAGAAGGGGGGAAGAGAGGAGAGGTGGAGGGACGGCTGCTTGTTGCCTCACACCCGCCACCCCGGTACCACTCCCCCTCCTCACCCACATCCTCACACCCTCCCCCCCCAGCGGCAGCTGCAGCGGTGGGACTGAAAGAAGGAGGAGGGAAAGGGAGAGAGTTGACCCCACGCTCCAACACCCTCCACCCCCATACCCTCCTCCCCACGGCTGCAGGGAGACAAGAGAAAGGGGGGGGTGGGAAGGAAGAAAGCCGCAGAGCGGCGAAGAGGCGTCGGTGCAGATGGGTCAGGGGCGGCAGCAGGGAGTGCAGGGGCGGAAAGGCCCGTCGCGGGCCAGTGCCACGGGGCGCACGACGGGTAGAATAAAAGGGCCCGATCGTGTGCCTCGGGGCACACGACGAGCAGGGCACCATCGTGTGCCACGGGGCGCACGATGGGCAGTAGAAGGGCACCGTCGCGTGCCACGGGGCGCGCGACGGGCAGGGAAGGAGTCACACGCCCGTGGGCGGGACAAGGTAAAAATAAAACCGTCACGCGCCCTAGGCGCGCGACCGTAAAATCTTAGCAGCGGAAGTAAAGCGGGCCCACAGGCCAGGACGAACACTAAGCTCTGATACCATGTCGAGAGTAATAGGTAAGTTAAGAGGTGGGGCCTAGGCTTAGTAGCCTAGGCCCGAACTTAGGTATCGAGCGGGATTTTCCCTAGGAGCGATGTATCGAGTGAGTTGAGAGAAATTGGTGAAAAGGTGCGTTTCACTATAGGTTCAGGGGTACATATAGCATAGAAACACAATAAGGTGCACCACCAACAAAAGTTTACATAACTACACTAACTACAACTACAAGCAATTATAAAACATGACAAAATATTTCGACAACAGCAACAATGGTTGGCGATACGGATAGATTTTGATTGGTTACAAAAATTTTTGTGCGATGTGTTTGCTTGAATTGGACTGCCAGCGCAACTCTGCTGAGCAATCGCGCTGCAGATGCTTCAAGCGCAACCGCTTAATATGCCAGCCCAGCGCAGCCTCTCAAGTGCCAGCGCAGTGCACCATTGCGCTGCCAAAGCCAGCGCAACCGCGCAGCAGTTGTAAATGTCGCTGGCGCAACCGCGCTGCTGCTGTAACTGCCTCTGGCGCAATTGCAGCAGCGCCCGCCAAATACACAATCTCCAGCGTCACAATTTCTCTCCCCTCCCCAATCCCCCCAGCATCCCCCTTCTCCCCATCGTAACTGCTCCAACTCTCCCACCTCTCTCAATCTTATTGCGTGTGTTTCCATTCACGTCTCAGCAGAAGCAGATTGGTGCTCTACGTGTGTTAGTACGCCATTTCCCTTCATATCTCCAGTCGCCCTCGTTCACTTGCCTAACTTAGCGTGCATCACCTTTAATCGTTACTGCCATGCCTTTCGTGTCTGCGTTAGATTTTCGTCAGCCTGTTCTTATAGCTAGGGTTTACTCCTAGCGAGAATCGCGGCAGTGGGCGCGAAGTGAACTGCGCTACCTGCTGCTAGCGGCGGAGTGTGTGGTGGCGTAAGGCGCACGTTCTTCTTCAGCTGCTGCTGCTGCTGCTGCTGCTGCTGCTAGCAGGATTCGCGACTGAGGGCGTGACGCAGTCTGGTTTCGTGTCAATTTTGGCGCACGGCTGCTCTCAGTGAGACCCGATCTGTGCTATTGCTCTGCAGTTGCTTGTACGCTTTTGCTCTTTCGTAACATTTGCCTGTTTTTACTGCAGGCGTTCAAGGGAAGCTCCCCCAATGAGATTTCCGTGCCAGCTACTCATCCACACTGCCTACATCTTCCCGTTGTTTTTATGTGCTACCTTATGTACGGGCGATGACAATTGTTTCACTTTCAGACCTTAATTTTATTGCCGTTTTTTGCAGCGTCTATCATTTTTTTAAGGTACGTGGTGGTCTCTGCCGTTCCGTGTGATTTTGTGAGAACTTGAGCTAGGCTAAGGAGCCATAGCTAGTTGAGTTCGAGTGAGTTAAGTTAGAGTCGAGAAAGTTGAAAAGAGAAGGAGGGTTTTCACTATAGAGCGAGCAGTACATATAGGCAGAATGAAGGGTGCACCACCAAAACAGAACATTATATAACTACACTAGTCTACACTACAGGCAGTTACAAAAACAATATATAGAAATATATATTATTCTTGACACGCCCCCATAAGTGCCTGTAGGGAAGAATATGCAGTCAACGCCCCCATAATGGGGTACACCAAGCAGGAGCAGTGACAACCAATGCAGAAAACAGAGAACAGAAGGGAGAGAGGAGAGAGAGAGGAGAGGAGGTGATAGGCTCTGGTTGGTCACCCCCTACATCCCCTCAACCCCCCCCTCCCCCTCCCCATCCCCCTCACACTGCTGCAGGAGCAGTAGAGGGGGGGGGGGGGGGGGCAAACGGAGGAGAATGGGGCCGTAGGGCTAGGGGAACAGACATCACCCATCACCCCCACACCCGCCACCCCCAGTCCCTCCCCGGGCTCCCCCACACTCTCACACCCTCCCCCCCAGCGGCAGCTGCAGCAGAGGGAACAAAAGGAGGAGGAGAAGAGGGGGGGGAGGGAGGGGGGGGGCCGACGCACGGCCTCCCCGGGCGCCAAAGCAGGCGGCAGAGGGGGCGACGCCTGCCCCCCCCTTCCAGGTCGCGGCCCCCGAAGGAGCCGCGACGGGTGACGGGAAAAGGGGGGGGGGGCGGTGCACGTGCCCCCGGTGTGCCGCGGCTGGCGACAGGGCATGGCCGGGGCGGGGTCGGGGCCGCAAGAGGGCGGGGCCGCAGGTGGCATCGGTGCCTAGGGTGGGTACCGCACGGGCGGCGACGGGCCGGGACGGGCGGCACGTGACGCCGCGAAGGGCGGCGACGGGCTGGTACGGGCGGCGACGGGCCGGGACGGGCGGCGACGGGGCCGCAGGAGTAGGGCGGCGAGGCCGCAGTGTAGGGCGGCGGGGCCGCGACAGCAGAGAGGCGGCGAGGCCGCGACAGTAGGGCGGCGAGGCCGCTTAAGAAGGTGCGGGGCCGCGAGCGGGTGGCGGGGCCGCGAATGAAAGGGCACACCACGGGGCGTGCAGTACACTCAGTAGCAGCGGAAGCAAAAGGCCAGGATCGTAACTCTCTCTGATAGCATGTGAGAACTTGAGCTAGGCTAAGGAGCCATAGCTAGTTGAGTTCGAGTGAGTTAAGTTAGAGTCGAGAAAGTTGAAAAGAGAAGGAGGGTTTTCACTATAGAGCGAGCAGTACATATAGGCAGAATGAAGGGTGCACCACCAAAACAGAACATTATATAACTACACTAGTCTACACTACAGGCAGTTACAAAAACAATATATAGAAATATATATTATTCTTGACAGATTTCCACCTGAACTGTGTGTCGTTTGTATTTTCAGGAAGTTCAGTGCTGATATATGCGTTGTGTATTCAGCAAAGTTAGTAGAGCCTCTGATGCAATATCTTCATGTATTGTGTACATGCAACTCTAATATAGATATTTTTAACACACACAATGATCCTAACATTTAAACAATTTTGTTACTGATTTGTGTGGTTGCACTAGTTCTTAGTATGGAAATTGTTCGTTCCAAATATATGTGATTTGCTATGCATTTGATCCTAGTTTGCATAACATAATTTTGCAGATTATATACTTGCCAGTATGTAATTGTAAACAAATGGTGAAGCAAATGCATACTAAAGAGCATGTTTTTGCTAGTGAAGTTGGTATCGTTTTGGTATGCATTGGTGCTCTACCGTTTACATACTAATCCAACCATACTAAATACCTACGACGCATGTTACTTTATGGTACCCCTAATGACCCATACTATTTGTATACTTCAGGATATGTTGCAAGTATATCTACGTTATGTAAAACGATTCATGAAATTTGAGATGGTTACAGGAGAAGCAGGTTGATGAACTGCACACGCACATGCATGTGAAGAAAGGTAGATGACGGTAGAAACCATAGCTAGGACTAAGCTAGCTAGGCAAGGAAGAAGCTAGGCAAAAAAAAGGGGTTGTACTAGCAAGCAATGGGATACAAATATGAAACCCTAAGGGGTTATACTCGCTATAGAGTACCCCACTGCAGGCTAGATAACAAATATAACATTCTGACAATGCATAGGAGCAGCAAGCAAGCCTAGATGCCGTATGCCTGCACGGACACCAGCAGCTCATCTTGCTCCTTCACAGCAGGGGCAGCCACGGCCACGGAGCAACAGGCATGGACATCAACGTTTTACCACTCTCAAATCACACACACCCCTCTAGATGTCATACACCTGCACCGACGCCAGCAGCTCGTCCTGCTGTTTCACAGCGCGCTGCCACACCTCCACGGAGCGACAGAGCTTGGCATCAACGTGTTGCCTTACCACTACTTGATCCCCCTCACCCCCCTCCTCCCTTCTAGATGTCATACACCTGAACGGACGCCAGCAGCTCGTCTTGCTCCTTCACAGCTGGTGCTGCCACGGCCACGGAGCAGTCTACCTCAACAACAATATGTTACTATTCTCGAATCACCCACCCCTCTAGATGTCATACACCTGCACCGACGCCAGCAGCTCGTCCTGCTCTTTCACAGCCGGGGCAGCCACGGCCACGGAGCGACAGAGTTGGCATCAATGCCTTGTCACCCTATAATCTCCCCCCCTTCCCCCCTCCTTTTCCTAAATGTCATACACCTGCACGGATGCCAGCAACTCGTCTTGCTCTTGTTGGAGGTTGCGTGGGGCTAGGTTTTGCCCCCAACCACCGAACGGTGCTGCTTTTGGTTCTCACCTTCGAGTGAGCTGCAGGTTAGCGTGGGGCTGAAGATTGACTTCGGAAGACTCAACCAATTCGGTGCCACATGGCAGCACCAGAAAGTTCGAGACTTGAAGGAACATTCGGATGAGTGAAATTCGAGTGTCGAATTTCACCACTTCGAAATGTTACGAGAACATTCACGAAGTGTAGCGATGCGATGTTACGAACGCGGTTCGATGTTGATTGCATGCTATAAAAATAGTTGCTTTGTATGCATGTTTCATACTGAAAATCAGAGTTTTCTATACACAGTTCAACTCGACACAAAATCCAGAGACATCCTATTCTTCAATCTTTGAGCACTACCTAGCACGTTGAAAGCCGTATCAGAGCCGATACTTGGGCGAATAACGTGTTCTACGGCTCGTTGGAAAGCCAAGAGTGTGCTCTAGTGTTTAGTACAAATCCCAGTTCCTGCAAATTAGAGGAGATTTCTCTACATCAGCTCTTTCACAGCAGGGGCAGCCACGGCCACGGAGCGACAGAGCTTGACGGCATCGGCGGGAGTGACGAAGAGCCACTGCTCGCCCATCTCAGCTAGGAAGTTGGCGTCCCACAGCTTGCGCAGGACGTCCCTTGACGCACTGGATAGGCAGAGCTGGAGAGGGGTTCAAAGGGGTGAGGAGGTGTGGGAGGGATTGAGGTGAGTGAGGGTGACGAAATCTTGAGCTAGGGAAGGAGCCATAGCTAGTTAGAACGAGAGTTGGGTATCGAGCGAGTTGAGAGAGTTGAGAAGGATGCAAGAAAAGTGAGGGGTTTCACTATAGAGCGAGCAGTACAAATAGGCAAGAAGGAAGGTGCACCACCAAACAGAACATTATATAACTACAGTAGTCTACACTACAGGCAGTAACAAAACAATATATATAATGATATATTATTCTGACACGCCCCCATAAGTGCCTGTAGGGAAGAATGTGTAGTCAACGCCCCATCATGGGGTACACAAGGCAGAGTGCGTAGCAGAACGGGAGAGGGCAGGCAAGGAGGAGGAGGGAGAGAGAGGGAGAGAGAGGAGAGGAGGTGGTAGGCTCTGGTTGGTCACCCCCTACATCCCCTCACCTTCCCCCTCCCCCTCCCCATCCCCCTCACACTGCTGCAGGAGCAGCAGAAGGGGGGGGGCAAACGGAGGAGAATGGGGCCGTAGGGCCAGGGGACCACACATCACCCATCACCCCCACACCCGCCACCCCCAGTCCCTCCCCGGGCTCCCCCACACTCTCACACCCTCCCCCCCAGCGGCAGCTGCAGCAGAGGGAACAAAAGGAGGAGGAGAAGAGGGGGGGGGGGGGGGGGGCGACGTACGGCCTCCCCGGGCGCCAAAGCAAGCGGCAGAGGGGGCGACGACTGCCCCACGCGGCCCCCTCAGGTCGCCTCGACAGGTGACGGGAAGAAGGGGGGGGGGGGGGTGCACGTGCCCTCGGTGTGCTGCAGCTGGTGACGAGGCATGGCCGGGACGGGGTCGGGACCGCAGGTGTAGGAGATGGGGCCGGGGCCGAGGGCGGCGACGGGGCTGCAACAGAGGGCGGCGAGGCCGCTGGTGAGGGCGGCGACGGGGCCGCGACTGAGGGCGGCGACGGGCCGCAGGTGAGAGCGGCGACGGGGCCGCAGCTGAGGGCGGCGACTGGTCGGGGCCGCTGGTAGGTGACGGGGCCGGGCCGCAAGTGGGCGACGGGGCCGTAGCAAGGGCGGCGGGGCCGCAGTGAAGGGCGGCGAGGCCGTGACGTAGGGCGGCGGGGCCGCGACAGTAGAGAGGCGGCGAGGCTGCGACAGTAGGGCGGCGGGGCCGCTTAAGCAGGGCGGCGGGGCCGCGACAGTAGGGCGGCGGGGCCGCGACAGTAGGGCACACCACGGGGCGTGCAGTACACTCAGTATCAGCGGAAGCAGGAGTCCAGGAGCAGAACACGCTCTGATACCATGACGAAATCTTGAGCTAGGCTAAGGAGCCATAGCTAGTTAGAACAGGAGTTGGGTATCGAGCGAGTTGAGAGAGTCGAGAAGGATGCAAGAAAAGTGAGGGGTTTCACTATAGAGCGAGCAGTACAAATAGGCAAGAAGGAAGGTGCACCACCAAACAGAACATTATATAACTACAATAGTCTACACTACAGGCAGTTACAAAACAATATATATAATGATATATTATTCTGACAGAGGGGAGTGAGGGGGGAAGGTGACGAAGAGCCACTGCTCGCCCATGTCTACCAGGAAGTTGGCATGGGCGAGCAGTGGCTCTTCGTCACCAACAGAGGCCAGATCAGCTGTGGGCCATCAGCTGTCAGCCCATGCCCCACTTGAACGCTCTTGTCAAACAGGTCTCGCTCCTTCACCCCACTCATGCCTGACCAGATGCACGGGAGGTTGGCCGTCAGAGCTTACCACATCACACTACTAGGCAACCCCTTGTCCTATACCTTGTCGTATCTGAATGCTCATTCCAGACAGATAGTGACTCGGCATCCCATGAATCTCGCAAAGCTCCTTCAGCCCGTCGATGCCTGATGGGACGCCGGTGAATGGACTTCGATGCTGACCACATCAAGCTACAAGGCACATCAGTGCTAACCCATTATACCTTAACCTCAGCCCTTTCAACCCGTCAGTACCTGAATGCTCTTCTCGGACAGGTCTCGGTGGAGCTCCTTCAGCCCATCGATGCTCGACACGTCAATGTCGTGCATTACACTCAGATCCAAGATGCAGTGCTGTTGGTGGGGGAATGCAGTGGTGCAATGCGGTGGGAGGAGGGAGAGGAGTTTAAGCGTGGTGCGATGCGATGCCCGACACGTCAATGTCGTGCATTACACTCAGATCCAAGATGCAATGCTGCGGGGAATGCAGTTAACGAGGTGCAATGCGGTGGGAGGAGGGACAGGAGGATAAGCGCAGTGCAATGCCCGACATGTCAATGTCATGCATGACGCTCAGATCCAAGATGCAGTGTTGTTCGTGGGGGTGGCTTTTGAGGCGCCTCAAAAGACATGACGCTCAATTCCAAGATGCAGTGCTGTTGGTTGGGGCGGAGGAGAAGGGGAGGGAAAGAGATGTGCAGTGCGTGAAGCAACACGTCAATGTCATGCATCACACTCAGGTCGAGAATGCAGTGCTGCGGTTGGGGTGGAGAGGAAGGAAAGGGAGGGGAGGAAGGAGAGGGAGTGGAGGTCGTGGGGGGAGATCGAGGTGTAGTGCGATGTGCTACACTCAGTGCTGGGCGTGACACTCATTGCGTGCTGAGTCCAGAATGCAGCAAACAAGTGAGACCGGTCATCAATTTGCATGACACTCAGGTCCAGAATGCAGCGCTGCGAGATGGGAAGGAGGAAGAGAGTGTGAGGGGAGATAAGCCCACGAAAAGAACAGTGAACTCTCTATCTCCCCAAAACCCCATCATCAGTAACCCATCCACAAGCCCCTCACTAGAAGCACAAGCACCAGACTCACCCACGGGTTGCTGGTATCCCCTCGCGTACGCATCACACAGCTTCTTGATTCGCTGGCGACAGAAACTCGCCGCCGGAAAATAGAGCGGGTTTTTTATTCCCCTCCTCATCCTCAGTAACCCATCCCCAAGACCCTCAATTGCAGCGTCGTTAACAGCACAACCACCAGACTCACCCGCACGGGTTGCTGGTACCCTCTCGCATACGCATCACAGAGCTTCTTGATGCGCTGCCGGCAGAAATTCGCAGCAGGGAAGTACAGCGGGCTCTCGATCCTCAGCATCACGATCCCCTCGCACAGCGTGCTGTTGGGGAACTGTAGCACGCTCACGGCTGTAGCAGCGCCGCTCGGGAGCAGGCTGAGCAGGCCGAGCAGGCGGATGTGCGGGCAGACAATGCGCAGGAGCAGCTTGAGGACGGAGAGCACGGAGGCGACTAGAAGGCCGATCTCGGGTGAACTGAAGATTATTCCGAGGAAGCAGCCGAGGATGACCATGAAGTCCAGCTTGTCTACGCACCAGATTATAAACGCTGCCTAGAAGTTGAGCTGGGAGGGGAGAAAGAACAGAGGCAGGGAGTAAGCTAATAAGGGGAGAGTCGTTAGGAGCAGGCGAGCATGAGTATGAAGTCGAGCTTGCCCACCCCCCGGATCGTAAACGCTGCTTCAAAGTCGAGCTGGGAGTGGGATACGAACAGATGGGATGGGATAGGGGAATACGATAGTGAATATGAAAACTGGAATAAGAGGATAAGGGGTAGAGAGTTGGGAGCAGCCGAGCATGAGTTTGAAATCAAGCTTGTCAGCCTGCCAGATCTGAGACGAGGCCTTGAAGTCAAGCTGATTGGGGGGGGAGATGGGGAGACGAGAATATGTGATGGGATAACGGAATATGGGAATGACTGAAGAAGGAAATAACGGATGAGGGACAAAGGGGAAGAGTCGTTGAGAGCAGTCGAGCATGCCGACGAATGGAATAAGGGAGGGGTTTGTCAAGAAAAGGTCGTTGGGAAGCTTCCGACACGCATCGACAGATTCATTGACAAGTTGAGTGACTTGGAAAGCAATCAAGTGGAGCAAACAAGGTGACGGGTGGAGCAGACAAGTTGACGGGTACACTCTATGCCATGCTGTCTGGGTGCTGGCCATCGTTTGATGGCGGGGTGAGGCGATTGGATGAGAGCAGGGATTGGGAGGATTCCTGCTGGTGGTTTGTGTCGCAGCAGGCGAAGAATCTCGTTTGTCGGATGCTGTCGGTGGATCCTGAGATGCGATCTACGGCTGAGGAGATTTTGAGCGATCCGTGGGTGAAGGGGCAAGGCGGAGAGATCGTGCGGTATAGGCCGACTCCTTTGTTGCAAAGGGCCGTTTCAACAAGCAAACAGCGCCCTTTTCGAGCCCGAGGTCGTTGCAATATGACTGCAAAGACGCTAAGAGGAAAACCAGACAGGGGAGAGTCTGGGGCTGCTGCTGTGGGTGCAGCAGAGACTAGCAGCACATCATCTACAGGGGTGATGACAGTAGCTACACTGCAGTCGTACCCTTCACTTCACACACGTCTGTATCTTCTTCCATTATCTCTCCATCCTCCTTTCCTAGTGTCCAAGACCAAGAAGGATGCAAGCAGCAGGGTGGGTTCAGAAATTAGGTGGCAAGAGTAGGGTGTACAACAATCAAAATCAGAGGGTAGCAATTATATTAAGCAAAGATTTGCCTGAGGCAACAGCCGTAGATAGTGAGGAGCTAGTTCAAAAGGGCTGAAATACAGCACTCCTAACCATGCTTTTTATGCATGCAGTGCTGTGAAACCTCAAGAACAAAACGAAGGAAGTTTTACAACCCACCAAATTTGTTTAAATAAAAGCAAACCGACAATCTCATACAAAAGGAAGTAAAAATCAACAGCCCACCAAGGTTGCTTCACATTGAAAAAACCAGAAGCCCACCATATTTGTAAACAGCCCACCAAACTTGAAAACAGCCCACCAAACTTGAAAACAGCCCACTAAACACAAGAACGACACTGCTCCGATGCACTCCCGAAAGGTGGGAATGAAACCAACGAGGAGTAAAAAGGTAAAGGCTTCTCATCAAGTACAATAGGAACAGCTCCTCTGCCTTCCTTCAGCTTGACTTGAGGCCTTCATCAAGCCACCCTTCAGACGCAGCTTTCCTTCAGGACTTGAAGTATTCAGCTGCAGCTTTTCGGGGAAGGGCCCAGCAAACTCAAGCTCGCATTCCTGCATTCAAAGGACGATGATTGGCAGCAAATGAACCACAGGAACCAGAGAATTAGAGAACGAGTTCCAGGAGAGAATGAGGGATCTGTACTAGAAAATAAGACAGGAAAAACGTGTGCTCTTTACCAGGGTGATTCACCCTTTGTATGCTGAATGAATCAAGTTTGAGGCAAGACTAGATACAAAGATAGAGGACAGGGGTGAGAGAGGACAGGGGTGAGTAGGGGTGTAATCGGCGTTCACATACGCAAAACACAAGAGACAGTTCAACCAGCAGATGCACATGTGATTTCAATTGTACGTACCTATTAAGGACTCCACTGATCTATCCCACCATGACCGACAGGATCAAAGTTTGCAATCGCAAAACACGCGCCACAGTTGAGCAGGGACATGAGGGAAGAGTCCTGGCAGTGCAATTCGATGCACTCCTCAGTACTTGGACCTGAAAGGAAGTAGCAACACCGATAGGTATAATGGCATTAGGACCTGAAAGGAAGTAGCAACACCGATAGGTTTAATGACATTAGGACCTGAAAGGAAGGAAGTAACAACACTAGTACTTGTTGAAGGAAAAGGTACGGTGCTACTAGCACTGGAAAGGGAGAGAAGGGAGCGAGAGAGAGGGAGAGGGGGTGACAGAGAGGAAGCGAGAGAGAGGGGGCGAGGGAGAGGGAGGTTTAGGGGAGAGAGCGGAAGAGAGAGCGAGGAAGATACAGAGAGAAAATGTGCAATTGTAGGGTGGTAGATTGCACTTACAAGTCCCAATACCGTCGAGATTGACACATACTGCACCGTCGCACTGTGTGACTGCGCATGTTCCTGAGAAAGAGAGAAAGAGAGAGAGAGAGAGAGAGAGAGAGAGAGAGAGAGAGAGAGAGAGAGAGAGAGAGAGAGAGAGAGAGGGGGGGGGGGGGGAGGGGGAGAGGGAGAGAGTGAGAAAGTCGGAGGAGATGAGAGAGGGCGAGGAACGTGAACTACTATGACTGGGAAAGGGGACATGAGCGTGAGCGCTTGGCAGAATTTTGAGTCGACTCAAAAGTCACTTTGAGTCGACTCAAAGGAAAGGGGACATGAGCATGAGCGCTTGGCAGAATTGGAGGTATTCTGCCAAGCAGTGCTGCAAAGAACAAGCACACTACGCACCTGTGCAAATGCCGTTGTGCCGCGTATATCCTTTTGCGCAGTAACAGACCGCACCATCATTCTTGTCGACACATACTTCAGTCTCGGAAATACAAGGGTATGACTCGCATGTCCCTGGCAGAAGCGAGGGAGAATGGAAGGTAGTTTTGAGAGTGGGGTATAGAGAGACAAAGAGAGCATAATTTAAAACGTGGGATATAGAGAGACAAAGAGAGCATAATCTAAAATGTGGGATATAGAGAGACAAAGAGAGCATAATCTAAAACGTGGGATATAGAGAGACAAAGAGAGCATAATCTAAAACGTGGGATATAGAGAGACAAAGAGAGCATAATTTAAAACGTGGGATATAGTTTTGTGCCATACAGAGAGCTGGTTAGACCGTGTAGAGAGATGGGATGGATCCAGTTAAATGAAGACCGATGAGCGTGCAGGGAAAATGCGAGGCAGACAAAGATGCACGTACCTTTACAATTCGGCGGCGCGCCTGTGTATTCGGGCTCCCTGCAAACGCATTGTCCACCGTAATCCGTTTCTTTGCAACGTTCCAAGGGGCCACACTTCGTGAATATGCATTGTGCTGGCAGTTGTTGGTTGGCAAAATCATCAACGAGGGAGAGGGGAGGGGGAGGAAGAGAAAGAGAGAGGAAGGGGGGAGGGGGGGGGGGGGACGGGGGGGAGGCGGCTGAGGGGAGAGTGTCGGCAAGAGACAATTGCTAGACACGGCATCCATTAACAGGGCTTCTTGCAATTTAATGGACTTGGTACAAACAACTTCCGAATCACATGATGGACTCCTCTCCTTCTGTTCCGTGCTCTCTATACTAGCTTGTACGATACAGAGAGCGAGTGTGAGAGCACAGCACAGTGCGTGAAGGTGACGACAGGCTACGTACGAGGGCATGTGTGAGAAGGAGTTTGCATGTATCCAAACTTGCAGTTTTGAGACGTCTCAGAATACGTACGCGCGCAGGTGCGATAAGGAGTTTGCATGTATCCGAACTTGCATCGGCAGTAAGACGTGTCTTGCCTCTCCACACACTCCTCGTTGAGACCACAGACTCGTATTGAGCACGGCGCTGGCAGATGGTGGGAGGATCAATGGGGAGGAGAGGGAGAGGGAGAGGGAGGGAGAGAGAGAGGGAGAGAGGGAGAGAGGGAGAGAGGGAGAGAGGGAGAGAGGGAGAGAGAGGGAGAGAGGGAGAGAGAGAGGGAGGATCAATGGGGAGGAGAGGGAGAGGGAGAGGGAGGGAGAGAGAGAGGGAGGGAGAGAGGGAGGGAGAGAGGGAGAGAGGGAGGGAGAGAGGGAGAGAGGGAGGGAGAGAGGGAGAGGGAGAGACGGGGGAGGGAGAGAGAGGGAGAGACAGGGGGACGCTGGCACATGGTTGATTTGAGATGCTACCTTGCCCACATCGACCACGGGTTTGCATAGGCATCGATAAAGAAACGACTTGAGAGGGGAGAGAAGAGGACAATCCAGGGGGAGAGAAGAGGAGAAGTACTTACGCTTGCAAAATCCTGGGACCCCGAGATATCCTGGCTTGCAGTTGCACGTTGGTCTGAGGTTTACCATCTCGCATACTTCGTTTTGACCGCATTCATAGACTGCGCATGTGGCTGGTAAGTGGGAGAGAGAGGGGAGAACGAGAGAGGTGGTGAGGGATAGTGAGGCGAGGCAGGGGAATGGATGGTGGTAGAGGAAGGAGGGTAATAAGAGGGAAAGAGAGAGATAATATGCAAGGAAAGTGAGAGGGAAAAAATAAGAGGACTGGAAAGCCAAACATACTACATACCATCACAGTATTTGCCTCGCGCGACGTATCCTGCAGCGCATTCGCAAGTCCCAGCGCCACCAGGGACTTTCTCCACACAGTGTTGGTTAGGGGGGCAGTAGAGAGCATTGCATGTTGCTGCACGATGGATTTGATGATTGATAGGGAGAAGTGGGAGAACGATACAGGTGATGAGGAGAGAGCATGACAGAGAGGTTATGACAAACGAGCAAGATAGGCAGCAACGCGGGTGACGATGAAAGAGAGAAAAATATCAAATAGAGAGGCATTGCATAGGAGGGAGAGAAAGAAAGGCAAAGAACGCATGTGAGTTAAGAGAATAAAGTGAAAGAACAAGCACAGCACATACCAGCACACGATCCCGCCTGGCCGACGTATCCGCTCCTGCATTTACAGGTCGGCACACCTCCTACCATCGCACATTCTTCCAATGGTCCACAATTTATGGCTTCACAGGTGCCTGTTGGATGGATGGAGGGAGACAGGAGATGGGAAGAGGGGAAGATGGGAAGAGGGGGAGAGGGGAAGAGGGGAAGAGGGGAAGAGGGGGAGAGGGGGAGAGGGGGAGAGGGGAAGAGGGGAAGGTGGGAAGAGGGGGAGAGGGGGAGAGGGGGAGAGGGGGAGAGGGGAGAGAAAGCAACCAACATCGCCACTAATGCAATGACCTTTGGCAGGGAGCGTGCTGGTGTGGATGTGGCATTGGAGCAGGAAGGGATGAATATGTGGGTCAGCCACGCAAGTGAGGCAGCGAAGTGGAGAAGGGAAACGCAGGAAGGAGCAAAATGACAGAAAGAGGACATCAGGAGAGGGGAGAAGGGTCAGGGAGTGGAATGTGCACGAGTGAATGATAAAGGGAAGGCAACGGGTCAAGTACCAGGACCCTTCTTCTGGCAACGGTAAATGAGAGCATCAGGACTTGGATATATGGACCATCACGTACTAGGGCAGGCTTGAATGCTCATCTGGGAGTTCCAAACACAGTCACGAGGACAGTTAGCCGGGCAGTTAACTGCAACAGAATCCAAGAGGGATAAAGAGGTACAGGTGCAAATTAGCAACAGAATGAAAGCAAGACGATCTGCTTTGCTGCCAAAGCAGACAATCTGTCTACCTTCTCTCAATCACCAGCAATTGTCTAGAAAAACCACATCTGCCACGTGACTACTCCCCATTTGCTATGTGACCAACAGTGGCTAGATAAGCAACTTCACCTCGCCTTTATCACAGCGATCAAGAGTAACCATCCTCATTACTCCCCAATGGATGATCATTGGATGGACGATGATTGGATGGAACGTGTGTAAGTTGCCGAGCAAGCGCACCTTTCTTACAGACCGGATAAAGTCCAGATGTGTCACAAAGGTATCCATATGGACAGGGCATGGCCGGGCATGATACTGGCAGATGGAGGGTGGAGATTGAGTATGATGAGAGGGAGAGAGGGGAGGGGAGCACGGGTTGGCAGGGAGGGGAGGTGGAGAGGGAAGGGGAGATGGGGGGTTTGAAGAGTTCATATGGTTAAACACCAAAAGGTTAGCTTTGATGAACACCACACCACAAGGCCAACAAAGCTTGTTGGGCAATGTGTCGTGTGTCGTGTTGGGCAATGCCTCAGATCCAGAGAAATAAAAACAGAGATAACGGGGGTACATAGGGAAACATAGAGAAAGAACTGCCACGGGTTTTTTTTTATCCATTGTACGTACGTACGTACCTATGCAATTTCCTGAGACTGGATCCGGTGTGTAGCCATCGTTGCACTTGCAGTATTGAAAGGGCGGATTGTTGTTCCACCACCACCAGTTGTCATATTTCTCAACGCAATTGCCATCACCACAGTTGTCAGTGGTGCATTCGTCACGAAGAAAGTCTGGACACAGATGGAGAGAAGACAGGAGTGTGTAAGCAGGTCAGGCATGCGGGATGGGACACCCACCACCCTTCCATAAATCAACAGAGGCAAACCAGCAGGTGTTTTCTGAGTCCTCTGAAAATCACCTGCAATCCAGCAGGGGGAATGGTACTTATTCAAATGGGATTGGCTTGAAAGACACATCAAACTTTTCCTGATTGCTCAAACTGAGCTGTGGTAGGTGTTTTGAGTCGACTCAGAACACGACTCAAACTGAGCTGTGGTATTGTGCAAGCGCACGCCATATATATACAGGCCACGAACATATCCAAGCAAGCAAATTATTTCCGTGAGCCACACAAACCTCATTCACACCACTGCTTGACTTCGGATGAACCTTGAGAAAGAGGTGAAGGAGAGGGGGAGAGATGAAGATGGTGAAAACGGAGTACAGATACCAGCACATTCGTACGAAAATCGTAGCACAAAGGACAGCACATAGGTACGAAAATACCAGCACAAGTACGAAAATACCAGCACAAAGGACAGCACATACGTACGAAAATACCAGCACAAGTACGAAAATACCAACACAAGTACGAAAATACCAGCACAAGTACGAAAATACCAGCACAAAGGACAGCACATACGTACGAAAATACAAGCACATAAATACGGAAGCACCAGCACATAAAACACCAGCACATACATACAGACATACCAGCACAAAGGACAGTAACACATGCGTACGTACCAGCACACACCCGGTTCTGGCAATAGTATCCAGCCACACACTCGCATCTTCCAGCGATCCCGTTTGGGAGGTCACGTAATTAAAGTGTATTTTTGAGACGTGTCAAAAGAACATATGTACGTACCAACACACTCCCCGTTCCGGCGATAGTATCCAGCCACACACTCGCAGCTTCCAGCGATCCCGTTTGGGAGGTCTTCAAAGCATTCTTCCAAGTCACCACACGGCTTTGGACTCCACGGATCGGCCAGAATTTTGCATGTGGCTGGCAGATGGTTGGTGAGAGGGGGTATGTGGGAGATTGGATTGTGCACAGGTAGAGAGAGAGAGAGGGAGAGAGTGAGAGAGAAAGAGAGAGAAGGGTGGGGGGGGGGTTCTGAGATACTCCCTCCCTTCTCAAATCTCTCCTATCAAAAGCAATTACAGTGCAGTCTCAGCAGGACCCGTGGGCCCCACACTCTCGGCATGACCCATGGGCCCCACACTCTCGGCATGACCCGTGGGCCCCACACTCTCGGCATGACCCGTGGGCCCCAGCATATGCTGCGTTGCGGCAGACCTAGGTTGCGGAGGGTGACAGGGAGGAGGGAGAGTTTCAACCAAGCAACACCCCCTACCCCTCCTATCCTAGCGACAGATTGGCAGAAAGGAGGGGTAGGGGGTGTTGCTTGGTTGGAAGTACTCTTGTGTAGTCTGGGGGGGGGGGGGGGGGGGGGGGGGGGGGGTCTGTCATAGGCAAGGAAAAAAGCAAGAGGCCGTGTGGTTTATGGCATATGAGTTGCTTCGTTTTGTCTAGCTACATCAGTCTTACTTGCCAACGCTTGTACCCGTTTGCCTATTCTAAAACATGACTGCTTGAGAGGAACGAAGGGAGACTGGCATAATTGAAAAAAAGCATACGTACGGGCACAAACGTGTGTCTCTCTGCGAAGGTACCCGTCCTTGCACACGCATTTAGCATGGGTCCGTTTTTCCATGCTTGGAGGAATGCAGTCTTCTTCTGGGCTGCAATTCACGTCAGGGTGATCACATGTTGCTGGAGGATGGATGACACGAGAGGGGAGGGGGTATGCAGGAGAGAGGGAGGTGAGCACGTGTTCTCTAGTGGCGTTCAGCTGTTGACATTGCACATGTCAGCATGCAGTTTGGACTGAGCAATGAATTCTTAGGAGTTAACACAAGTTTATCGTATGGAATTGGAATTGGAATTGGAATTTGGACGGCTGCAAGTTGTAGGAGTAGTGGGAAAAACAATACAAGTCTAGTTTTGAGGCGCCTCAAAACTAGTAGTGGGAAAAACAATACATTTGTCGGAAGACTTCCCGTGCAAAGGCAGCTCAACCATTTCCTGTACTCCCATGCACAGCAAGTTGACTTTTCAGTCGACTCAAAAGTCAACCCCGTGCAAAGGCGGCTCGACCATTTCCTGTACTCCCATACACAACGTACCGAGACAAGATCCAGGCTCGCCAATCATGTGATCGCCACATGTGCAGGTAATATCGTCGCGACAAACGGCTGGGGGCCAGCACCACCTTTCCCAGCACTTATCTGGCAGATGATTGGTGGGGAGAGGACGGGAGAGATAGAGAGGGGGAGAGCTATCAATTATAGCTATGGGGCACATCAGGGATGCTTCTTGAATAGGAAGAGAAGGGGGAGTGAAGGGGAGGGGGGAAGAGAGAGCGAGGGAGTTCACATACGCACCGATGCAAGTCCCATTTGGCAGCTGGACGGTGCCGTCCATAAAGCAAATGCAGATGGCTTCTAGAGTGACAGGGTCATGCTCGCACACTCCTCGCTCACCACAGTCCTTAGTTTCGCAGTCATCTGATAGAGAGGGATGGAGGACATAAAAAAGGGAGAAAGGTAGAGAGAGGTGAAGAAGAGAGTGCAAATTGGGGGAAGATGGCGAGAATGGGGGATGAGAGGTAGAGAGGAAGGGGATGAGCGGGGATGAGCTTTGAGGAGCTACAAAACTACACGTGTGATCTGTCTCTTACCGAGGGTGAAGGAGGGAGGAAGCACCAAGTAGGCGTCACGAAAAGCAAAGGAAACCACCAATACACACCTCTGCAAGTGCCATCAGATTGCATGGTAAAGCCGGTGCTGCACTGGCAGGATGCCGTTCCAGATACAGGGTCCTTGGCACACACAGCCGAGTCATGGCATCCCTTGAAATTGCAGTTATCTGACAGGGAGGATGCAAAAAACAAAAGTTGGGGTGGGGATAGGCAAGTAAGTACCATTTGAAGAGGAAGGAAAGTAGTTTGGAACACCCCAAAGCTCTATCTCACGGTACTATCAGGAAATGCACGGCCTGGGGGAAATGCACTTTGTGTGAAATTTTTGCACGCAAAAATAAAAAAGTTCAGATAATTTACCAGTATTGATGATGGCAAGCGTGGAATGCAACGGAAAAGAGGAAGGCAAGCAAGAAAATGCACGAGAAAGAGGATATGAAGTAGAGCCATTCCAGCCGCCCTGAGCTGAGATGCCTCGAAATGTTACGTACCAGCGCAATACATGTCTTCAGCAACGTCTCCAACGCAGCTAGAACCAATGGCACATCCCGTGACGATGCATGATGCTGGCGAAGGAATGGGGGAGGAAGAGAGAGGGTTCAGAGGGAGGGGAGGGGAGCAGAGGGGAAGCAGAAGGAAGAGGGGGGAGTGGCGGTTGTGCATTAAAACATAGGACCATTTGAGAGGGAGGGGGGAGGAGGGAGGGTAAGGGGTGCTTCCATTGCTAGAGGAGGCGAGGGGTGGTGAGACTGAGAGCGAGTATTGAGGATGGGGTAAAGCAAAGGAGGCCAAATATACGCACCAGCACAGGAGTTATCCGGTAGCATGTAGAAACCATTGTTGCAACGGCAGGTTTTGGTTCCACTCTGCTGGTCCGTCTCACATGTAGCATTGGGACCACAGAGATCGCAGATTTCTGACAAGAGGGGTGGCAATAATGAGAGATAATGAGAGAGAGGGTGAGGATAATGAGAAATAGGTTGCAGCAAAAGAAGACACATGTTAATGATACACACGTGCCACGCAGCCAGCATATACATTTTCGTACCAATGCAATTTCCAGACACATTTCTGAAGCCCTGCTTGCAGATGCAGAATGCCAGGTCACGCTTGCCCTTGACACACGTGGTGTTGGCACCACATCCCTTCACAACGCACGAGTCTGGAAGGATGATCAAAGAGGGGGAAGAGATAGGCGAGAGGTAGGGGGGACTCGCAAGAGTGTGAGCGATCGGGATGGGAAGTCGGGTGGAGGAGAGAGGGAAGGAGAGAGCGAAGGAGAGTGGGAAGGAGGGAGAGGTTGGAAGTTGAAACGAGCAGAACGGGTGAGGCATAAAACAACATTACCAATCCATCATAATGGGTGATTAAATAAGGCAGGCTCTTACCCACTGCCACAGGCACACCACCCAGCCATGCAGCGACTCCAGCCACGCTTACCCTCGCAGCCATCACTGGGAGTCCTGGTGTACCCATCGTTGCAGCTACACATGTCACTCCCTGTTGCATTCTTGAAACAGAAGGCATTTGCTTCACAGTTGTTCACAGTGCATTTCTCTGAGGGGAAGGGGGAAGGGAAGGGAGAGAGAGAGGTATTGAGTGTTGCCGGTTTGCAAGCGAGACTCGCACTCAAGGCACGAAGGGAGACGACGAGGAAGCCAGCTGTATCTCGAGTTCCTTCCGATAGGCGAGTTCCTTCGATAACTTGCCAAGCAAGCAGCCAAGCGCCTTCTCAATGCGTACCTGAGCAGCGGCTCCGCAGCTCGCCCACTCCACCTCTGAAGGCCGCGGTGGGCCTGTAATGTAAGGTACAGCCGGGGCGTAGGCAGGCAGGCAGCATCGTACTACGGGAAGACCGGTGGCATAGCAGGAGAGCAGTCAGAAGCTCCCAACAACGATAAAAGATTTGTTTTGAGACGTCTCAAAACATATCTTTTATCTTTGGCATAGAAGGAGAGCAGTCAGAAGCTCCCAACAACGATGGATGGCCCAGCCCAGCGCGTGGTTGCACCAAAGTTTGCTCTCCCTCCGTCCCATGTATTGAGACGTCTCAAAACATCTCTGTCTACACATGGTTGCTTGCGCCGAAGGTTGTTCTCCCTCCGTCCCATGTACTACTGATCAGAGGCAGCAAGCCGTCGGTGGTGTGGCATGCGCCAGAGGGGCAGCAAGCTGTTGGCCTCCATTCGAAGGTACGGCAGGTGACGGGGCGGGGGGGGCAGTCCCATGGCGATAAGTGGTTGTTTGTTCTCGACAGCGAGAGCGCGAGAGAGCAAGAGAGCGAGCGGGCACGCACCAGTGCAAGTGCCAGTTGGCGACATGATAAAGTTGTCGTTGCATCCGCAAATAGCCGCCTTGCAGAAAGAGTTGGGGCCACAGTTGATGTGATTGCAGAGATCTGCAAGGAGAATCGGAGGAGGTTTGAAAAGGCAGTTTGCAGAAGGTAAATGAGGTCAGTCAGACTTGGGAATTGAAGTACGAAGAGAGAGGGTGTGAAAGAAATGGCGCCATCACATACCAGTGCAATGGGTGCCGTTCCATGGGTAGCCAGCTTCACAAAGACACTGCACACCAGCTTCACAATAAGCATGCACGGGGCAATCACTGTTGTCGACACACACTGAACGTAGGGAAAGAGCAGGGAGAGAGAGGAGGCAATGGGAGATGGGATGACGGGACGGAAGGAACAGTTTAAGGGGGGCGTGCAATATCGAGCGATCAAGGAGATACTGTGGTTGGGAAGTGATAGGGTGGTTGGGAAGCGATGGGGTGGTTGGCAATGGCATGGCATGCACCAATGCATGTCCCCAAGTGAGTGAGGCGGCAGCAAAAGCAATCGCAGAGCATCACTTACCAAGGCATGAGGCATCATCTGACTGGAAACCAGCATTGCATTTACACACTCCCACGTTTCCAGAAACCTTGGCGCAAGTGGCATTCACATGGCAATCGTTCTTTGTGATGTCGCACGCGGCTGCACAGGAGGGAAGCAAAGAGAACGTGGCCAAGCGGGATTCATTGAAGACATCACAAAAGAGTTGAGCATAGAGACATGTAAGGGTTGCAAAAAGCAGGGGGGGACCAACAGAGCAGGAATCAAAAGCACATGAAAGGATGGTCAAAGGGGCAGGCAGACAGAGATGAGGGGTGAGGGGCCGGGGGACGGGGGAGGGGAAAGGAAAGGGATCGAACAAGCACAACGTACTGACACAAGAGCCAGCCACCCTGACGGTTCCATCTATGCATTCACAGGTAATACTGCCTTCATTAGGGACACATTGCTCCCCCTCGCCACACACCTTCACCTTCTTACCGACACAAGAACAAGCACAACGTACCGACACAAGAACAAGCACAACGTACCGACACAAGAGCCAGCCACCCTGACGGTGCCATTGATGCATTCACAGGTCGGACCGCTTTCCCGCGGGACACATGCTTCCGATTCGCCACACCTCGTGTTATCACATGATTCTGCACGCAGGGTGGGAGAGAGACACACACAGAGAGAACAAACGTGCACTTGCATGCACATTCGTGGAGCCACACTGGCAGGCACAGATTGCAGCACCTTGAGCAGCCATGTGCGGAAGGATGAAGGCACCTTGAGCAGCCATGTGCAGAAGGAGGAAGGCACCTTGAGCAGCCATGTGCGGAGGGGAGGGGACGCTGCCGACTAGGGATGAGCAAAAAAACGAACACCTGTTCGGTTCGCCTCGAACGTGTTCGAGACGAACCGAACAGGTTTTTTTTTTGGCATAAAGTGGTCGCCGAACAGTGTTCGAGGTTCACCCAAACACGTTCGAGGTTCGCCCGAACACGTTCGTGTTCGGGCCGCTGCTTCAATTTGCCCCTAGACGAACACGAACGTGTTCAAGGTTCGCCCGAACACGCCTTCATAGGCGAACGGCGAACACCTGTTTTTGCTTAAGGTGTTCGCCGAAGCGAACAGTGTTCGGTTCACCGAACAGGGGTGTTCGTGCATGGGCGAACGCGAACACGTTCGTGTTCGCCCCTTGTTCATCCCTACTGCCGACAGAGGAGGGCAGGAGAGAACGCACATGAAGGAGAGTACAAGACACGGGCAGAGAGAGGAATTGAACAACGTACCGACACAAGAACCACCAACGCTGACGCGCCCATCCATGCATTCACAGGTCACACCACCGGCTTCATTAGGGGCGCATATCCCCCCTTCGCCACACACGTTCGGCACATCGCATGTTTCTGGAAGCAGGGGGGAGAGAGTACAGACAGAGGGAACGGGTCTGGCAACCGGGACAGCCTCCCACCAGCCTCCCACACTGCTATGAGTGAGCAGGAGCTATCAGGGCGCATGTTGCTATGAGTGAGCAGGAGCGCGTGAAAGAGAGTGTGGGGAGAAGGAGCGAGGGGCATGTATGGACACAAAGAAGCACACCACGTACCAACACACGATCCAGGCTCCCCAATGTATCCAGGAGCACATCTGCAGACTGAATCGCCGTTGACGCCGTCATTTTCCATACACATTTCCCTAGAGCCACACTTCAGAAGCACGCACGATTCTGGTACATGGTCAGGGGAAGAGCGAGTGTGGGCGGGGAGAGGGGGGGAGAGAGACAGAGTGAGACTTTCAGCAGAAATGGAAGTGTGCGTTTAGAGTTTGAGAGGGCCAGAGCGCAGAAGAGAGTGCAAGAGTGAGTGAGGGTTGCTGGCTTTACTGGCTGAGGCCGCTGCGTTGCTGACCAAGGCCAGCAACATGGAATTTTTTAGAATTCTCATGCAGAGAGTTTTTGAAAATTCTCAAAAACTCCCTGCAACGTCAAGGCTGCTGCGTTGCTGACCAAGGCCAGCAACATGGTGACTTGACTCTTAGGGCTTTCCCACAGGCTCACAAAGACCAGTGTGCGCCCTCCTTTGCAGACAAGCAGCGGACGGAGGATGAGCAGGATGATTTAAGAAGGATAATCTAAGAAGGATGAGGGGGATGATGTGGAGGGGAGAGGGGGGGGAGATCCTAGCCAGGTCGCGGGAATGGATGTGGGTTGGTGGGGGAAGAAGGAGGGAGGAAGGGGGGAGGAGAGCTGGTGAGAAGGAGAGGAGAGGAGAGATAGGGAGGGGGGAGGGGATAGAGGGAGAGAGGGAGAGAGAGAGGGAGAGAGAGAGGGAGGGAGGGAACACGCACCAGAGCAAGTGCCATCTGACAGCTGGGTATAGTAGTTGTTGCAAAAGCATTGACCGTCACTGCAGTAAGCATTGGGACGGCACTTCACACCATCGCAGGGGTCTGGAAAGTTGGAAGAGACCCCAAGACGGGCAGGAGTGTGTTAATCCAGACGGACATAGATAAAAGGAGCAAAGGACTTGGCATGCAAAGAACGAATGAAGAGAGGGGGTGTGAAGTGAAAGAAACGGTGCCATCACATACCAGTGCAACGGGTGCCGTTCCATGTTGCTATCAGTGAAGACCACGTGAGGTAGGGTGTGGGAGAGGGAGCGAGGAGCATCAATATGCAGACAAAGAATCACACCACGTACCAACACACGATCCAGGCCCCCCAATGTATCCAGATGAACATCTGCAGACTGACTCGCCGTTCTCGCCGCCATAATCCATACACTCTTCCCTAGAGCCACAATTCCTGATTATGCACGATTCTGGTACATGGTCAGGGGCGGTGAGAGTGTGGGGGAGAGCATGGGAGAGAGTGCGAGAGTGAGTGAGGGTTTGGAATGACCTTGAAATTTTGAGCTCCGAAGGCAAACAGGGTGTAGAAAATCAGACCTATGTGCACAATGTGCACAAGGAGAAGCTAGTTCTGAGATGTTGACAAGGGTCTACAAACAAAAGTTAACTGAAGTGATGAATACAAGCAAAACAAAAGCTAAAATAGGCAGAAAGTGAAGAGAGCTAGCTTGGAGGCGACTTGGGCTGGTCCAGGTGAGGAATTTGGTACCCAAGGGACTTGGGGTGGCCAAATGGGTGCTCAAGTCGCCCACAGTCAAGATGGGGACGTGAGGGACCCTCAAAGTGGGCCTGGAAGCGCCCCCTCTAGTGAAACCGCGATTCCACGAATTGAAAACGCGAATTCCAAGCTGGAGCCGCGTTTCCAGTGTTGAAATTCGTGGGTCCAGGCTGGAGCCGTGTCCCCAAGGATGGGAAACGTGCTGGGGTGCCCCAAAGCCGAATTTGGGGTGCCTAGCACTTGATAAAGTCACTCAGGGGGGCACCCTATAACTAATATAACCCAACCCCTATTGTCTACACTATTATAATGTAAGCAAATACATACAAACCATAAAACAAACTAGTGAACTAACCTTCAGCATAATTAAAGGAAAATAAGTACCTAACAACACAGGGCCCTTACCCATGCCGAGGGGCAAGGGGCTGAGGGCAAAGGCAAGTGCAGAGGTCTGAAGGCTCACTCTTTCTCTCGCTCTCTCAATGCCTTTTTTTTGTTTTACATGACCCCTACAACCTGACACGCACCAGTGCAAGTGCCATTTGATAGCATGTAGTAGTCGGGGTTGCAATCGCATTGACCGTAGTTGCAGTAAGCATTGGGACGGCACTTCACACCGTCGCAGGGGTCTGGAAAGTTTGAAGAGAATTGAGGCAGTTTGAACAAGACGGGCAGGAGCGTGTTAATTCAGAGGGGCATAGATAAAAGGAGCAACGGACTTGGCATGCAAAGAACGAATGAAGTGAGGGGGTGTGAAAGAAACGGTGCCACCACATACCAGTGCAATGAGTGCCGTTCCATGGGTAGTCGGGTTGGCAAACGCACTCCACACCGCCGCTGCAATAGGCGTGCATTGGGCAGTCACTGTCGGTGCCACACACTGAACAGAGAGAAAGTAGAGGGAGAGGGGGGTTGGAAGAAAAAGCAACAGGGGAGAGATGGGGAGATGGAAGGGACTCCGTCACTCCGAGCCGTCACTTTGAGGCGTTCTACATCTTTGAGCCGGTCTAAATTGACGATTTCATCATCGTCTCCAAGGACTCCGCTGAGATGACTTCGGTTCAGACGACTTTGAGCAAGACCATCTTGATGAAGGACCTTGGTGACCTCAAGGAATACCTGGGGATGGAGATTGTACGCGATCGTTAGGTTCGGACCACCAGGCTCTCTCGGAAAATTTTACATCGACAATGTCCTCAAGCACTTTCAGATGGGCTCCTGCACGCCCATTGCCACCCCACTGCCGCTGCAGCGCCTTCTCAAGGTCTGGCTCATAGCTCATAGCTATGAGCCACTGGCTCACAGCTCCAGCTACACCCATACCCAAGGCCTGCTCCGAGCCATACCCGGAGCTTGTCGGGTCCCTCATGTACGCCATTTTGTGTACTCGCCCTGACCTGGCATATCCTGTCAGTCTTCTCTTTCGGTATGTGGCTCCTGGACACTTTACCGATCTCCGCTGGACAAGTGTGAAGCGGGTTTTGCATTATCTGCAAGACACCAAGTCTCATGTCCTCACACTTGGTGGTTTTACTCCTCCCCGACTGAAAGGCTACAATGACTCTCCTGGGCAGATGACCGGACCGACCGACGCTCCTCCCAGGGCTACAACTTCACCCTTGGTGGTGGAGTTGTTAGTTGGCTCTCCACGAAGTCCTCTGCAATCTCCCTCTCATCATGCGAGGCAGAACTATATGCCGGCACTATGGCAACTCAGGAGGCTCGTTGGCTCTGTTTCCTTCTCCAGGTGCTTGGCTACCCTCAGTTGACACCCACCATCTGGTGTGACAATCAGAGTACATCCACCTCTCCCAGGATCGTTAGTTCTACACCCGCACCAAGCACATCGCGCGAGCTTCGTCACTTCTTCATTCGTGACCTTGTTCAGCTCAGCTTGATCAGCTGATGGTGTAGTACATCGCTTCTTACTGCAACTTGGCTGATCTGTTCACGACCCTTGGGCGGGTTCCTCACCATCGTCTTTTTGACGCCATGAGGCTCTGTGCCCCAGCTTCTCTGCCTTGATTTAGATTGACGTTTATGAGGGGGTGTTGATGTTAGCCCTTTATCTGAACCTTCGTACTTGCACTTTTTATATCATACATTAGTGTAGTTTGTGTTGATGTTAGCCCTCAATCTCACATCATGTACTTGTACTTTTATATTCTAGGTTAGTGTAGTTTGCACTTTGTGTTTGGTTGGGTGTACACCCACATTCCAACCAAACCCAAATGTAATCTCCAAGCAATCTCCAAGCCACCAATTGGAGATTGCCTTGGGATTACCCTTGATTCCCTAGGATAGCCCCTGATTCCCTCTCCATCCACTCCTTGCTCATTTCCTATGCACTTAAAGAGCGTTGAGCTCACTACTAATGTATCAAGTCTCAGCCTAAGTTCTGACAGTTTGTACTTTGTGTTGGTTGGGGTGTACACCCACATCCCAACCAACCGAACATGTTCGTGTTCGCCCGAACATCTCTGACGTTCGGCCCCCTTTAATAGGTTCGCCCACAGTGGGCGAACCTCGAACATAAGATTTCAGTAAAAAGTGTTCAGGCGAACCGAACATGTTCGGTTCGCCCACTGAGTGTGTTCGTCACAGTTCGGGCGAGCCGCGACGATGTTCGTCCGGTGCTCATCCCTCCAGGCAGGTGGTCACGATCTCTCGAAAGCTTCTTGACATGCTTTGAGGCACTTCAAAACAACACTTGTGATCTATTCATAGGAGAGGGATAGGGAGGAAGGAAGCACCAAGTAGACACAAAAAGAAAAAACCAGCACACACCTTGGCAAGTGCCGTCAGATTGCATGATCAAGCCTGTGCTGCACTGGCAAGATGCCTTTCCAGATGCAGGGTCCTTGACACACATGGCCGTGTCGTGGCATCCCTTGAGATAACAGTTCTCTGACAGGGAGGATGAAAGAAACAGTTGGGGAAAGGCAAGTACCATCTCAAGCTGCAAGGTCGGAAGGAAGGGAAGTAGTTCGGAAGGGAACAACTCCAAGCTCCAATCTCACGGTACTCTCAAGAAATGCACGGCTTGGGGGAAACAGAGAACGCTTTGTGTGAAAATGTTACCACACAAACAATCAGAAGGCCAGAAGTTCTGCCAATATTTGATGACACCACCAAGCATGGACGCCTTTTGAGGTGCCTAAATAAAAACAGCCAGAAGGCTAGAGGGTTTACCAGTATTGATGATACCAAGAATGGAACAGAGCGGAAAAAAGAAAGGCGAGCAAGGAGAGGAACGAGCAAATGGATGAGGTAGCGCATTGCAACCGCTCAGAGACTTCTCAGAATGATACGTACCGGCGCAATACATGTCTTCAATAACGTCTCCAACGCAGCTAGAACCAATGGCACAGCCCGTGATGATGCATGTTGCTGGCGAAGGAAGCGGGGAGGGAGGAAGAGAAAGGGATTGGTGGGGGGATGGGGGCAAAGGGAAAGCAGAAGGGAGAGGGGGGAGCGAGGGTTTTTCTTTCACCAGACCTTGCCTGTTCATGTTGTGCATCCAAACACAGGACGAATTGAGAGGGGAGGGGGAAGAGAAGAGAGAGGGCAAGGGGTGTCTCCAATGCCAAACGAGGTGAGGGGTGGTGAGACCGAGACCGAGTATTGGGGATGGGTAAAGCGAATGAGGGTCCCAATATGGGGCCACAACTACGCACCGGCACAGGTGTTATTCGGTAGCATGTAGTAACCATTGTTGCAACGGCAGGTTTTGGCTCCACTTTGAAGGCCCATCTCACATGTAGCATTGGGGCCACAGAGATCGCACACATCTGACAGAAGGGGTGGCAATAAAAAGAGAGAACGAGAAAGAGGGTGAGGGAGATGAGGAATAGGTTGCAAGAAGTAGGAAGTCCATGTTCACACTGCTACACTGCCGGCGATGTACTCTAGAAAAGGCGTAGCACGTTCGCCTCGCGCTTTCGTTTTAGCAGACAAGGGAAGACACAAGCCCAAAAGGAATGACGATACACGTGCCACGCAGCCGCATGTAATTTTATGTACCGATGCATGCCCCAGACACATTTTTGTAGCCCTGCTTGCAAACGCACCATGCCTGGTCACGTGTGCCCTTGACACAGGTGGCGATGGGATCACAGTTCTGCATAAGGCACGAGTCTGGAAGGAATATTGAAGAGGTGCGGGAGAGATGATGGTGGAATGAGGGGCTCAGAATCAATGCAGTTGGGTGGAGGAGAGATGGAAGGAGAGAGCGAAGGAGAGAGGGAGACGCAGGCACTTACCAGTGCCACAGGCACACCACCAGCCAGCCATGCAGCGACTCCAGCCACACTCACCGATGCAGCGACCATTGGAAGTCATGGTGAATCCATCGTTGCAACCACATGTTTCATTCCTTTCTGCATTCTTGTAACAGAAGGCATTCGCTCCACATTTAGTCACAGTGCATGGCTCTGAGGGGAATGGGGAGAGAAGGGAAGGAGAGGCACAGGAGGCAGTGATGGGGAGGCCCTGAGGGCTGCCGGTTTGCAAGCATGACTCTCACTCAAGGCACCAAGGGAGATGAGGAGTTCTCTCGGGTTTGCCGGTTTGCCGGGTCAGCTGAGCCATGCACAGTCACCGCATCATTACTCACCCTTGCAGCCCAAGGGAGTCATCGTGTAACCATCGTTACAAGCACACGTATTCTCCGCTGCTGCATTCTTGTAACAGAAGGAGTTCTCTCCACAGTTGTTCACAGTGCATGGCTCTGAGGTGGACGGGGGAGGAAAGGGAGGGAGGGACAGAGGAACCATTGGTGGCATTGATAGAGAAAGCCCACGTTAAAGGCGAATGTTGCAATGATATCACAGCTGAGTGGCGATGCAGGAACAGATAGATAGCAGTGGTATCATAGCAATAGTACAGTGCAGCAATAAAATGGCAAGATGCCAGCAGCCAACCATGCAAACGGCAAACCACTCCCGTGAGGACCTTTCAGTGATGCATACCACTCCAGTGAGGACCTTTTAGTGATGCATACTGTCGGAGTTACCGCTATGCTCTTCTCTGCCTTGATTCTCCTGCTCTGCCTCTCCTTCGTTCCTTCTGCTGCCTCAGCCACTCTCAGAAAGAGTGGTAACTCTCACCTCAAAGGTCCTCTCTGAGTGGTGTGCCACCTGTAGGCAAATCTGAGGTAACAACTGTCCACTATACGAAAGGATAACAAACAGAAAGCATTGTGTGTGTGTGTGAGAGTGAACTTACCTGTCCCTGGCTCGAGCCGTGCATTTCTCAATGTGCGGCTTGAGCCTGGGTTGGGTTTGTTCCCATTGGTCGCGAGGATTTCACCCCCTGGTGTTCTCCTACCAACTTCGCGTCAATTTCCCAGCCTCCCACCTACCCATCCTTGAGCCTGCATACAACAAATACAACACATTACTACACCCTTTCTACACCACAATCATACTGGCACCTTATATGCACAAACGTACATATTCGGTGACAGCTGTCGGAGTTACCGCTATGCTCTTCTCTGCCTTGATTCTCCTGCTCTGCCTCTCCTTCGTTCCTTCTGCTGCCTCAGCCACTCTCTGCCCCCTCCTGTGCCCGTGCTCGCGCAGCTTGAGCGCGGGTCACAGGACCGTTGCGCTGAGGCCCGCTGCCTCTGATCACGGCAGTGTTCGTTTGATGCTCCTTCACTTGCGCCCCCGTGTCATTCTCCAGGACCAGCACCCCTGAAGGGCGCACCTCCTTGACCTTCCAGCGGACCGTACCCAGCCCCACATCCAGGGTGTCTTGCTTTGCCCTCTTGAGGTACACCTCCTGCCCTTCACAGACGCCTCTTGCCACTCGCCCCTCTCCCTTGCGCTGCCTCTGTTCGTACCTCCTTGCGTCCCTCAGCTGTGCAGTGTGCAGGTTCTCCAGTGCCGCTGGCAGCATGTAGCGCATGTAGCGCGCTCTCACCTCGGACAGGGCCACCCAGTTCTTGATCGTGCCTGCTGTCACCGTGTCTGTCAGTACCCGTGGTGCCTCCACTGGCAGGATTGGCTCTCTTCCGTAAAGGAGGCTGTACGGGGAGTGGTCCTTGAGTGCTGCCTGCTTCCCGAACCTGTACCCTGCGGCTATCCAATCCAGCTCCTCATCCCAGTCCCTCTTCCTCTGCTCCCCATAGGCCCGCAGCCCCCGCTTGAAGGTCTGCACCGCTCGCTCGGTCAGCCCGTCGCTTTGTGGGTGGTAGCGGGAGGTTTTTCTGTGCGCTATGCCGGATTCCTTCAGCAGCTTCTCAAATTCCCCCAGAAACTCCGTCCCCTGATCCGTGAGTACCTCCCCGCACGCTCCAAAGCGACACACCACCTGCGCCTTGAAGGCTGCTGCTATGTGCCTCGCGCTCTTGCTGGGGATGGCTTTCACCTCCAACCACTTGCTCGCATGCTCCACCATGAACACGATGTACCGATTTCCGCTCCTGCTGAGCGGCAGCTCTCCCGCGAGGTCCAAGGACCATCGGAATCCCAACCCGCAAATCGGCAGTGAATGCAGTTCTGCTTTGGCCTGCGTTAAGTTTGCCTTGCTCCTCTGACACGCCTCACACCCCTCCACCCACTCTTTCACTTGCTTGCGCATCCCTTCCCACCACCAGCCTGTCTTCAGCAGGTGTACAGTCCTCTCGTGCCCGAAGTGTCCCAGCTTCGTGTGCACCTCCTTGATCACTGCTTCACGGTCCGTGGGTGCAGGCACTAGCTTCCACCCGTCCTCTGTCTTGATCTGCAGCTGCCGCTGATACCACCTGTAGTGGTGCCCCCGTGCCCGCACTCTTTCTGACACTGTCTCGTCTTCCTCTGTTTCTCCTTTCACCCACCGCATTGCCTTCTCGTCCTGCCAGATGTCGGCTGGTCCCTTGCTCCCCTTGGCTCCGACCTCTTCCGCTTCTCTCGCCAGCATGATCAAGGTGTGTGCTGGCTCCAGCTCCGTCCCTTCCGTCCCCTGTGTTCTCTGTCCTGATTCCAGCGGTGGTGGGTTGCGAGAGAGACCGTCGACGTGCTGCAGCGTCTTCCCCGGCCTATGCCTGATCTGGAAATCATATTCTTGCAGCTTCACTGCCCACCTTGCGTTTCTTCCCGTCAGCCCTGGTGTGGTCATCAGCCAAGTGAGGGGCTGATGGTCAGTGACCAGTGTGAACTCGCGGCCCTGCAGGTACACCCTGAAATGCCCCACCGCCCACACGGCCGCCAGCCCCTCCCCTATGTATGAGCTATACTGCGCCTCTGCGGGGTTGCAGCTCCTGCTGGCGTAGGCTACCACTTTTTCCACTCCCTCCACTTCCTGGCACAGGATTGCCCCCATCCCCTGGCTGCTCCAATCGGTGTAGAGGACGAAGGGCTGGTCTGCTGCTGGCAGCCGCAGCACGGTTGCTGTCTTCACGGCTGTCATGAGGTCTTGCAGTGCTTCCCTCTGCTGTTCTCCCCACTCCCATACCTTGTCCTCTCGCAGCATCCCGTTCAGCACTGCCGCCCGCTTACTGAAGTTAGGCACGAAGCGCCTGTAGTAGCTGAGGAAGCCCAAGACTGCGCGCAGCCCTGTCTTGTCCCTGGGTTCCCTCAGCCTGTCCAGCACCTGCACCTTTGCTTGCTGAATCCCGATCTGTCCTCCTGTCACTTCATACCCCAGGTACTGCACTGTCCGCTCCCCCCACCTGCACTTGTTGGGATGACAGGTGAGCCCTGCCTCCTCTATTGCACTCAGGGTCCGCTCCACGTCCTCAAGGTGCTGCTGCTCTGTCTGGCTGAAGATGACCACATCATCAATGTAGCATGCTGCATGTTCAATCCCCCGCAGCACCGCATCCATAACTCTCTGAAACACTGCCGAGGCATTCCGCAGGCCGAAGGGCATGTATAACCACTCATACAGCCCGTCCGGTCCGTGGAAGGCTGTCTTCTTCACATCTTCCTCTCTGATTTTTATCTGATTGAATCCCTGGCGCAGGTCCAGCGTCGTGAAGTATACTCCGTCGGCCAGCTTGTCGAAGAGTTCTTCCGCCATTGGCATGGGGTACCTATCCGGCACGGTGATCTTGTTAAGATCTCTGTAATCACCGCACATTCTGCGGCTCAGCACCTCGCCTGTCAAATCCTTCCTGGCTGCCACCACGGTCGGGGTTGCGTACTCTGACTCTGACCTTCTGATCAGTCCTGCTTCCAGCAACTCCTGTACTTTCTCCTTGCAGATCGCCTCATCCCCTGGTGGCATCTTTCTTCTGCGATGGAACACCGGCTCTTCACTGTTCAGCTTCAATGCCATCTCCTTGATCTTGCACTTCCCCAACTCCTGCAGGGTGAAAGCGAAGCCTTTCCTGTGCTTGACCAGTAGTGCCAGCATCGCTGTCTTCCCTCCCTCGCTCATGCTCTCTCCTATCTTCCACTCAGGCTCTGCTGTTGGCAGGCAGGTCCACACCCCTTGTCTCACCGTTGCCTCTGTATTTTCTCCCTCCTTCAGTCCCCAGTGCAGCACCGTTTCTCTCCACATCCGCTGCACCAACCACCTCATCACGTATCCATCCATTGCATTCCCCATCGCCCGCCTCCTTTCCTGCTCTGTCACGCCCGGGGCTGCTGTGATGTTCTCCTTGTACCCCATAGCCAGCTCCCTCTCCAGGGCCGTGGGCTCTTCCCATCTTCCCTTCCTATGATCGAGCACTAGTCCTGGGCCTGGCTGCTTCCCCTCCATCTGGTACCCTGCTGCCCCTTCATATGACACGAGCGTCGGCAGTGCTTGCCTCTCTTGCCCCACTGTGTTGCAAGGGTAATGTCGGCTGTAGCTCCTCTTGCTTACTGGTGCTGGTGTTCGCCCAGGCTCGAGTATATCGCTCAGCTTCCGCCCCCCTGCTCTTCTCACCCCCTCTATCTCCCTCTGCAGGTCTTCTGCTGGCACCACGTTTTGCCAATACATTCTGAGCCTGTGTGAGTAGGCTCCCATCCGTGTTGCGTCGCAGCTTACCCCTTTTCCCACCTGTCTGGTCACTCGCTCCCTTACCAGCCGTATGGGCTCACGCACATCTCCTTCCATGTCTAAATGCTCCAGCAGGTACGCCACCCTGCCTTGTTGAGCCTGCAGCCATTCCATCACTCTGAACAAGTCCTCCATCAGCTGTGTTCGCAGGTCTTGCTCACCCTTGCCTTTCCCAGCCCATGATACCCCTTGGCACTCCCACCCAGCCACTAACAGGTCCACGTGCCCCCAGCTTGCCACCTCAGCTTCTGTGATGGCCCTGACGTCGTTGACTCCTCTGCTCATTGTTGCCCTGATCACCTCTTCCTTCAACAGCTCCGGGAACTCGCTGTGCAGCTGCCATGCATGATGCTCCGCCATTTTTCTTGCTTCTGCCGCCTTCTCTACGTAAATCCACTGCTTCACTGCTATCCCGTTCCGTACCACCGCTGCCAAACCCGCCCCTATGCCCCCGAAGAGTTCCACCAGGCGGATAGGTTGCTGCCAATCGGATTGTTGGCTGGGCTCGTCCATGAAGTGCATCCTCGGCTGTCCACCCTGTTCCTTGTTCCTCGCGGTCTCCTGTGCCCCCTGCTTCGCTGCCCCCTCCTTCAGATCCGCCCTGTAAGCCCGCTTTGGCTCTGTCTTGACGAACTGCACCGGCAGCTGTCCCAGTGGCTCACCCTTCTTCCACCACCTGGTTCTGAATTCTACCGTCTCCTTCCAAAAGCAGATGGTCATGCCCAGTGCAAAGATCATCTCCGTGCCCACCAAAACGTCGAAATCTTCAGATTCTGAGATCCCACACCTGATCCTCACCGGTGTTTCGTGCTTCTCTCCTTTGAGCACCGTCAGTTCTATTGGAGTCCTTGTGCATGGCATCCACTTTGACTCTCCTCCCTCTGCTGTCATCACCAGCATTCCCTTCACTACATGTCTGTCCGGCGCCCACAGTCCCAGTTTTTCTGCCATTCCCCTCCCTAGTATCACGCTCTGCGCGCCCGTGTCTATAATAGCCGTCTTCGCCTTCTCCCCTTCCACTGACAGCGCACCTCCTTGTATCAGCAGCACTGAAGTCTGGCACGCCAGCCGCTCCTGTGGATGCCGTGCCGCTGTACACCTCTCTTCCTTCTCCTCCGGTTTCTGTCCTCTTTCTCGCTCCTTCCTTACCTGGTCCTTCCGTGCATCCTTTCCTCCGCTGCGTAGCCCCATCTCCTCCCTTCCTCTCCATGCCATGTATGCTGGCTGCTCCTCGTGTTCCACCTCATCCTTCGCTTTGCCTGCCCAGCTCATGAAAGCGGCCTCCTCATCTTGCTCTACATCCTCTTCCTTTTCCTTCCCCGCGTACATCCCCGCTTCTGCCTCGCGTCGTGGTCCCATTGCCTGCAGCTGAGCCTGCAGCCTGCCAATCTGCTTTTCCAGGTCCTCTGGTGTCCTCTTCGCCGCTCCTTCCCGCTGATAACACTCCCTTGCTGCATGCCCTCCCTTCCCACAGATTTCGCACTTCGGAGCTGTTGGGCATTCCCGCCGCCGGTGCCCTGGCTTACCACAGGAGTCGCAGTTCTTGCAGTCTCTGCGCAGGTGCCCTGGCTGCCCGCATCGGTGGCACGTTCGTGCGTCAGTCCTGCTATCCCCTCTTCCCCCTGCCCTTTCCTTTTCCTCTGGTATCATGGCTGCTGCCCATGTAGGTCCTCTGCCACGCTCCGCTGGTCGTTGCCGGTAGGCTTCAAGCTTCCTCTGGGCCATCTCCATCTTCTCAGCTAGCTCAAACACTTCATCAAGTGTCACTTCAGCCCCCATCTCATATACTTTCAGCCTCAGCCCGCTTCCCAAGGTACCCTCCAGGCCGTCCAGGAACTTGCTCACAAGCAGGCCCATGTCCGCACAGCTCACGTCCTCCGCTATGTTGACCAGCCGATTGTAGTAGGTGAGTAGTGACTCTCCCCGCCCCTTCCTAAAGTCTTGAAACTCTCTGATCTTCTCTGCAGTGTGGCCTGGGAACTGCCGCTTCAGCCGCCTCAGAAATTCTTCGGTTGGGTCCTCCCCATACCTTCCTGCCCTCTCCAGTAGCTCATTCATTTTCATCCTGTATAACGTTTCTGCCTCCCCCTCCAGTGTGTTTGGCAGGCTCAGAAAGAAGTCCACTGCATCCATGCCGCCCCTCTCGCATCTGTACCGCACGTTGCCCACTTGCATGAGATAATTCTTCAGTGTGGGCCCCAATCGCTGGTCCCCAGAGAAGCGTGCTGGTACTTCCACCCTTGTGACCATGGCTGTACTTCCCTTTCCTTCTCCCCACGCCTCACTATATCTCTCTGCAAGTGGGCAACGTGCGGTACAGATGCGAAAGAGTGGTAACTCTCACCTCAAAGGTCCTCTCTGAGTGGTGTGCCACCTGTAGGCAAATCTGAGGTAACAACTGTCCACTATACGAAAGGATAACAAACAGAAAGCATTGTGTGTGTGTGTGAGAGTGAACTTACCTGTCCCTGGCTCGAGCCGTGCATTTCTCAATGTGCGGCTTGAGCCTGGGTTGGGTTTGTTCCCATTGGTCGCGAGGATTTCACCCCCTGGTGTTCTCCTACCAACTTCGCGTCAATTTCCCAGCCTCCCACCTACCCATCCTTGAGCCTGCATACAACAAATACAACACATTACTACACCCTTTCTACACCACAATCATACTGGCACCTTATATGCACAAACGTACATATTCGGTGACAATACCACTCTAGTGAGGACCTTTCAGAACAGAATTCAGAGACTGAGTCAACGGTCAGAATCAGATTGGCTGCCAGCCAGTACTGACGATACTAGACATGGAGGAGAGTGGAAGAGTGAAGGTGTGAGCGACAGAAAAGACGGGGAGGAGAAGCACTGATTCACGAGCAAATGCGAGCACTAATGGGGCGGAGCAGAGCAACATGTACTGCCACAGGAACCAGCGGTTTTGGAGGGGAGGGGTAGGTAGGGACGGGGGTGGAACAAGCACAACGTACCGACACAAGAACCCTCGACCCTGATGGCTCCCGCAATGCATTCACAGGCGGCACCGTCTTCATGGGGAACACATCGTTCCCGTTCGCCACACGTCTTGTAATCGCAGTTTTCTGGAAGAAGGGAGGGAGAGAGAGAGAGAAATACAGAGAGAGGTCGGACAACGCCCCAGCCTCTCACTAGCCATCGGCTCGGCAGGCTTGGCCTCTTGGGCACCCCTCTGTGGGATCCGCCCACAGCCTCCTCTCCCAGGCACCCGTGCAGTGCAGGCACCCAGACTTGTTGCACCTCAAGGTGACTTTTGAGTCGACTCAAAAGTCGGCTCGGTCTCTCTTGGGGACCCCTTTGTGGGATCCGCCCACATCCTCCTCTCCCAGGCACCCGTGCAGTGCAGGCACCCAGACTTGTTGCACCTCCAGCACCACCCCCCACTCGTTCTCCGAGCGACTGGCCCATGGCCCGCCAATAACCTTCTTCGCTGCAGGAAAGTAGGTGGGCGCACAGATGCTATACACAATGGCCTCGGCTGCAACACCACGGCAGGAAAGTAGGTGGACGCACAGATGCTATGCACAATGGCCTCGGCTGCAACACCACTGCAGGAAAGTAGGTGGACGCACAGATGCCATGCACAATGGCCTTGGCTGCAACACCATAGCCGCAAGAGCAAGGCCCCGTGTTCGGTGCCAGTTAGGTATGGCAGAGGGCCCAGGCGGGTCCATCCTACCTAAGCATGGGCATTTGACCCGACCCGGCCCGACCCGTCCCGTTGAGGGCGACCCGTTAGCTTAACGGGTCGGGTCGGGTCGGGTTAGCGGGTCGGGTTTGACTCTGTTTTGGTGACCCGATCCGCCCCGTGGGAACGGGTATTTGTGACCCGTTACCGGGTCGGTTACACCACGGGTCGGGTTGGGTCGGATCAAAATATGCTACATAGCAGCAGGGTATGGGGGTTAGGTCTGATCGCGATGCTGAACCTGTCCTAATGCGGTGCCGCGATCGCGCATATGCGTGGCGGCGATCGCGCCAATGCGGGGCCGTGATCGCGCTGAGCAAACGCGGGGCCGAGATCGCGCTATTGCGGGGACGCGATCCCGCCAATGCGTGGCTGCACGCGCGCTGCTGCGCCCCTGGTCGTGCGACGCTGCGAAATGGCGGGAGCGCCAAACCCTAACCTGAAGATAATATGCAGTTTAAATAGTGCTAACATTGAAGAGTGAAGACTGTATGATGCTCCCTAGCTGCAGCGCAGAAGTACTAGCCTTGATCTAGTCTAGCGACTAGATCAGAATGTCGAGGGAAAAAAAACCTAAAAAACCAAGAGATGTTCAACCCCTACCCTAATCCGAAAACGGGTCGGGTAACCCTGTCATTTGACTGGGTACGCGACCCAGACGGGACGGGTCAACCCGACCCGGCGGGTCGCAAAAACCCGTCACTAAATCACAGTGACTGACGGGTCACGGGTCGACCCGACCCGTCCGGGTTTTCCCGACCCGACCCGGGCGGGTCGGCCTTCTCAGCATTCCTGACCCGACCCGCCCTAAAGGGCGTTTTGACCGGGTCGGGTTACCCGACCCGTCCGGGTCAAATGCCCATGCTTAATCCTACCTTGCTACCAGTGAGCAGGACCGCGTGAGAGAGAATGGGAGAGGGAGCGAGTGGCATCAGTATGCAGACCGAGAAGCACACCACCACGTACCAACACACGACCCAGGCTTCCCACTGTATCCATTGAAGACTTTTGAGACGTCCCAAACCACGTACCAACACATGCTCCAGGCTTCCCACTGTATCCATTGAAGCATCTGCAGAAGGAGTCGCCGCCTTCCACGTCTACACACTCTTCCCGAAAGCTACCACAACTCTTGCGATTGCACGTTTCTGGTACGTGGTCAGGGGAGTGAGAGTGTGGGGGGGAGGAGTGAGAGAGCATGAGACATACATACATGCCCTTTTTACCTACCAAGACAGAGACTGCATGAGACGAAAGAAGCCACCAATACGCACCAATGCAAGTGCCGTTTGGCAGCTTCTCGTAGCCATCGTTGCAGACGCACACAGCGCCCCCTTTAGTGTCCAGGTCACAAATAGTTCTGGACGGACAGGCCGTCAACTGGCACACGTCTGATAGGAGTGGAATTAAATCCATAGTGGGGCAGGGAGAGGGACAGAGAGAGGAAGAAAGGGCCAAGCGGGAACGGTTAGAAGGCCGAAAAAGAAGGGGGAGGTGAGGACGAGGAGGGTTTTGGGTCTAGGGGTAAACTTGGTGAGGCGGGGAAAGATGGATGAGTCTGCTGTTGAGCTAGCTCACTCAAAGAAGGGTCAGATTAGGGAAAAACGATGTGGGAATGACAAGTGAGAGTGGAGAAAAGCCTCAAACAGAATTATACAGGCCATGACATACGGGTGCATCTGTCGTTAACCATTCTGTAGCCGGAATCACACATGCACATATAGCCGCCTCCAGTGACCTCGCCGCATGTACTGCCATAGAAAGGGCAGTTGCCGAAGTCGTCACATGGAACTGCAGTGAGGGAGGGATGGTGAGAGATGCTTAGGGGCGGATAGCGAGAGTTGCGCGACTCGTTACACTGCACTGAGGGTGCTTTTGAGTCTACTTTAGAACGCGACTCGTCACACATGACTCGTTAGCTTCTAACGAACCGGCCACAAAAGGGGAGGAAGGAGAGAAGGAGAGAGGGAGGGAGGGAGAGGTTGGAAGTTGGACAAAGGGAACGAGTGAGGTGAGGTGAGACAAGACGCACATCACCCAACCAGCCATGCAGCGACTCCAGCAACACTCACACATGCAGCCATCATTGGAAGTCCTGGTGTACCCATCGTCGCAGCCACACATGTCACTCCCTGCTGCATTCTTGTAACAGAAGGCATTCGCTCCACAGTTGTTCAAAGTGCATGGCTCTGAGGGGAATGGGGAGGAAAGGGAGGGACAGAGGCACCAGTGGCGGCATTGATAGAGAGAGCCCACGTTAAAGGCCAGTGTTGCAATGGCTCTGATGTGGACGGAGGAGGAAAGGGAGGGAGGGACAGAGGAACCATTGGTGGCATTGATAGAGAGAAGGAAACCACGTAAAGGGCCAATGTGGAATGAGCATGGGCATCACACTCGAAATGCAAGATGCCCACAGCTACCCATGGCAAACGGCAAGCCACTCCTGTGACGTATGCTAAGTAGTACATGAACGGAAAGGTCTGCTAAGTACCGACACAAAAGGAAGTTTTGCCAGTGCTTTCAAGTACTACTACATACATACGCAGGTTGCTTGCAGTGCTGACAGTTCTCACAAGCTTTGCCACCATGCTTGATTGCGCATGCTTCTATCAGGAGGTTGGTCAGGATCTCTTGAGAGTTTCTTGTCATGCTTTGAGGCGCTTCAAAACAACACTTGTGATCTATCCCTTGCTTTTGAGTCGATTCAAAAGCACTTGTGATCTATCCCTTGCTTTTGAGTCGACTCAAAAGCACTTGTGATCTATTCCTTGGAGAGGGTTAGGGAGGGAGAAAGTACCAAGAAGGCGTCACGTAAAGCAAAGGAAACCACCAATACACACCTCTGCAAGTGCCATCAGATTGCATGGTAAAGCCGGTGCTGCACTGGCAGGATGCCGTTCCAGATACAGGGTCCTTGGCACACACAGCCGAGTCATGGCATCCCTTGAAATTGCAGTTATCTGATAGGGAGGATTGAAAAACAACAGTTGGGGAAAGGCAAGTGAGAACCATTTGAGAGGGAAGTAGTTCGGAACACCTCCAAGCTACAATCTCACGGTAGTCTCCACCTCCAGAAATGTGCGGCTTGAAAGAGATAGAGCTAAGAGCACCATTTGTGATTTTTTTTTTTTTTATCAAGCGTTTATGAATAAAACATCAAGCATGGAATGGAGCGGAAAAGCGTAAGGCGAGTAAGGGAAGGCAAGAGAAAGAGGGTGAAGTAGAGCGAATGCAACCGCTGAGAGACGTCTCAGAATGATACGTACCGGCGCAATACATGTCTTCAGTAGCGTTTCCAACGCAGCTAGAACCAATGGCACAGCCCGTGATGATGCATGTTGCTGGCAGAAAAAGGAGGGAGGGAGGAGGAGAGGGGGATTAGACCTTGTTTGTACATGCTGTGCATACAAACACGAAGGAAGGGGATACATGCTGTGCATACAAACACGAAGGAAGGGGATACATGCTGTGCATACAAACACGAAGGAAGGGGATACATGCTGTGCATACAAACACGAAGGAAGGGGATACATGCTGTGCATACAAACACGAAGGAAGGGGATACATGCTGTGCATACAAACACGAAGGAAGGGGATACATGCTGTGCATACAAACACGAAGGAAGGGGATACATGCTGTGCATACAAACACGAAGGAAGGGGATACATGCTGTGCATACAAACACGAAGGAAGGGGATACATGCTGTGCATACAAACACGAAGGAAGGGGATACATGCTGTGCATACAAACACGAAGGAAGGGGATACATGCTGTGCATACAAACACGAAGGAAGGGGATACATGCTGTGCATACAAACACGAAGGAAGGGGATACATGCTGTGCATACAAACACGAAGGAAGGGGATACATGCTGTGCATACAAACACGAAGGAAGGGGATACATGCTGTGCATACAAACACGAAGGAAGGGGATACATGCTGTGCATACAAACACGAAGGAAGGGGATACATGCTGTGCATACAAACACGAAGGAAGGGGATACATGCTGTGCATACAAACACGAAGGAAGGGGATACATGCTGTGCATACAAACACGAAGGAAGGGGATACATGCTGTGCATACAAACACGAAGGAAGGGGATACATGCTGTGCATACAAACACGAAGGAAGGGGATACATGCTGTGCATACAAACACGAAGGAAGGGGATACATGCTGTGCATACAAACACGAAGGAAGGGGATACATGCTGTGCATACAAACACAGGACCATTCAAGACGGAAGGGGTAAGCGAGAGTGAGGGGTGGTGAGTCTGAGAGCGAGTATTGGGAAGAGAGCAAAGCGAATGAGCCACATCGACGCACCAGCACAGGTGTTATCCGGTAGCATGTAGTAACCATTGTTGCAACGGCAGGTTTTGGCTCCACTCTGCTGGTCCGTGTCACACGTAGCATTGGGACCACAGAGATCGCACTCATCTGACGGGAGGGGTGGCAATTATACGAAAGAAAGAGAAAGGAGGGCTTGGGGGATGAGGAATAGGTTACAAGACATAGGAAGCCTATGTTTACAATTTAAGGCGCCTCAAAATGCACCTCACTACACGAGGAGAGCTTGGGGGATGAGGAATAGGTTACAAGACATAGGAAAGAGAGGGGTAAGACACAGGACGCCCGTGTTTACACTGCTAGACTGCCTGCGATGTATTTTAGAAAGGCGTAGCACGTCCGCCTTGCGCTGCGCTTCCTTTTTAGCAGACAAGGGAAGACACAAACCCAAACCGAATGATGATGCACACGTGCGTGCCACGCAGCCGGCATGTTAAATTACGTACCGATGCATCTCCCAGACACATTTTTGTAGCCCTGCTTGCAAATGCACCATGCCTGGTCACCTGTGCCCTTGACACAGGTGGCGTTGGGACCACAGTTCTGCATAAGGCACGAGTCTGGACGGAGGATCGGAGAGGGGGGGGAGAGATGATGAGGGAATTGGAGGATCGGGGTCAACGAGGGAGGATCAACCTTAGTAAGGTTGACCGATGGAGGGAGGATCAACCTTAGTAAGGTTGACCGATGGAGGGAGGATCAACCTTAGTAAGGTTGACCGATGGAGGGAGGATCAACCTTAGTAAGGTTGACCGATGGAGGGAGGATCAACCTTAGTAAGGTTGACCGATGGAGGGAGGATCAACCTTAGTAAGGTTGACCGATGGAGGGAGGATCAACCTTAGTAAGGTTGACCGATGGAGGGAGGATCAACCTTAGTAAGGTTGACCGATGGAGGGAGGATCAACCTTAGTAAGGTTGACCGATGGAGGGAGGATCAACCTTAGTAAGGTTGACCGATGGAGGGAGGATCAACCTTAGTAAGGTTGACCGATGGAGGGAGGATCAACCTTAGTAAGGTTGACCGATGGAGGGAGGATCAACCTTAGTAAGGTTGACCGATGGAGGGAGGATCAACCTTAGTAAGGTTGACCGTTGGGCGCTTGAGGGAAGGTGCTCACAGAAGTTGACGGGGGTGTTGTGTTGTGAGCGAGGGTGTTACACTTTCGCCCAACCCCTCGCTACAATTTCAAAGGGGGGACTTTGTGTTTGGTTTCCCAAGTCCCAAGTTCCATCAAGTTGCAAGTCACCTGGTTTCCCAAGTCCCAAGTTGCAAGGGCGTAGGTTCTCAAGTTTCCGAGCTTCAATCCATCAAGATTATTACACCTGCCCAGCGCGGTCCGCAATTTGGGCCTAGAGCTTTGAAGAGTGTGAGCGATCGGGATGGGAAGTTGGGTGGGGGAGAGATGGAAGAAGAGAGCGAAGGAGAGAGGGAGACGCACCAGTGCCACGGGCACACCACCCACCCAGCCATGCAGCGACTCCAGCAACACTCACCGATGCAGCGACCATCGAAGATAAAAATGTACCCATCGTTGCAACCACATGTGTTGGTCCCTGCACCATTCTTGTAACAGAAGGGAAGTGGACTTGAGGAACTGTTATTCCCTGCACATTTGTTCACAGCGCATGGCTCTGAGGGGAGGTGGGGAGGGAAGGAAGGGAGAGGCACAGGAAGCAGCAATGGAAAGGCACTGAGGGCTGCCGGTTTGCAAGCATGACTCTCACTCAAGGCAGGAAGGGAGATGAGGAAGCTGGGTCAGCTGAGCCAGAAACACCCAAGACTTGCATTGAGTCCCACCCACGGCTATTTGCACAGCCACTGCAGCATCACTCACCCTTGCAGCCCAAGGGAGTCATGGTGTAACCACTGTTACAAGCGCACGTGTTGCTCCCTGTGGCATTCTTGTAACACACGGCATCGGATCCACACTCGTTCCGGTCGCATGGTACTGGGTGTGGGGGTAACAGCAAGCAAGGCAAGGGCACGCATGTGAGGCAGGAATTGAATCGCCTCAAAAGTCAATAGTCGCGGCTTTATCCGCTATTTTGCTTCGCCGCCATTACATGGGGCGGGTAAGAGGTGTGGGGCGAAGGGAGAGCATGGGAGAGGAGGTGCCTAGGGGGGAGAGGGTAAGGGAGCACAAGGGGCCGGATTGGCGTATGGGGCAAGGCAGCCAAGGAGGACGAGAGGAGCAAGAAGGGCAAGGGGAAGAGCGGATGAAGAATCGGCAGGTTCATTCATGAAGAATGGTGCATGCGTCACGGGGCATGGGGAATGGGCCATGAGGCATAAATAGACCATGGGACATGGAATGTAGGATCACGGGACACGGGAACGGGGCATGGATGGAGTATCATTGTCTATGGAGCATGGTAATTTTTGAGTCGACTCAAAAGGAATGAGATATCACCCCTCAGCTCAGCACAGTCACTCACAGGCACACGTCTCATTGGGGAGCATGACTAGGCCAGGCTTGCACGAGCACATTCCATTGACGCAGTGGCCAGTGGTATTTTTGCAGTCCTTCAGATCTTTGCACGTGGCTGGTGGAGTGGAGGCACCACAGAGAGGATCGTAGCACAGGGGTAGACGGGCGCAGAAGATTGGGGGGGTGAGAGACAGGAGAACACGGTTCTAGAGCAGGCCTGGCTAGGGCTGCTTCTCTTTGATGGATCCCGGCAGGGAGAGACAGCAACAACAGCAGCAGCAACAGCTGGAACAGCAATGGTGCTGACAGCAACAGCGGCAAAGACGGCAGCAGGCGGGGGTGGCAGGAGCAGAGTGAATCAACTCACAGACACAGGCTTGCATGTCCACGTTCCACAATTTCCCCTTAGGACAGGCTGAAAGAGGGAGACAAAAGCGAGATGGAGAGAGGAATGCATTATTTGTCGTCACTTCAGAACTTGCGAACTAGCTAGGTTTTACTACAACAACTGGTTTCTCCTTTGCTAAACTTTCTCCTGCAGTGCAGCTAGCAGGAACATGTCTGGAGACCGAGATGGAGAAAGGAATGTGTTGTTCGTTCGTCACTTCAGAATTTCCGGCGAATGGAGAGAGCAAGAGAGAGAGATATAACGGCCTTCGGCCGCGCATGAGGGAATGGGTCAGCAGTCAGGAACATATTACTACCACAACCATGGATGCAACATGAAAGGACAAGACAAAGGGGCGATTCTACTCGCGAAGGGGCGCTACTACAGCATGCGGTCTGTTGGTGTTACCTATGCATTTCCCAGACACATTTCTGAAGCCCTGCTTGCAAATGCACCATGCCTGGTCACCTGTGCCCTTGACACAGGTGGCGTTGGGACCACAGTTCTGCATAAGGCACGAGTCTGGAAGGAACATCGGAGAGGGGGGGGGAGAGAGAGATAACAAGGGATTGGAAAGCTCGGGGTCAACGCGTGAGGATTTGAAAGAGAATGAGCGATCGGGATGGGTATTTGGGTGGAGGAGAGAGCGCAGGAGAGGAGAGAGGGAGACGCAGGCACTTACCAGTGCCACAGGCACAGCACCAGCCAGCCATGCAGCGACTCCAGCCACACTCACCGATGCAGCGACCATTGGAAGTCATGGTGAATCCATCGTTGCAACCACATGTGTCATTCCTTTCTGCATTCTTGTAACAGAAGGCATTCGCTCCACATTTAGTCACAGTGCATGGCTCTGAGGGGAATGGGGAGAGAAGGGAAGGAGAGGCACAGGAGGCAGTGATGGGGAGGAAGTGATGACAGCTGGTTTGCAAGCATGACTCTCACTCAAGGCGATAAAAGGGGCTGTGCTATGCACTGACTCCCACGGCTATTTGCACAGCCACTGCAGCATCACTCACCCTTGCAGCCCAAGGGAGTCATGGTGTAACCACTGTTACAAGCACACGTGTTGCTCCCTTTGGCATTCTTGTAACACACGGCATCGGATCCACACTCGTTCCGGTCGCATGGTACTGGGTGTGGGGGTAACAGCAGGGGAGGCAAGGGCGCGCATGTGAGGCAGGAATTGAATCGAATCAAAAGTCAATAGTCGCAGCTTTATCCGCTATTTTCCTTCACCACTGCTGCTCTTCACCCTTACATGGTACTCGCTGCACAGGCGTTGTTGGGGCATGGGGTGGGTGAGAGGTGTGGGGGGGGCGAGGGAACATGTTCGAGGCGAACCAAACATTTTTTTTCTTTCTTTCTTTTGCCAAAAGTGTTTGGGTCGAACATGTTCATGTTCGTTTTCGAACAGCGACGAACACAAATGTGTTCGTCGCGAACGTCCTCTGATCGAAGGCGCCAAGGGCCATTTTTTCCATCAGATCTGCGCAAATCTGGCATCTCGCCGTCAAATATGCGCGGACCTGGCATCTCGCCGTCAGATCTGATGGCAGAAGTGTGTGTGTGTGGGGGGGGGGGGGGGGACGGGTGCCACGATTTGAGTTTTACTGGAAACCAGTGTCAATGTTAATCCGTGTAATTTCACCACGGGACGGGAATGCTGTGGGACTAAAACGAAATGAGCCTACAAAACTAACACGAACATGTTCGCCTCAAACATGTTCGTTGTCGGGCCAAAAATGTTGTTTGGTGAACACCGAACACCCCTTTTCGTTGGAGGTGTTGGCCCTTTGCTCAACCCTAGGAGGTGGTGCCCAGGAGGGGAGAGAGCAAGGGAGCACAAGGGGCCGGATGGGCGACATGGGGCAAGGGAGCCGAGGAGGTCGAGAGGAGCAAGAAGGGCAAGGGGAGAAGCGAAGGTTTATGTGTGTCACTCAACGGCCACTAGCGCACGCCTCAGAATGCATTTAAGTCAACCGTGAATGGTGCATGCAGCACAGGGCATGGCGCATGGAATATAGGATTATGGGAACCGGAAACGGGGCATGGAGTATCATTGTCTATGGAGCATGGACATAAGGCATGAGATCGCACCCCTCAGCATAGTCACTCACAGGCACATGTTTCACTGGGGAGCACGATTAGGCCAGGCTTGCACAAGCAGAGTCCATCAACGCAGTAGCCAGTGGTCTTTTTGCAGTCCTTCACATCGCGGCACGTGGCTGGTGGAGTGGAGGCACGGCAGGGAGGAAAAAATCTTTCAAAATAGAGATTGCGGGTTAAGAGGCGGCTTTCGAGGCACCTCACAAGCAGAGTCCATCAACGTAGTACCCAGTGGTCTTCTTGCAGATCGCGGCACGTGGCTGGTGGAGGCACCACAGAGAGGAGCGTAGCACAGGGGTAGACGGGCGCAGAAGATTGGGGGGGTGAGAGACAGGAGAACACGGTTCTAGAGCAGGCCTGGCTAGGGCTGCGTCTCTCTTACGGATCCCAGCAGGGAGAGAGAACTTGCAGGATAGATTGAGACAGCAGCAGCCTCAGGAGCAGCAGCAGCAGCAGCAGCAGCAATGGGGCCGACAGCAACAGCAGCAATGACGGCAGCAGCAGTAGCAGCAGATTCAGTAGCAGCAGCAGGCGTGGGCCGCGTGGCGGCAGCAGGGTGCATCAACTCACCGACACAGGCTTGCACGTCCGCGTTCCACAATTTCCGCTTAAGACAGGCTGGAAGAGGGAGACACAAACCCAAACTGAATGATGATACACACGTGCGTGCCACGCCGCCTGCATGTTGTTTTACGTACCGATGCATGCCCCAGAGACATTTCTGAAGCCCTGCTTGCAAATGCACCATGCCTGGTCACCTGTGCCCTTGACACAGGTGGTCTTGCCTCCACAGTTCTGCACAATGCACGAGTCTGGAAGGAAGGAAGATTGGAGAGGGGGGCGGGGGGAGAGATAACAAGGGATTGGGGTGCTCGGGCGGGGTCAACGCGTGAGGATTTTCAAGAGAATGAGCGATCGGGATGGGTTGTTGGGTGGAGGAGAGAGCGCAGGAGAGAGGAAAACACACACAGTGCCACAGGCACAGCACCAGCCAGCCATGCAGCGACTCCAGCCACACTCACCGATGCAGCGACCATTGGAAGTCATGGTGAATCCATCGTTGCAACCACATGTTTCATTCCTTCCTGCATTCTTGTAACAGAAGGCATTCGCTCCACATTTGTTCACAGTGCATGGCTCTGAGGGGAAAGGGGAGAGAAGGGAAGGAGAGGCACAGGAGGCAGTGATGGGGAGGAAGTGAGGAGAGTTGGTTTGCAAGCATGACTCTCACAAAGGGTGAAAGGAGGGGAAGATGAAATGAGGAAGCAGGGACAGCTGAGCCAGAAACACCCAAGCCTCGCATTGAGCAGCGCCGTGTGGAAGCGACAAAAGGGGCCACTCGCACTGAGCCATTTGACTGTGCAGATAGCCGTGAGACGCACCGTGTGACTGTGCACTGAGTCCCACGGCTATTTCCACAGCCACTGCAGCATTACTCACCCTTGCAGCCCAAGGGAGTCATGGTGTAACCACTGTTACAAGCGCACGTGTTGCTCCCTTTGGCATTCTTGTAACACACGGCATCGGATCCACACTCGTTCCGGTCGCATGGTACTGGGTGCAGGGGTAACAGCAGGGGAGGCAAGGGCACGGCAAGAATTGAGTCCCTTCGAAAGACATTACTTAAGACTTTATCTGCTCTTTTCTTTCGTGACCGCTGCTCTTGCACTGTTACAGGCGATGTTGGGGCATGGGGCGGGTGAGAGGTGTGGGGCGAAGGGAGGGCATGGGAGAGGAGGTGGCAGAGGGGGAGAGAGCAAGGGAGCACAAGGGGCCGGATGGGCGTATGGGGCAAGGGATGGCACCCTCAACGTAGTCACTCACACCAGCCCTCAGCATAGCCACTCACACCAGCCCTCAGCATAGTCACTCACACCAGCCCTCAGCATAGCCACTCACACCAGCCCTCAGCATAGCCACTCACACCAGCCCTCAGCATAGCCACTCACACCAGCCCTCAGCATAGCCACTCACTCCAGCTCTCAGCATAGCCACTCACTCCAGCCCTCAGCATAGCCACTCACTCCAGCTCTCAGCATAGCCACTCACTCCAGCCCTCAGCATAGCCACTCACTCCAGCTCTCAGCATAGCCACTCACTCCAGCTCTCAGCATAGCCACTCACACCAGCCCTCAGCATAGCCACTCACTCCAGCTCTCAGCATAGCCACTCACTCCAGCCCTCAGCATAGCCACTCACTCCAGCTCTCAGCATAGCCACTCACTCCAGCCCTCAGCATAGCCACTCACTCCAGCTCTCAGCATAGCCACTCACTCCAGCTCTCAGCATAGCCACTCACTCCAGCTCTCAGCATAGCCACTCACTCCAGCTCTCAGCATAGCCACTCACTCCAGCTCTCAGCATAGCCACTCACTCCAGCCCTCAGCATAGCCACTCACTCCAGCTCTCAGCATAGCCACTCACACCAGCCCTCAGCATAGCCACTCACTCCAGCTCTCAGCATAGCCACTCACTCCAGCTCTCAGCATAGCCACTCACTCCAGCTCTCAGCATAGCCACTCTCTCCAGCTCTCAGCATAGCCACTCACTCCAGCTCTCAGCATAGCCACTCACTCCAGCTCTCAGCATAGCCACTCACTCCAGCTCTCAGCATAGCCACTCACTCCAGCTCCCAGCATAGCCACTCACTCCAGCTCTCAGCATAGCCACTCACTCCAGCTCTCAGCATAGCCACTCACTCCAGCTCTCAGCATAGCCACTCACTCCAGCTCTCAGCATAGCCACTCACTCCAGCTCTCAGCATAGCCACTCACTCCAGCTCTCAGCATAGCCACTCACTCCAGCTCTCAGCATAGCCACTCACTCCAGCTCTCAGCATAGCCACTCACTCCAGCTCTCAGCATAGCCACTCACTCCAGCTCTCAGCATAGCCACTCACTCCAGCTCTCAGCATAGCCACTCACAGGCACATGTCTCATCGGGGAGCATCACAAGGCCAGTCTTGCACAGGCACATTCCATTGACGCAGTAGCCAGAGGTCTTTTTGCAGTCCCTGACATCGCGGCACGTGGCTGGTGGGCACGGCAGAGGAGCGTAGCGCAGGGGGTAGACAAGCGCAGAAGATTGGGGGGGTGAGAGGCAGGAGACCCGGTGTAGAACAGGCCTGGGTACGGCTGCTTCTCCTTGACGGATCACAGCAGGGAGAGAGAACTTGCAGGATAGATTGAAACAGCAGCAACAGCACGAGCAACAGCAGCAGCAGCAGCAGCAGCAGCAGCAGCAGCAGCAGCAGCAGCAGCAGCAGCAGCAGCAGCAGCAGCAGCAGCAGCAGCAGCAGCAGCAGCAGCAGCAGCAGCAGCAGCAACAGCGGCAATGGTGACAGCAGCAGCGGCAGCAGCGTCAGCGGCAGCAGCTGCAGCAGGCGAGGCGACACAAGAGTGCATCAACTCACAGACACAGGCTTGCACGCCAGCGCTCCATGATTTCCCCTTAGGACAGGCTGGTGGTTTCACTGGCGACAAACGGACAGCCTTAGCGTGAGGCATGACGGCTGGAAGGAAAGGGGAGGAGAGGAGAGGAGAGGGGGACGGAGGGGAGGGGAGTTTGGAGATAGAGATGGGAAGCTTTAGGGTTTAGGGAGGGAAAGGAAGGAAGGAAGAATCTTGGCAACCAGCCGATCAGCCTCGGCCTGATGAATGCAGCTAGGGGAGAGGCGGAGGAAGGAAAGATAGGCAGAGGAGAGGAGAGGCACGGCGGCGATTGTCACCAGCGACGATATGATGGCGACGGTCATTCTCAAATGACGCCAGCAAGAATCACGAGAACCACGTGCGACGATCTTCTCGTGCGTAGATCATCACTGCTGATGATCACCATCATGGGACGGTCATGGGCGACGGTCATGGGCGACGGGGTCATGGGCGACGAATCACCATCATGGGCGACGGTCACGGGCGACGGGGTCATGGGCGACGAATCACCATCATGGGCGACGGTCACGATCATAGGCGACGAATCACCGTCATGGGCGACGAATCACCATCATGGGCGACAAATCACCATCATGGGCGACGAATCACCATCATGGGCGACGAATCACCATCATGGGCGACGAATCACCATCATGGGCGACGAATCACCATCATGGTCGACTCGACGAATCACCACGAGCTACGATCATCAACAGCATCATCATCAGCACCGACGATCGTCGGCGACAGTCAGCAGCAGTGCGATCATACTAGCTGCTCCAAGTTGGAACGGCAACGACGCTTATTACTACAACATGAGAATTACTTCCTTCGACTCCAAGGGTCGGAGTCCTCACCTGCTACGAGCATCAGAGTCGCCAGCAGCGCTCCAAGCCCAATGCAGCGGCGGCCGCAGCCGAAAGTTGGCCTGGTGATGATCATGTTCCTCACAGAGCAAGAGCGCGAGCGAGAGAGAGCGCGGCGCTCATGCAGCGAAAGCCAAGGCATGAATGTGCCACCAAAGGGTCGATGACTCATCGGATGGGTTTCTGACCGGAAATATGAGCAAGCCGCTATGGGCTTCGCGGCTACTAGTTCGTTGAATGGTGGCGCGGAAAGGAAAGCTGAATACAACCGAGACCACGGAAAGGCTTCATCAAACGGTGGATAGTCCGCCCGTCACCGGATGAGAGGAAACGTGTTTTGAGAGACTCAAACACGCCCGTCACGGACGTGCGAGTCCTCGGAGGAAACTTGCGCATATTTCTTCCGCCGCCGGCTCCGGGCCGCTAGCAAAACCTAACTTCGCTACTCAGCCTTGGAGGGGGCAATGGGGGGACTCCGCTGATGGGGGGAATGTTTTTTCGAGCGGAGCGTGACTGCTAGGAACCAGCCGCCTGAGGCGGCTCGGGGAAACAGCCGTCTCATTTGTATGTGGCACTAGATATACCTTCGCCAACTGCAGTGTGTTGTGAATCCGTCCGAAACAGCATCGCCTTGAGGAGTCATTTGGGACAGATAATACCACCATCTCGATAGTTAACTGGGCAAGTTGAGCCCGCCAGATGATACCACCACCACCCGCCTAAACGGCTCGGGGAGCCGTCTCCTCGTAGATACACTCTATACATACTGTACAGTATCACGCGTAAACTCGCTTGATGATGGAGCTTGTCCGATTGGCCAAGCCCGCACAAAGGCGACTCGCACCTGAGTCGTCTCCCAGCCAACCAGCCACACAATCAACCCTCACAAACGGTTCGTCTGCTAGGCTGCACAAACGAGTGACTCTGCAGCAGGGCTGTCGCTAGGTCTGGGTCCAATCCGTACAAAGCTAAGCTGCCCCGAAATCAACCCTGAAGGATCTGGAAAGCGGTCTTCCATTCAGGGCATTTCTGTTTAGCTTTGAGGATACTTGCGTAAAACAAATTTTAGATAGTCGAGCTAGACACGTTAGGGGAACGGGAGCGACTGGTGTGGTGTTACTGGGAGGAGGGGAGAGGGACCAGTTCGCGGTCTAAGGTCAGAAAGAAAGGGGGGAGGGGAAGTGGGAGGGGCGGACAGGTACGGGAAATCCGGGGAGGGCCAGAACCTGCCCGTTAGGAGTCCGGGCCTGGGAAAAACCAGCCCTGAAAATCTCTGAGCTGATCTGAAACGAACCCTGAATTCTCAGGGAAAACGGACAAATGTACGTGAATCGACAGGCCTGCTCTGCAGCCAAAGAGAGAAATGCTTGTGAGGCTAAACTGCACATCATGAACAGTGCATTCTTGGCTGACAAACGGGCCCGACGACCCTCTGACGACTTGACGACATGCTGCCCCGGGCAGGAAAAAACTAAAACCCCATCGGATGGCATGCCATCCGAGGGAGGCATCAACCCTAAATCCATGCCTCCCCGTGTTTAGGGTTGATGCCTCCCTGACCGGATGCGCGCCCTTCCGGAGTTTATTTTTTTTGCCCGCGGGCAGCGAGCTCCCCCGGGCGGACTCGCTTGTCCGCTGAGATTTACTATTCGAAATTGCACATCATGAACAGTGCATTCTTGGCTGACAAGTAAACAAGCGCGCGGTGGTTACAGGAGTGGCTCCCTGTCAGAACATTATAGCTTATATATATTTGTGTAGGCTATAGTGGGGTATCCCATAGGGGGTACAACCCAAACAAGGTTTCCTATATGTACTCACTTCATTCATAGTTGATCCGATCCTCGTTCTACTTTTCTCATGGTATCGAGCAGGTTCCCCCGTGGGAACTGTGCTTAGGGCCCACCACATCGAACTTTTTTTTTCTGCCCGGAGCGCGCTCCGGGCCCTCTCTCTCACTTTGTCGACCTGCCCTAACGGCCCCTAGACGCCCGCGCGCCGCCCTTAGACGCCCGCGCGCCGCCCGTCCCGGCCCCTAGACGCCCGCGCGCCGCCCTTAGACGCTCGCCCGCCGCCCGTCCCGGCCCCTAGAAGCCCGCGCGCCGCCCGTCCAGGCCCCACGCCGCCCGCACGCCGCCCTTAGAGCCCGCGCGCCGCCCGTCTCGGCCCCCTAGACGCCCGCGCGCCGCCCGTCAGGCCCCACGCCACCGTCGCGCCACCCTTAGGCGCCCGTGCGCCGCCTGTCCCGGCCCGTCGACACCGTGCGCCGCCTGTCCCGGCCCCACGCCACCCGTGCACCGCCCATCAGGCCCCACGCCGCTGTCGCGCCACCCGTCCCGGCCCGTCGACGCCGTGCGCCGCCCGTCCCGGCCCCACGCCGCCCGTGCGCCGCCCGTCCCGGCCGCGCACAGCCGTCCCGGCCCCTCGTCGCCCGTGCGCCGCCCGTCCTGGCCTCTCGCCACCGTCCCGGCCCCAAGCCGCCCGTGCGTCGCCAGTCCCGGCCCCGCTCCCAGCCGCCCGTGCGCCACCCGTCCCAGCCGTGCGCCGCCGTCCCGGCCCCACACCGCCCGTGCGCCACCCGTCCCTGCCGCACGCCGCCGTCCCGGCCCCACGCCGCCCGTACGCCGCTGTGACACCCAGCCTCCCGAGCCGCCCGTGCCTCCTGCGTCACCCGAGCCGCCTGCGCAGCTGAGGAGCCGAGCTGCCCGAGCCGCCTGTGCCGCTGAGTGCCCGAGCCGCCCGAGCCGCCTGCGCAGCCCGAGCCGCCCGAGTCACCTGAGGAGCCGAGCCGCTGGTCCCGCGGAGCCGCTGTTGCTGCTGGGCCGGCCGAGCTGCCGTGTTGCTGTACTACTGAGCTGCCCGACCCGTCCTGTCTGGTGAGACCGTCGACTACTGTCATGGCTACCCCTAGTGTCCTAGCTTTTGACGCTGAGGGTCGTGCCATTGACTTTGAGGTCTGGGTCGACGACCTGCAGCTGTTCTTGCAGTGCGATAGGGTAGACGACCTTTCTCTCTTTGACCTTACCTCTGGCGCCGTCCCTGCCCCTGCTGCTGATTCTGACTCCACTGTTCGCTCCAAGTGGGCCACACACGATGCTGCTGCACGTTTTGCTGTGCGTTGCCACCTCCCTACCTCTGAGCGTGCACACTTTAGTCAGTACAAGAGTGCTCAGACCTTGTAAGACGCTGTAGTTGCGCGCTACTCCTCCCCTGCCACTGCTGCACTGAGCCGTCTCATGCTACCGTACCTCTTCCCTGACCTTGCTGCCTTTCCCAGCAGGTGACGCACTGCACAGAGGCTAGCACCGGTCGCCACCTGGCTACGTTTACACGTCAGTTAGGGTCGAGCCTGTACACACTGACCACTGCTTCTCCTCCAGTTGCTGAGTCTGGTAGGGTCCCTTCGTCTGGTCAGGTGTTTGCTGCAGCGTCCAGGTCTGGTCCTGAGTCTGCCCCCTGTTCGTGTCGTCGCCTGTCCCACGAGACTCTCCTCTGGCACCACCGCCTTGGTCACCCCTCTCTGCTTCGGCTCAGAGGCATGGCCTCCCGTCTTCTTGTGTCTGGTCTCCCCCGGTCCCTCCCTCCCCTTCCTCAGGGCACTGGCCCTGCCTGTGTCCCCTGTGTCGAGGGGCGCCAGCGTGCTGTCCCTCACTCCTCCCAGTTTCCTCCGACAGAGGCTCCGTTGCAGACGTTTCACATTGACGTGTGGGGCCCTGCCCGCGTCCGTGGACTAGATCACGAGCGCTACTTCCTGTTGGTGGTTGACGACTACTCGCGCTACACCACAGTCTTCCCCTTGTGCAGCAAGGGTGATGTCACTGAGGTGCTGATCGACTGGATCCGCGCAGCTCGTCTCCAGCTCAGGCAGAGCTTTGGCTCGGACTTTCCTGTTTTGCGTCTGTACTCGGACAGAGGCGGAGAGTTCTCCTCTGGCCTTCTGCGTGCCTACTGTCGTGCGCGAGGCATCCGTCAGACCTTCACGCTTCCGGACTCACCGCAGCAAAATGGGATTGCAGAGCGCCGCATTGGCATGGTCATGGACGTCGCTCGTACGTCTATGATGCATGCGGCTGCCCCCCATTTTCTGTGGCCGTTTGCGGTCAGGTACGCGGCACATCAGATCAACCTCCACCCCAGGGTCTCCAGGCCGGAGACCTCCCCAGCCCTGCTGTGGACGGGGAAGGTTGGCAATGCGTCGGCGTTCCGGGTCTGGGGATCTCGGGCGTTTGTCCGCGACTTGTCTGCGGACAAGCTGTCCCCTCGCGCTGCTCCTTGCGTCTTCCTAGGGTTCCCCCCCGACGCCCCTGGGTGGCAGTTCTACCACCCCACCTCTCGCCGTGTTCTGTCCTCCCAGGACGTCACGTTCGACGAGTCGGTACCCTACTACCGCCTCTTCCCCTACCGCACTCCGTCCCCCCCCCCACCCCCGCTCTTCTTGGTACCAGGTCCCCCCTCGGTAGACCCCCTTCCCCCTCAGGGTCCTGCCCCTTCAGGTGTGTCCCAGGTAGACGCGGTCGAGCCTGTCGAGGTCACTGGTGACTCTAGTGCTGTTGCGGGTGCTAAGCCTAGGGGTGCTGAGACTGGGGGTGCTCAGCCTGGGGGTGCTGAGCCTGGGGGTGCGGAGCCTGGGGGTGCGGAGCCTGGGGGTGCTGAGCCTGGGGGTGCTGAGCCTAGGGGTGCTGAGACTGGAGGTGCTACGCCTGGAGGTGCTTTGCCTGGGGGTGCTGAGCCTGGAGGTTCGTTGCCTGGAGGTTCTCCGGGTGCTTCGTCTCGCCGAGAGCCACTCTCCCCACAGGAGCTGCGTGAGTGGTTTGCCCAGCGCTGGAGGCGTGCTGCTGGTGCTGGAGGTTCTTCGGTTGCTGAGGGTGCTGCTGTCGCGGGTCCCGGAGGTGCTCGTACTGGGAGTACTGGAGCTGTTGGGCCTGCAGGTTCGACTGGAGCTGGTGCTCCTGAGGGTGTTAGCGCTGAGACTACCACTGGCGGTCTGGCTGGTGGTGCTCCTGGTGCTGCTGGAGGTTCTGGGGCTGCTGGAGGTGTTGCTGGGGGTTCTGGAGCTGCTGGAGGTGCTGCTGGAGGTGCTGCTGGACCGGGTACTGGTACTGTCCCTGCTGTTTCTGGCGTCGCCACGCGGCCCCGACCGTACTTCGTTCCACTCCTGCAGCAGGTTCTTGGCCTTACACCTTCTCTTGGTCCTCCTCCTCCTCCCTTAGAGGGTCCACAGCCTGCCCAGTCACAGTCACAGCTACAGCCTGCCTCCCCTTTGCCTGCTCCTTCTCCCTACGCTGGTCCGACTGGAGGTCTTACTGAGCGTCGTGAGCCTGCGTCTCGTCCTGCGTCGCCTGTTCCTGCTGTGCGCGCTAGTGGTCGCGGTTCGCGTCAGCGTCCTCCTCCTGTCCCTGGTACGCACCGGATGTCTCTGCGTCCGTCTACTGCTCCTCTGCGTGCCCCTTTACCTTCTCCTCCTGCTTCCTCTCTTCCTGCTCTTGCCGACCCGGAGTCGGACTCTCTTCGTGCTGCCAGTCCTACTGTCACGCGTCTCCTTGCTACTGCCGTCACTGACCCTTCTTTCGAGTCTACTGCTGCATCTGCCCTTGTTACTGAGCTCGTCGACTTTGCTGCTCGCTGTCGTCTAGACTACGCTGCTAGTCTTGTCGCTGAGTCTGAGTCTGCCTGTCCTTCGTCCGTCGGGGGTGAGTGTTCCCTTGGCACGGACGTCCTTGAGGACAGGCAGGAGGAGTTCCGGTGTCTGGCCGCCGCTTCACCTCATCTTGTGTCCGCACTGCTCACCTCTGAGGGAGACCCGGATGCACTTGACATCCCGACTCCGCGCTCTTACGCGGAGGCAATAAAGGGTCCCTACTCCTCTCAGTGGCAGGCAGCTATGGATGCAGAGATGGCTTCCTGGAAGTCCACAGGCACCTACATTGACGCTGTCCCCCCTCCTGGGGCGAACATCGTCAGTGGCATATGGATCTTCAGGGTGAAGCGGCCGCCGGGTTCTCCGCCTGTCTTCATGGCGCGTTACGTGGCTCGTGGCTTCAGTCAGCGGCAGGGAGCTGACTACTTTCAGACCTTCTCCCCCACCCCGAAGATGACCATTCTTCGGGTACTGCTGCACGTTGCTGCTCACCGTGACTACGAGCTGCACTCTCTCGACTTCAGCACTGCTTTCTTGCAGGGCAGCCTGCACGAGGAGATCTGGCTGCGCCGCCCACCTGGCTTCACTGGGTCTTTCCCTCCTGGTACCCAGTGGAGTCTCCGGCGTCTAGTCTACGGTCTCCGCCAGGCGCCGCGTGAGTGGCACGACACACTGAGGACTACGCTGGCGGCACTTGGGTTTGCTCCTTCTACTGCAGACCCGTCGTTGTTTCTGCGCACCGACACCTCTCTGCCACCGTTCTACATCCTCGTATACGTCGACGACTTGGTCTTTGCCACAGCTGACACTGCTGGACTCGCCTACGTGAAGTCCGAGCTGCAGAAGAGACACACGTGCGCTGACCTGGGTGAGCTGCGCAGCTACCTTGGCTTGCAGATCACCCGGGACAGAGCACGCCGCACCATTACCCTGACTCAGTCACACATGGTGCAGCAGGTCCTTCAGCGCTTTGGTTTCACGTACTCCTCGCCTCAGGCCACTCCTCTGCCTACTCGCCACTCGCTCTCAGCTCTGCCTTCGGATGAGTCTGTAGAGTCGAGTGGCCCGTACCCAGAGCTTGTTGGCTGCCTCATGTAGCTGATGACCTGCACACGACCTGACCTTGCATGCCCTCTTAGCATTTTCGCACGCTATGTTGGTCCTGGGAGACACCGACCAGAGCACATGGCTGCAGCGAAGAGGGTGTTGCGCTACTTGTGCAGTACGTCGGGCATGGGGCTAGTGCTTGGAGGGCGGAGTCCAGTGGTCCTCACTGGGCACGCGGACGCTTCTTGGGCTGACGACCAGGCTACGCAGCGGTTGTCACAGGGTTACACCTTCATTCTTGGTTCCGGCTCTGTTTCGTGGCGGGCTACCCGCTCGTCTTCTGTTCTCGGCTCCAGTTGTGAGGCTGAGATCTACGCAGGGGCTATGGCTGCCCAGGAGCTTCGCTGGCTCACCTACCTGCTGACCGACCTTGGAGAGCCGCCTCGTTCTCCTCCAGTCCTGTACGTAGACAACAAGGCCATGCTGGCCTTGTGTCGAGAGCAGCGACTGGAGCACAGGACAAAGCACATTGCTCTCCGCTACTTTCTTGCTCATGAGCTACAGCAGCGTGGACAGTTGCGGCTTGCGTACGTGGCCTCTGAGGCCAACACTGCTGATGTTTTCACCAAGGCACTTGCGCCTTGTGATCATCAGCGCTTCTGCACGCAGCTGAGTCTTGTGCCTGTTTTGCCTCACTTGCTCACTTCTTGACCTTGCTTGTACTTTCACATTTGCTTGACTGGTCTTGTGACCCCTTGTTCTCCCCTTTGCCTATGGGGGTGTGTCAGAACATTATAGCTTATATATATTTGTGTAGGCTATAGTGGGGTATCCCATAGGGGGTACAACCCAATCAGGGTTTCCTATATGTACTCACTTCATTCATAGTTGATCCGATCCTCGTTCTACTTTTCTCACTCCCAGCGCTGCCCTGCCCCATTTCCGCATTTCCCCCAGTCTCCCCCGTTCAGCTTTCCCCCGCACGATTAGCGATATCTGTTTCGCGATTGGGTACGTACCGTAAATACTACGCGCGTCATTGGGTTGGTTGGGATTTTTACACCATTGCTAGTGAAGTGAACGGCTCGGATCGGGGGAGCCGTCACAGCACCATCACCATCACGCGCGAACTCCAGCCAATTGTTGGAACCCGCCAGATTGCCCACATCCGGCACCTCACCTAATCATCCCAAAGGCGGTAACACCAAATCAAAGGGGGTACACTAACACCAACCTACTTCGAGTATGAGTTGTAGTGAGACACAGTTTTCTAGGGGAGCACTGATAGGTCAATGTGCCTGACTGATCAACATTCCAAGCACTGCCGAGCCGCCACCTTCAATCCATTAAACATCCAAACCAAGTTCTGTACAGATGGCAGCAGCACATCCTGTTGCACAATAGCTGGCCGCAGCATTGCCAGAACCTACACAAGTGTTGCTGTAGGCAATGCTGTGGTGGTGCGCTAATTGCCGTCTCATACGCTGTCATCTCAAAAATCCCGAAAGGGTTTTTGGTATGCGGTTTTCCGTTCCGCAAACAGTAGGCGAAATGAATCCCCGTACGGTAAGTAAATGTGTACTCTATAGTTACCAAAATTGGTTTAGTATGTAAAACGCTACTGTAAAACGATTATGTATATGCTAAATTTATATGTTTCCTCCGACTTGCTTGCAAATGTTCTCAGATTGAGCTAATCATCAGGAAAATGTGAAACTGCCGAGTATGCACATGGCGCATGTTTGTGCGTTCCATGGTGAAACTGTGCAATGATAGGTCTGTACGCAACATGTCTGCTCGCCAACGTCTTGATGCCTTTTTTACCACTATTTCTTCACACGGTTCCCTACTACATCCTATTCCCTAGCCATAGGATTTGGTTTGACCTCATTCGCACAACTACGCGGCACGTGGCACATGTTTGTGCGTTCCATGGTGAAACTGTGCAAGGATAGGCTTGTACGCAACATGTCAGCTCGCCAACGTCTGGATGCCTTTTTTACCACTTTACCTTCACACATTTCCCTATTACATCCAATTCCCTAGCCATATGAATTGGTTTGACCCCGTTCGCACAACTACGCAGCACGTAGCGCTTGTTTGTGCATTTGCTGGCCTGAAACTGTGCAGGGATAGGCCTGTGCGTAACATGTCACTGTTTCAATGTCTTGGTGTGGTTCTTACCTCTATTTCTTCACACATTTCCCTAGTACATCCTATTCCCTAGCCATAGGAACTGGTTTCACCTCGTTCGCACAACCACGCAGCACGTGGCGCTTGTTTGTGCATTTGCTGGCCTGAAACTGTGCAGGGATAGGCTTGTGCGCAACATGTCACTATTTCAACGTTTGAGTGTGGTTTTTACTGTCAGAATCCCAACCACTAGACCATTGGGATAAAAGGGCTTGTTTCAGTAGTGGGTCAGTGCGCCAATAACCCCCCAGGCAAACGCGCCTGTAACCCCCCCTAGGATCGATCGGGGATCTCACAGTGTAGCTCTACTGACACCCCCCCACACTGGGAGGCCCAGGATTGAGCACAATGGCAACGGCCTGTCAGTAGAGCTACACTGTGAGATCCCCGATCGATCCTAGGGGGGGTTACAGGCGCGTTTGCCTGGGGGGTTATGGGCGCACTGACCCGCTACTGAAACAAGCCCTTTTATCCCAATGGTCTAGTGGTTGGGATTCTGAGATGGTATCAGAGCGGTCTCGGGTTCGAATCCCGGTGTATGCACATGTTGGTCGTTGCCACTGTGCTCAGTCCTGGGCCTCCCAGTGTGGGGGGGTGACAGTAGAGCTACACTGTGAGATCCCCGATCGATCCTAGGGGGGGTTACAGGCGCATTTGCCTGGGGGGTTATGGGCGCACTGACCCGCTACTGAAACAAGCCTTTTTATCCCAATGGTCTAGTGGTTGGGATTCTGAGACGGCCAACATGTGCATACATCGGGATTCGAACCGAGACCGCTCTGATACCATGTCAGAATCCCAACCACTAGACCATTGGGATAAAAGGGCTTGTTTCAGTAGCGGGTCAGTGTGCCCATAACCCCCAAGGCAAACGCGCCTGTAACCCCCCCTAGGATCGATCGGGGATCTCACAGTGTAGCTCTACTGACATTTACCTCTATTTCTTCACACATTTCCCTAGTACATCCTATTTCCTAGCCATAGGAACTGGTTTGACCACGTTCGCACAACTACGCAGCACGTGGCGCTTGTGCATTTGCTGGCCTGAAACTGTGCAGGGATAGGCCTGTGCGCAACATGTCACTGTTTCAACGTCAGAGTGTGGTTTTTACCTCTTTTTCTTCACACATTTCCCTAGTACATCCTATTTCCTAGCCATAGGAACTTGTATGAGCCCTTTCGCACAACCACGCAGCACGTGGCGCATGTTTGTGCGTTCCATAGTGAATCTGTGCAAGGATAGGCCTGCGTGCAACATGTCAGCTCGCCAACGTCTGGATGCCTTTTTGACCACTATTTTTTCACACCGTTCCCTATTACATCCTATTCCCTAGCCATAGGAACTAGTTTGAGCTAGTTCGCACAACTACGCAGCATGTGGCGCATGTTTGTGCGTTCCATGGTGAATCTGTGCAAGGATAGGCCTGTTCGCAACATGTCACCGTTTCAGCATCTGTAAGTTATTTCCACCTCTATTTCTTCACACATCTCCCTAGTACATCCTATTCCCTAGCCATAGGAACTGGTTTGAGCTAGTTCGCACAACTACGCAGCACGTGGCGCATGTTTGTGCGTTCCATGGTAAATTTGTGCAAAGATAGGCATGCACGCAACATTGCAGCTCGCCAACGTCTGTATGCCTTTTTTACGACTATTTGTTTACACATTCGGGAAGTACATCCTATTCCCTTACCATAGGAACTGGTTTGAGCTCGTTCGCACAACTACGTAGCTCCTGGCGCTTGTTCGTGCGTTTGCTGGCCTCGAACTATGCAAGAATAGTAGGCCTGTGCGCAACATGTCAGCTCGCCAACGTATGGATGCTTTTTTTACCACCATTCCATTGTTCAAAAGAGAAAATCTAAGTCTCATAAAGCTGTTGTATCGAATAATTTTACCAATAGGGCTGTTAGTATATTTTACCAGATCTTAAACGCAATTGAATGTATACGTTTTCGTGATTAATCTGTCAGAACTTATAGCTTACTTGTTTCTGTAGGCTATAGTGGGGTATCCCATAGGGGGTACAACCCAATTAGGGTTTCCTATTTGTACTCACTTCGTTCATAGTCATTTCATTCTCGTTCTTTGTTTCCACATGGAATCAGAGCAGGTTCCCTCCTAGGGACTGCTTCTAGGGCCCACCGAACCGCGCCCCGAGGCGCGTTTTTTTTTAGCGACCCGTCGTGTCGCCCCTAGCGGACCGTTGCGCCGCCCTTCCCCTCGCGGCTCCGCCGCCCTTCCCTAGCGGCCCCGCCGCCCTTCGATCGCGGCCCCGCCGCCCTCTGCTACGCGGCCCCGCCGCCGCCCTTCGATCGCGGCCCCGCCGCCCTCGGCTACGCGGCCCCGCCGCCCTCTGCCTCGCGGCCCCGCCGCCCTCTGCTACGCGGCCCCGCCGCCCTCTGCTACGCGGCCCCGCCGCCCTCTGCTACGCGGCCCCGCCGCCCTTCGATCGCGGCCCCGCCGCCCTTTGCCACGCGGCCCCGCCGCCCTCTACTACGCAGCCCCGCCGCCCTCTGCTACGCGGCCCCGCCGCCCTTCGATCGCGGCCCCGCCGCCCCCTGCTACGCGGCCCCGCCGCCACTCTGCTACGCGGCCCCGCCGATCCGCCCAGCAGCAGCCGCCGCCGCCTGAGCCGCCGCCGAGCCGCCGCCGAGCCGTCGCCGAGCCGCCGCCGAGCCGCCGCCGAGCCGCCGCCGAGCCGCCGCCCGAGCCGCCGCCGAGCCGCCAGAGCCGCCGCCGAGCCGCCCGTGACGCCCGAGCCGCCCGCGCCGCCCAGCAGCAGCCGAGCCGCCGCCGAGCCGCCGCCGCCTGAGCCGCCGCCGAACCGCCGCCGAGCCGCCGCCCGAGCCGCCGCCGAGCCGCCCGCGCCGCCCGAGCCGCCTGCGGAGCCGTGCTGCTGTTCCTCTGCTGCTGACCTACCCGCCTCTCCCAGCCCGGTGAGATTTTCAGCTGCTGTCATGGCCACCCCCAATGTTCTTACCTTTGACGCTGAGGGGAGGGCCATTGACTTTGCCGTCTGGATTGAAGACCTGCAGCTGTACTTACTGTGTGATGCGATAGATGAGGTCTCTCTCTTTGACTTTGTCTCTGGCGCTGTCCCTGCCCCACCTGCTGATGCTGACTCTGCCGTTCGCTCCAAGTGGGCGACCCGTGATGCTGCTGCACGTCTTGCTGTGCGTCGCCACCTCCCTTCCTCTGAGCGTGCCCACTTTAGTCAGTGCAAGACCGCTCAGGCCTTGTACGACGCTGTAGTTGCACGCTACTCCTCCCCTTCCTCCGCTACCCTTAGCCGCCTCATGCTACCGTTTCTCTTCCCTGACCTCGCTTCCTTTCCCACTGTCGCTGACCTCGTTACCCACCTCCGTGCTAGTGACACCCGCTACCGCGCTGCCCTTCCTGCTGAGTTCCGCGCTGCGAACCCTCCTCCCATGTACATCACTCTCTACTTTCTCGTCACCCGTCTCCCTGAGTCCCTTCGTGTCGTTAGGGACCAGTTTCTCTCTGTCTGTCCCACCACTCTCACTGTCGACCTCCTTGAGGAGTCCCTGCTAGCGGCTGAGAAGAGTATTGTCGCTGTAGGGGCCTCTCGGGGTGACCCTCGCACCCCTATCTTTGAGGGGTGTGGTCCTTCCCCCCTGCTGCCCTCTGTCGCCTCTGCCGCTGCGGCCGACCTCACTGGTTTTGAGTCGGTCGGCGCGGCGTCTGCCCCCAGCGGCAGACGCCGCGCTGGCAAGGGCAAGGGGGGCAAGGGGGCGGGTGGAGCTAGAGGGGGCGGTGGAGGAGGCGGTGGGGGTGGCGGGGGGAGTGGGGGTGGCGGTGGGGGTGGTGGCGGGAGTGGAGGTACTGGTGGCGGCGGTGGAGGCGGAGGTGGCGGCGGAGGTGGTAGCGGAGGAGGCGGTGGGAGCGGTGGGAGCGACGGTCCTGGTGGGGGAGGTGGAGGTGGAGACGGGGGTGGCGGTGGAGGCGGGGGTGGCAGTGGAGGCGGGGGTCGGAGTGGCTCGTCCCAGCGGAGCAGCTCCGGGGGTGGTCAGCGCTAGCAGCAGCAGCAGCAGCAGCCGCAGCAGCAGCCACAGCAGCAGCAGCGCTCTCGCACCGTCCCCGCCCCTCAGCAGCTCCGTGAGTGGTACTCGCAGCGTCAGCGTGGTGGTGCGCTTGGTCCTTGCCCCTACGTTCTCCGCACCGGTGACCGTGCAGGGGAGAGGTGTGGAGGCGCCCACACTGCCCGCCGCTGCTTTGGCCGCCTGACTGACGCCTGGCGTCAGCAGTTTCCGGAGGCAGCTGAGATCCCCCGCTGGGGAGAGCTGTCTAGGGCTGGTGTAGCTATTTATGATCTTGATTTTGATGCTATTCTCTCTGCTATGTATGCTGCGATTGGTAGTGATGAGGATGACTGTTACCGGTGTTTCCCGCCCGACCCGGGCATTGGTACTGCCGAGTCAGGTACTAGTGAGGCTGCTGCTCTAGGTGCCAGTGCGTCTGTGCTCTCAGGTGCTGGTGAGTCTGCCCTCTCAGGTACTGTGTCGGCTTCGGCCTCTCACACCTTCACCCTTGACTCTGGAGCGTCTCGCTCCTTCTTTCGGGACCGCACCACTCTCACGCCGCTGAGTCGGCCGGTTGCGGTGTCCCTGGCTGACCCCTCTGGGGGGCCTGTCCTGTCTCGCTTCTCCACTGTCCTCCCGTGTCCGGCGGCCCCCTCTGGCACCCTGACTGGTCTCTACCTCCCCTCGTTCTCGACGAACTTGGTGAGTGGTGCTGACCTCCAGGATGCGGGTGTCCACCAGTTCACCCCTGCTCGTCAGCGGGTGACCCACTGCACGGAGGCGGATACAGGTCGCCACCTGGCTACGTTTACACGTCGGCCAGGGTCGAGCCTGTACACTCTGACCACTGCTTCTCCTCCAGGTGCTGAGTCTGGTAGGGTCACTTCGTCTGGTCAGGTGTTTGCTGCAGCGTCCAGGTCTGGTCCTGAGTCTGCCCCCTGCTCGTGCCGTCGTTTGTCTCACGAGACCCTCCTCTGGCACCACCGCCTTGGCCACCCCTCTCTGCTTCGGCTCAGAGGCATGGCCTCGCGAGTCCTTGTGTCTGGTCTTCCCCGGTCTCTCCCTCCCCTTCCTCCGGGCCCTGGCCCCACCTGTGTCCCCTGTGTCGAGGGGCGCCAGCGTGCTGCCCCTCACTCCTCCCAGTTTCCTCCGACAGAGGCCCCGTTGCAGACGCTTCACATGGATGTGTGGGGCCCAGCCCGCGTCCGTGGACAGGGTCAGGAGCGCTACTTCCTGCTGGTTGTTGACGACTACTCGCGTTACACCACAGTCTTCCCCTTACGCAGCAAGGGTGAGGTCACTGCGGTGTTGATCGACTGGATCCGCGCAGCTCGTCTCCAGCTTCGGAGGAGCTTTGGCTCTGACTTCCCTGTTTTGCGTCTGCACTCGGACAGAGGCGGAGAGTTCTCCTCTGGCCTCCTGAGTGCCTACTGTCGTGCGCGAGGCATCCGTCAGACCTTCACGCTTCCGGACTCACTGCAGCAGAATGGGATTGCTGAGCGCCGCATTGGCATGGTCATGGACGTCGCTCGTACGTCCATGATGCATGCGGCTGCTCCCCATTTTCTGTGGCCGTTTGCGGTCAGGTACGCTGCGCACCAGATCAACCTCCACCCCAGGGTCTCTCGACCGGAGACCTCCCCAGCCCTGCTGTGGACGGGGAAGGTTGGCGATGCGTCGGCGTTCCGGGTCTGGGGATCTCGGGCGTTTGTTCGCGACCTGTCTGCGGACAAGCTATCCCCTCGTGCTTCTCCCTGCGTCTTCCTGGGGTTCCCCCCCGACGCCCCTGGGTGGCAGTTTTACCACCCCACCTCTCGACGTGTTCTGTCCTCCCAGGACGTCACGTTCGACGAGTCGGTACCCTACTACCGCCTCTTCCCCTACCGCACTCCGTCCCTCCCCCCACCCCCGCTCTTCTTGGTACCAGGTCCCCCCCCGGTAGTCCCCCTCCCCCCTCAGGGTCCTGCCCCTTCAGGTGTGTCCCAGGTAGACGCGGTCGAGCCTGTCGAGGTCACTGGTGACTCTGGTGCTGCTGCGGGAGCTGAGCCTGGGGGTGCGGAGTCTGGGGGTGCTGAGCCTGGAGGTGCCGAGCCTGGGGGTGCTGAGCCTGGGGGTGCTGTGCCTGGGGGTGCTGAGTCTGGAGGTGCCGAGTCTGGGGGTGCTGTGCCTGGGGGTGCTGAGCCTGGGGGTGCTGAGCCTGGGGTTGCTGAGCCTGGGGGTGCTGAGCCTGGGGGTGACGTGCCTGGGGGTGCTGTGTCTAGGGGTGCTGAGCCTGGAGGTGCTGTGCCTGGGGGTGCTTCGTCTCGCCGGGAGCCACTCTCCCCACACGAGCTGCGTGAGTGGTTTGCCGGGCGCTGGAGGCGTGCTGCTGGTGCTGGTGGTTCTTCGGCTGCAGAGGGTACTGCTGCTGCGCGCCCCGCCGGCGCTCGTACTGTGGGTGCTGGAGCTGCTGAGCCTGCGGGTTCTCCTGGAGCTGGTCCTGCTGAGGGTGTTGGTGCTGAGCCTGCCGTTGGCGGCCCGACTGACAGTGCTCCTGTTGCTGCGGCTGGAGGTTCTGGAGCTTCTGGTGGTGCTGCTGGAGGTGCTACTGGAGTGGGTGCTCCTGCCGGGGCTGCTGGTGCTGTTCCTGCTGTTTCTAGCGTCGCCGCGCGGCCCCGACCGTACTTCGTTCCGCTCCTGCAGCAGGTTCTTGGTCTTACACCTCCTCCTCCTCCCTTAGAGGGTCCGCAGCCTGTCCGGTCACAGCCACAGCTACAGCCTGCCTCCCCTTTGCCTGCTCCTCCTCCCTACGCTGGTCCGACTGGAGGTCTTACTGAGCGTCGTGAGCCTGCGTCTCGTCCTGTGTCGCCTGTTCGTACTGAGCGCGCTAGTGGTCGCGGGTCGCGTCAGCGTCCTCCTCCTGTCCCTGGCACGCACCGGATGTCACTGCGTCCGTCCACTGCTCCTCTGCGTGCCCCTTTGCCTTCTCCTCCTGCTTCCTCTCTTCCTGCTCTTGCCGACCCGGAGTCGGACTCTCTTCGTGCTGCCAGTCCTACTGTCACGCGTCTCCTTGCTACTGCTGTCACTGACCCTTCCTTCGAGTCGTCTGCTGCGTCTGCCCTTGTCACTGAGCTTGTCGACTTTGCTGCGCGCTGTCGTCTAGACTACGCTGCTCGTCTTGTCACTGAGTCTGAGTCCGCCTGTCCTCCGTCCGTCGGGGGTGAGTGTGCCCTTGGCACGGACGTCCTTGAGGACAGGCAGGAGGAGTTCCAGTGTCTGGCCGCCGCTTCACCTCGTCTCGCGTCTGTACTGCTAGCCCCTGAGGGAGACCCGGATGCACCAGACATCCCGACTCCGCGCTCTTACGCGGAGGCGATAGAGGGTCCCTACTCCTCTCAGTGGCAGGCAGCTATGGATGCAGAGATGGCTTCCTGGAAGTCCACAGGCACCTACGTTGACGCTGTTCCCCCTCCTGGGGCGAACATCGTCAGTGGCATGTGGATTTTCAGGGTGAAGCGGCCGCCGGGTTCTCCGCCTGTCTTCAAGGCGCGTTACGTGGCTCGTGGCTTCAGTCAGCGGCAGGGGGTTGACTACTTTCAGACCTTCTCCCCCACCCCGAAGATGACCACTCTTCGGGTTCTGCTACACGTTGCTGCTCACCGTGACTACGAGCTGCACTCTCTCGACTTCAGCACAGCTTTCTTGCAGGGCAGCCTGCACGAGGAGATCTGGCTGCGTCGCCCACCTGGCTTCACTGGGTCTTTCCCTCCTGGTACCCAGTGGAGTCTCCGGCGTCCAGTCTACGGTCTCCGCCAGGCGCCACGTGAGTGGCACGACACACTGAGGACTACGCTCGCGGCACTTGGGTTTGCTCCTTCCACTGCCGACCCGTCGCTGTTTCTGCGCACCGACACCTCTCTGCCGCCGTTCTACATCCTCGTGTACGTCGACGACTTGGTCTTTGCCACAGCTGACACTGCTGGACTCGCCTACGTGAAGTCCGAGCTGCAGAAGAGACACACGTGCACTGACCTGGGTGAACTGCGCAGCTACCTTGGCTTGCAGATCACCCGGGACAGAGCACGCCGCACCATTACCCTGACTCAGTCACACATGGTGCAGCAGGTCCTTCAGCGCTTCGGCTTCACGTACTCCTCGCCTCAGGCCACTCCTCTGCCTACTCGCCACTCGCTCTCAGCTCTGCCTTCGGATGAGTCCGTAGAGTCGAGTGGCCCGTTTGCAGAGCTTGTTGGCTGCCTCATGTACCTGATGACCTGCACACGACCTGACCTCGCATACCCTCTTAGCATTCTCGCACGCTTTGTTGCTCCTGGGAGACACCGACCAGAGCACATGGCTGCAGCGAAGAGGGTGTTGCGCTACTTGTGCAGTACGTCGGGCATGGGGCTAGTGCTTGGAGGGCGCAGTCCAGTGGTCCTCACTGGGCACGCAGACGCTTCTTGGGCTGACGACCAGGCTACGCAGCGGTCGTCACAGGGTTACACCTTCAGCCTTGGTTCCGGCTCTGTCTCGTGGCGGGCTACCCGCTCGTCTTCTGTTCTCGGCTCCAGTTGTGAGGCTGAGATCTACGCTGGGGCTATGGCTGCACAGGAGTTACGCTGGCTCACCTACCTGCTGACCGACCTTGGAGAGCAGCCTCGTTCTCCTCCAGTCCTGTACGTAGACAACAAGGCCATGCTGGCCTTGTGTCGAGAGCAGCGACTGGAGCACAGAACGAAGCACATTGCTCTTCGTTACTTTCTTGCTCGTGAGCTACAGCAGCGTGGACAGCTGCGACTTGCGTACGTGGCCTCTGAGGCCAACACTGCTGATGTCTTCACCAAGGCACTTGCGCCTTGTGATCATCAGCGTTGCTGCACGCAGTTGGGTCTTGTGCCTGTCTTGCCTCACTTGCTCTCCTCTTGACCTTGCTTGTACTTTCGCATATATATACTCTTGTTCTTGTATATCTCTATATATGATCTTGCATGTGAACTGGCCTTGTGGCCTCTGAACTTGTGCTCGGAATGCGTGGTGACTTTGTGATCCACCCTGAGCTTTGCTTTGCTTTGCTTGACTGGTCTTGTGACCCCTTGTTCTCCCCCACTTTGCCTATGGGGGTGTGTCAGAACTTATAGCTTACTTGTTTCTGTAGGCTATAGTGGGGTATCCCATAGGGGGTACAACCCAATTAGGGTTTCCTATTTGTACTCACTTCGTTCATAGTCATTTCATTCTCGTTCTTTGTTTCCACATAATCATATAGAATATCCCGCATGTGTATAATATTGAATACAAGGATTTCATTTACGACCCTTTTTGCTATCATAGACGGGGATTTTTAAATACCAGTAATTTGTCAGAATGTTATTTGTCTAGCCTGCAGTGGGGTGCTCAATACTGAGTACATCCCCTTAGGGTTTTCTATTTGTGTGTCCTGCTGCTTGCTAGTGATCTCATTCTTCCTTCCAATTCTCCTTCCAAAACCCTAACTCCTGCCTCTAGAGCGCACACACCTACCTCCTAGTGTGGGCCTAGGCTACTAAGCCTAGGCCCCACTACCTACTATTCTAACATAATTTCACTTGTATGTTTGTCAAATATCTAGCACAGTAATCGGATTTATAGCTATCCTATTTTTGTGTGTATTGTGAAGTTTTAATGACGCGACACGGACAAACACTTCTGCCGTCGTTTTTCAACATCCACGTCATTTTGGGCATTCATTGGTTCATTCGATTTACAGCAACAATGGTTGGCGATACGGATAGATTTTGATTGGTTACGAAAATTTTTGTGCGATGTGTTTGCTTGAATTGGACTGCCAGCGCAACTCTGCTGAGCAATCGCGCTGCAGATGCTTCAAGCGCAACCGCTTAATATGCCAGCCCAGCGCAGCCTCTCAAGTGCCAGCGCAGTGCACCATTGCGCTGCCAAAGCCAGCGCAACCGCGCAGCAGTTGTAAATGTCGCTGGCGCAACTGCGCTGCTGCTGTAACTGCCTCTGGCGCAATTGCAGCAGCGCCCGCCAAATACACAATCTCCAGCGTCACAATTTCTCTCCCCTCCCCAATCCCCCCAGCATCCCCCTTCTCCCCATCGTAACTGCTCCAACTCTCCCACCTCTCTCAATCTTATTGCGTGTGTTTCCATTCACGTCTCAGCAGAAGCAGATTGGTGCTCTACGTGTGTTAGTACGCCATTTCCCTTCATATCTCCAGTCGCCCTCGTTCACTTGCCTAACTTAGCGTGCATCACCTTTAATCGTTACTGCCATGCCTTTCGTGTCTGCGTTAGATTTTCGTCAGCCTGTTCTTATAGCTAGGGTTTACTCCTAGCGAGAATCGCGGCAGTGGGCGCGAAGTGAACTGCGCTACCTGCTGCTAGCGGCGGAGTGTGTGGTGGCGTAAGGCGCACGTTCTTCTTCAGCTGCTGCTGCTGCTGCTGCTGCTGCTAGCAGGATTCGCGACTGAGGGCGTGACGCAGTCTGGTTTCGTGTCAATTTTGGCGCACGGTTGCTCTCAGTGAGACCCGATCTGTGCTATTGCTCTGCAGTTGCTTGTACGCTTTTGCTCTTTCGTAACATTTGCCTGTTTTTACTGTAGGCGTTCAAGGGAAGCTCCCCCAATGAGATTTCCGTGCCAGCTACTCATCCACACTGCCTACATCTTCCTGTTGTTTTTATGTGCTACCTTATGTACGGGCGATGACAATTGTTTCACTTTCAGACCTTATTTTTATTGCCGTTTTTTGCAGCGTCTATCATTTTTTTAAGGTACGTGGTGGTCTCTGCCGTTCCGTGTGATTTCCACCTGAACTGTGTGTCGTTTGTATTTTCAGGAAGTTCAGTGCTGATATATGCGTTGTGTATTCAGCAAAGTTAGTAGAGCCTCTGATGCAATATCTTCATGTATTGTGTACATGCAACTCTAATATAGATATTTTTAACACACACAATGATCCTAACATTTAAACAATTTTGTTACTGATTTGTGTGGTTGCACTAGTTCTTAGTATGGAAATTGTTCGTTCCAAATATATGTGATTTGCTATGCATTTGATCCTAGTTTGCATAACATAATTTTGCAGATTATATACTTGCCAGTATGTAATTGTAAACAAATGGTGAAACAAATGCATACTAAAGAGCATGTTTTTGCTAGTGAAGTTGGTATCGTTTTGGTATGCATTGGTGCTCTACCGTTTACATACTAATCCAACCATACTTAATACCTACGACGCATGTTACTTTATGGTACCCCTAATGACCCATACTATTTGTATACTTCAGGATATGTTGCAAGTATATCTACGTTATGTAAAACGATTCATGAAATTTGAGATGGTCACAGGAGAAGCAGGTTGATGAACTGCACACGCACATGCATGTGAAGAAAGGTAGATGACGGTAGAAACCATAGCTAGGACTAAGCTAGCTAGGCAAGGAAGAAGCTAGGCAAAAAAAAGGGGTTGTACTAGCAAGCAATGGGATACAAATATGAAACCCTAAGGGGTTATACTCGCTATAGAGTACCCCACTGCAGGCTAGATAACAAATATAACATTCTGACAATGCATAGGAGCAGCAAGCAAGCCTAGATGCCGTATGCCTGCACGGACGCCAGCAGCTCATCTTGCTCCTTCACAGCAGGGGCAGCCACGGCCACGGAGCAACAGGCATGGACATCAACGTTTTACCACTCTCAAATCACACACACCCCTCTAGATGTCATACACCTGCACCGACGCCAGCAGCTCGTCCTGCTGTTTCACAGCGCGCTGCCACACCTCCACGGAGCGACAGAGCTTGGCATCAACGTGTTGCCTTACCACTACTTGATCCCCCTCACCCCCCTCCTCCCTTCTAGATGTCATACACCTGAACGGACGCCAGCAGCTCGTCTTGCTCCTTCACAGCTGGTGCTGCCACGGCCACGGAGCAGTCTACCTCAACAACAATATGTTACTATTCTCGAATCACCCACCCCTCTAGATGTCATACACCTGCACCGACGCCAGCAGCTCGTCCTGCTCTTTCACAGCCGGGGCAGCCACGGCCACGGAGCGACAGAGTTGGCATCAATGCCTTGTCACCCTATTATCTCCCCCCCTTCCCCCCTCCTTTTCCTAAATGTCATACACCTGCACGGATGCCAGCAACTCGTCTTGCTCTTGTTGGAGGTTGCGTGGGGCTAGGTTTTGCCCCCAACCACCGAACGGTGCTGCTTTTGGTTCTCACCTTCGAGTGAGCTGCAGGTTAGCGTGGGGCTGAAGATTGACTTCGGAAGACTCAACCAATTCGGTGCCACATGGCAGCACCAGAAAGTTCGAGACTTGAAGGAACATTCGGATGAGTGAAATTCGAGTGTCGAATTTCACCACTTCGAAATGTTACGAGAACATTCACGAAGTGTAGCGATGCGATGTTACGAACGCGGTTCGATGTTGATTGCATGCTATAAAAATAGTTGCTTTGTATGCATGTTTCATACTGAAAATCAGAGTTTTCTATACACAGTTCAACTCGACACAAAATCCAGAGACATCCTATTCTTCAATCTTTGAGCACTACCTAGCACGTTGAAAGCCGTATCAGAGCCGATACTTGGGCGAATCACGTGTTCTACGGCTCGTTGGAAAGCCAAGAGTGTGCTCTATTGTTTAGTACAAATCGCAGTTCCTGCAAATTAGAGGAGAGTTCTCTACATCAGCTCTTTCACAGCAGGGGCAGCCACGGCCACGGAGCGACAGAGCTTGACGGCATCGGCGGGGAGTGACAAAGAGCCACTGCTCGCCCATCTCAGCTAGGAAGCTGGCGTCCCACGGCTTGCGCAGGACGTCCCTTGACGCACTGGATAGGCAGAGCTGGAGAGGGGTTCAAAGGGGTGAGGAGGTGTGGGAGGGACTGAGGTGAGTGAGGGTGACGAAATCTTGAGCTAGGCTAAGGAGCCATAGCTAGTTAGAACGAGAGTTGGGTATCGAGCGAGTTGAGAGAGTTGAGAAGGATGCAAGAAAAGTGAGGGGTTTCACTATAGAGCGAGCAGTACAAATAGGCAAGAAGGAAGGTGCACCACCAAACAGAACATTATATAACTACAGTAGTCTACACTACAGGCAGTAACAAAACAATATATATAATGATATATTATTCTGACACGCCCCCATAAGTGCCTGTAGGGAAGAATGTGTAGTCAACGCCCCATAATGGGGTACACGAGGCAGAGTGCGTAGCAGAACGGGAGAGGGCAGGCAAGGAGGAGGAGGGAGAGAGAGGGAGAGAGAGGAGAGGAGGTGGTAGGCTCTGGTTGGTCACCCCCTACATCCCCTCACCCTCCCCCTCCCCCTCCCCATCCCCCTCACACTGCTGCAGGAGCAGCAGAGGAGGGGGGCAAACGGAGGAGAATGGGGCCGTAGGGCCAAGGGACCACACATCACCCATCACCCCCACACCCGCCACCCCCAGTCCCTCCCCGGGCTCCCCCACACTCTCACACCCTCCCCCCCAGCGGCAGCTGCAGCAGAGGGAACAAAAGGAGGAGGAGAAGAGGGGGGGGGGGGGGTGACGCACGGCCTCCCCGGGCGCCAAAGCAAGCGGCAGAGGGGGCGACGACTGCCCCACGCGGCCCCCTCAGGTCGCCTCGACAGGTGACGGGAAGAAGGGGGGGGGGGGGGGGGGGTGCACGTGCCCCCGGTGTGCCGCAGCTGGTGACGAGGCATGGCCGGGACGGGGTCGGGACCGCAGGTGTAGGAGATGGGGCCGGGGCCGAGGGCGGCGACGGGGCCGCAACAGAGGGCGGCGAGGCCGCTGGTGAGGGCGGCGACGGGGCCGCGACTGAGGGCGGCGACGGGCCGCAGGTGAGAGCGGCGACGGGGCCGCAGCTGAGGGCGGCGACTGGTCGGGGCCGCTGGTAGGTGACGGGGCCGGGCCGCAAGTGGGCGACGGGGCCGTAGCAAGGGCGGCGGGGCCGCAGTGAAGGGCGGCGAGGCCGTGACGTAGGGCGGCGGGGCCGCGACAGTAGAGAGGCGGCAAGGCCGCGACAGTAGGGTGGCGGGGCCGCTTAAGCAGGGCGGCGGGGCCGCGACAGTAGGGCGGCGGGGCCGTGACAGTAGGGCACACCACGGGGCGTGCAGTACACTCAGTAGCAGCGGAAGCAGGAGTCCAGGAGCAGAACACGCTCTGATACCATGACGAAATCTTGAGCTAGGCTAAGGAGCCATAGCTAGTTAGAACAAGAGTTGGGTATCGAGCGAGTTGAGAGAGTCGAGAAGGATGCAAGAAAAGTGAGGGGTTTCACTATAGAGCGAGCAGTACAAATAGGCAAGAAGGAAGGTGCACCACCAAACAGAACATTATATAACTACAATAGTCTACACTACAGGCAGTTACAAAACAATATATATAATGATATATTATTCTGACAGAGGGGAGTGAGGGGGGAAGGTGACGAAGAGCCACTGCTCGCCCATGTCTACCAGGAAGTTGGCATGGGCGAGCAGTGGCTCTTCGTCACCAACAGAGGCCAGATCAGCTGTCAGCCCATGCCCCACTTGAACGCTCTTGTCAAACAGGTCTCGCTCCTTCACCCCACTCATGCCTGACCAGATGCACGGGAGGTTGGCCGTCAGAGCTTACCACATCACACTACTAGGCAACCCCTTGTCCTATACCTTGTCGTATCTGAATGCTCATTCCAGACAGATAGTGACTCGGCATCCCATGAATCTCGCAAAGCTCCTTCAGCCCGTCGATGCCTGATGGGACGCCGGTGAATGGACTTCGATGCTGACCACATCAAGCTACAAGGCACATCAGTGCTAACCCATTATACCTTAACCTCAGCCCTTTCAACCCGTCAGTACCTGAATGCTCTTCTCGGACAGGTCTCGGTGGAGCTCCTTCAGCCCATCGATGCTCGACACGTCAATGTCGTGCATTACACTCAGATCCAAGATGCAGTGCTGTTGGTGGGGGAATGCAGTGGTGCAATGCGGTGGGACGAGGGAGAGGAGTTTAAGCGTGGTGCGATGCGATGCCCGACACGTCAATGTCGTGCATTACACTCAGATCCAAGATGCAATGCTGCGGGGAATGCAGTTAACGAGGTGCAATGCGGTGGGAGGAGGGACAGGAGGATAAGCGCAGTGCAATGCCCGACATGTCAATGTCATGCATGACGCTCAGATCCAAGATGCAGTGTTGTTCGTGGGGGTGGCTTTTGAGGCGCCTCAAAAGACATGACGCTCAATTCCAAGATGCAGTGCTGTTGGTTGGGGCGGAGGAGAAGGGGAGGGAAAGAGATGTGCAGTGCGTGAAGCAACACGTCAATGTCATGCATCACACTCAGGTCGAGAATGCAGTGCTGCGGTTGGGGTGGAGAGGAAGGAAAGGGAGGGGAGGAAGGAGAGGGAGTGGAGGTCGTGGGGGGAGATCGAGGTGCAGTGCGATGTGCTACACTCAGTGCTGGGCGTGACACTCATTGCGTGCTGAGTCCAGAATGCAGCAAACAAGTGAGACCGGTCATCAATTTGCATGACACTCAGGTCCAGAATGCAGCGCTGCGAGATGGGAAGGAGGAAGAGAGTGTGAGGGGAGATAAGCCCACGAAAAGAACAGTGAACTCTCTATCTCCCCAAAACCCCATCATCAGTAACCCATCCACAAGCCCCTCACTAGAAGCACAAGCACCAGACTCACCCACGGGTTGCTGGTATCCCCTCGCGTACGCATCACACAGCTTCTTGATTCGCTGGCGACAGAAACTCGCCGCCGGAAAATAGAGCGGGTTTTTTATTCCCCTCCTCATCCTCAGTAACCCATCCCCAAGACCCTCAATTGCAGCGTCGTTAACAGCACAACCACCAGACTCACCCGCACGGGTTGCTGGTACCCTCTCGCATACGCATCACAGAGCTTCTTGATGCGCTGCCGGCAGAAATTCGCAGCAGGGAAGTACAGCGGGCTCTCGATCCTCAGCATCACGATCCCCTCGCACAGCGTGCTGTTGGGGAACTGTAGCACGCTCACGGCTGTAGCAGCGCCGCTCGGGAGCAGGCTGAGCAGGCCGAGCAGGCGGATGTGCGGGCAGACAATGCGCAGGAGCAGCTTGAGGATGGAGAGCACGGAGGCGACTAGAAGGCCGATCTCGGGTGAACTGAAGATTATTCCGAGGAAGCAGCCGAGGATGACCATGAAGTCCAGCTTGTCTACGCACCAGATTATAAACGCTGCCTTGAAGTTGAGCTGGGAGGGGAGAAAGAACAGAGGCAGGGAGTAAGCTAATAAGGGGAGAGTCGTTAGGAGCAGGCGAGCATGAGTATGAAGTCGAGCTTGCCCACCCCCCGGATCGTAAACGCTGCTTCAAAGTCGAGCTGGGAGTGGGATACGAACAGATGGGATGGGATAGGGGAATACGATAGTGAATATGAAAACTGGAATAAGAGGATAAGGGGTAGAGAGTTGGGAGCAGCCGAGCATGAGTTTGAAATCAAGCTTGTCAGCCTGCCAGATCTGAGACGAGGCCTTGAAATCAAGCTGATTGGGGGGGGAGATGGGGAGACGAGAATATGTGATGGGATAACGGAATATGGGAATGACTGAAGAAGGAAATAACGGATGAGGGACAAAGGGGAAGAGTCGTTGAGAGCAGTCGAGCATGCCGACGAATGGAATAAGGGAGGGGTTTGTCAAGAAAAGGTCGTTGGGAAGCTTCCGACACGCATCGACAGATTCATTGACAAGTTGAGTGACTTGGAAAGCAATCAAGTGGAGCAAACAAGGTGACGGGTGGAGCAGACAAGTTGACGGGTACACTCTATGCCATGCTGTCTGGGTACTGGCCATCGTTTGATGGCGGGGTGAGGCGATTGGATGAGAGCAGGGATTGGGAGGATTCCTGCTGGTGGTTTGTGTCGCAGCAGGCGAAGAATCTCGTTTGTCGGATGCTGTCGGTGGATCCTGAGATGCGATCTACGGCTGAGGAGATTTTGAGCGATCCGTGGGTGAAGGGGCAAGGCGGAGAGATCGTGCGGTATAGGCCGACTCCTTTGTTGCAAAGGGCCGTTTCAACAAGCAAGCAGCGCCCTTTTCGAGCCCGAGGTCGTTGCAATATGACTGCAAAGACGCTAAGAGGAAAACCAGACAGGGGAGAGTCTGGGGCTGCTGCTGTGGGTGCAGCAGAGACTAGCAGCACATCATCTACAGGGGTGATGACAGTAGCTACACTGCAGTCGTACCCTTCACTTCACACACGTCTGTATCTTCTTCCATTATCTCTCAATCCTCCTTTCCTAGTGTCCAAGACCAAGAAGGATGCAAGCAGCAGGGTGGGTTCAGAAATTAGGTGGCAAGAGTAGGGTGTACAACAGTCAAAATCAGAGGGTAGCAATTATATTAAGCAAAGATTTGCCTGAGGCAACAGCCGTAGATAGTGAGGAGCTAGTTCAAAAGGGCTGAAATACAACACTCCTAACCATGCTTTTTATGCATGCAGTGCTGTGAAACCTCAAGAACAAAACGAAGGAAGTTTTACAACCCACCAAATTTGTTTAAATAAAAGCAAACCGACAATGTCATACAAAAGGAAGTAAAAATCAACAGCCCACCAAGGTTGCTTCACATTGAAAAAACCAGAAGCCCACCATATTTGTAAACAGCCCACCAAACTTGAAAACAGCCCACCAAACTTGAAAACAGCCCACTAAACACAAGAACGACACTGCTCCGATGCACTCCCGAAAGGTGGGAATGAAACCAACGAGGAGTAAAAAGGTAAAGGCTTCTCATCAAGTACAACAGGAACAGCTCCTCTGCCTTCCTTCAGCTTGACTTGAGGCCTTCATCAAGCCACCCTTCAGACGCAGCTTTCCTTCAGGACTTGAAGTATTCAGCTGCAGCTTTTCGGGGAAGGGCCCAGCAAACTCAAGCTCGCATTCCTGCATTCAAAGGACGATGATTGGCAGCAAATGAACCACAGGAACCAGATAATTAGAGAACGAGTTCCAGGAGAGAATGAGGGATCTGTACTAGAAAATAAGACAGGAAAAACGTGTGCTCTTTACCAGGGTGATTCACCCTTTGTATGCTGAATGAATCAAGTTTGAGGCAAGACTAGATACAAAGATAGAGAACAGGGGTGAGAGAGGACAGGGGTGAGTAGGGGTGTAATCGGCGTTCACATACGCAAAACACAAGAGACCGTTCAACCAGCAGATGCACATGTGATTTCACTTGTACGTACCTATTAAGGACTCCACTGATCTATCCCACCATGACCGACAGGATCAAAGTTTGCAATCGCAAAACACGCGCCACAGTTGAGCAGGGACATGAGGGAAGAGTCCTGGCAGTGCAATTCGATGCACTCCTCAGTACTTGGACCTGAAAGGAAGTAGCAACACCGATAGGTATAATGGCATTAGGACCTGAAAGGAAGTAGCAACACCGATAGGTTTAATGACATTAGGACCTGAAAGGAAGGAAGTCACAACACTAGTACTTGTTGAAGGAAAAGGTACGGTGCTACTAGCACTGGAAAGGGAGAGAAGGGAGCGAGAGAGAGGGAGAGGGGGTGACAGAGAGGAAGCGAGAGAGAGGGGGCGAGGGAGAGGGAGGTTTAGGGGAGAGAGCGGAAGAGAGA